>CM033650.1:15506180-15996329 GCA_019512145.1 Engystomops pustulosus | reverse complement strand
AGGGGACGGCATGCAGAGGCAGCGGCAGCAGTGGCAGGCTAGAGAGTGTCATGGCGACATACCCTAAATGGACTCAGGCTTCAAACCAATGGGTGGAAGAGAGGAACCAAAGGAGGTGAGCAAGAAGCGCTGAAATGATTTCCTATGTGAACAAAAGGTTGACGGTATATTTAGTCGATAACTCAGGATGGTGGCGACATAGTGACCAAGTTCCATAACGTATCTGGTGAAACACCCGAAAAATGAGCCTGACACAGCTCGTTTGATAAGGGGACGACATGTGGAGGCAGCCATGGAGACGACTTCCATGATTAAGAGCTACAGTATGGGGCATCCATATTTCGCTGCTATGATTGCAACTTCAGGTCTCCAGCATGGCGGCGACAGATGGGCCGAGTTCAACTATGTGAATCACCTGAAAATTCTGCCTGACACAGCTCGTTTGATAAGGGGACGATGTATGGAGGCAGTGAAGTAGTAGTAGATTAAAGGTGCTGCAGAAGAGGCAGGAAATATACTTATCACAGATGGTTGTAGCTTGTGATAATTCTGGCAAAACAGTGCGCCAGAATTTAGGCGCAACTACTACACTTAGGCGCACAAAAGTGATAAATGTGGCCCATAGAGTACTATAGCTAGAGCCAGTTGGCCCTGGCAAAAAATAGCCAGTTTCCTCTGCTTTAGTGTACAAAGAGGAGAAGAAGGAGGAGAATGAGGAGGAGGAGTGCATACATTATTCAGGTTGAGCTGACCTGGTGGAGAATGGAAATCATGAGAAATCCAGGCTTTATTCATCTTGATAAGCGTCAGCATGTCAGCGCTGTCAGTCGACAGGCGTGTACGCTTATCGGTGATGATGCCACCAGCTGCACTGAAAACTCGCTCTGACAACACGCTTGCGGCAGGGCAGGCAAGAACCTCCAAGGCGTACAGCGCCAGTTCAGGCCACATGTCCAGCTTTGAAACCCAGTAGTTGTAGGGAACTGTGTGATCATTTAGGACGATGGTATGGTCAGCAATGTACTCCCTCACCATCTTTCTGTAAAGATCAGCCCTACTCTGCCAAGACTGGGGACAAGTGACAGTGTCTTGCTGGGGTGACATAAAAATGGCAAAGGCCTTGTAAAGCGTACCCCTGCCAGTGCTGGACAAGCTGACTGCTCGCCTACTCTCCCTCGCTATTGTCCCGCAGATGTACGCCCTCTGCCGCTAGCGCTGTCAGAAGGGAAATACTGTTTCAGCTTGTGCACCAGGGCCTGCTGGTATTCATGCATTCTCACACTCCTTTCCTCTCCAGGGATGAGAGTGGAAAGATTTTGCTTGTACCGTGGGTCCAGGAGAGTGAATATCCAGAAATCGGTGCTGGAATAAATTCTTTGAACGCAAGGGGGTCACGGGATAGACAGCCTAGCATGAAATCTGCCATATGCGCCAGAGTCCCAACCCGCAAGAATTCACTCCCCTCACTGCTAGGGCAGCGTTGGTTCATACCAAGAATGAAAGATTTTTACAAGAACCATTTTTTTTCAATAAAACCCATTAAATACATTTAATGTATGGCAGGTTTGTTGAATTCATTACTAGAGATGCGACACGGGGAAAAGTATCCCTTATAACATGTTACCAGAGTAAGCGAAGGTTAGAACGGTAAAATGTGGCTCCAAGAAGGACAACCAGCGATCATTAGCACCCACTAGAGAATGAGCGGCACTAAAATGCTCGGTGTGCTCGTGTATTCGAGGACAAACTTTTCCCGATGCTAGAGTGCTCGTCTCGAAAAAGAACCACATTGAAGTCAATGGGGAGAGAGAACTCGATCATTTTTCAAGGGGACCAAGGCTCTGCACAGGGGAAGTGGCCAAACACCTGGGACCCAGAAAAAGGATGGAAACACCACGGAAATGGACAGGAAAACAGAAGGGGCAGCATGCATGGATGCCGCTGAGGCTGCTTCATCATCGCATCATCATGCCCAAAAATTATAGGCAACAGCATGCGATACAGAGTGACCGAATGAGGCTAGATAGATCTAAACATCCATAATGACCCTGACCACTATAGGGGACGGCAATGCATGAGAGGCAGCGGCAGCAGTGGCAGGCTAGAGAGTGTCATGGCGCCATACTAAATGGGACTCAGGCTTCAAACCAATGGGTGGCAGAGAGGAACAAAGGAGGTGAGCAAGAAGCGTGAAATGATTTCCTAGGTGAAACAAAAGGTTGACGGTATATGTATATTTTCGTCGATACACACAGCATGAGGTTGGCGACATAGTGGACCAAGTTCCAGAACGTATCTGGTATGAGTGAAAACACCCGAAAAAATGAGCCTGACCCCAGCTCGTTGATAATGGGGGGAGCGTTAATGTGGAGGGCAGGCCATGGAGACGACTTCCATCGATTAAGGAGCGACAGTAATGGGGCTCCATATTGCGCGCATATTGCGAACTCAGGTCTCCGCTGCGGCGACAGATGGGCTGAGTCAACTTAGGTATATGGTTTGCAACACCTGAAAATTCAGCTGACACAGCTCGTTTGATAAGGGGATGATGTGCTGAATATCCTAGCGTGCCCAGAGTATGGGGGTATAGAGAGTGAAAGTTGCGCATGGAGACATTGGTGGACGCTGTGGAGGATAGTGGAGGCAAAAAATGGACAGGAAAACAGCAGGGGCAGTATGCATGGATGCCTCTGAGGCTGCCTAATCTGGGATGGAGCTGGGCGGTCGATGCCGGCGAGCTTTCGCCGGTCCAAGCCCAGGCTCTCGCTCATCCCCACCCAAAGTGGCTGGGGGCACAGAAGGTTTACTTGACAAAAATGATAATTTTAAAAGGCAGGCGGGGGTCATTTGAATATTTCACCTAGGAAATGTAATGGAAATTAGGATAGCGGTCTATCTTAATAGTTGTTTTCGAAATGGTTCCTGATAAGAGCGAGAGTGTATGGGCATCCATTAGCGTGCTAGTGATTGCAAATTCAGGCTCAGCATGGCGGCGGGACAGATGGGCCGAGTGCCATATGATCTGTGATGAAAACACCTGATGAAAAATTCGCGGACAACAGCTCGTTGATAAGGTTGCCGAATGTATGGAGGCAGTGAAGTAGTAGAGATTAAAGGTGCTTGCTGCGTTAAGAAACTATGTAGTGGATCTTGGTATGGAGCTGGTGCTCGCTGCAGGCGAGCTTTCACCTATCCAAGCCCTGTCCTAGGCTACTCCCCAAACAGCACTTCTAAGAACCTTTTGTATAAGATCAAGTGTAGTAGCGTTCTTATAAGTGTGGGTTATGGCAGGTGAGGGGAATGTAAACAGATGGTAGAGGTTGGTCATCCAGAAAAAATTAAAGATTGAGTGCCTGTATGGGCAGTCCAAAAAGTTTGAAACCAGAGGAAGAGGTAGGTGGTCCTCAAGAAAAATTAAAAGATTGAGCAAGGGCCCTGTATGTGGCAGTCCAAAAAAGTTTTCAAACCAGAGGAGCAGGTAGGGAGTCCCCAGAAAAATTAATAGATTGATGCCGGTATGTGGCAGTCCCAAAAAATTTGCTAAAACAGAGGACCGGGTAGGTGGCCCTCCAGAAAAAAAATAAATAGATAGAGTACGTAGCTGAAACGGTTTGGCCCTGGCAAAAAAATAGCCAGTTTCCTCTGCTTAGTGTCAAAGGGAGGAGAGGAGGAAAATGAGGAGGAGGAGTGCATAAATTATGTCAGGTTGAGCTTCTTTCACCTGGTGGAGAATGGAAATCCTGAGAAAATCCAGGATTATTTCAATCTTGATAAGCGAACAGCCTGTCAGCGCTGTCATCGACACGCGTGTACGCTTATCGGTGATGATGCCACCAGTGCACTGAAAAACCCGCGTCGACAACACGCTACGGCAGGCGCAGGCAAGAACCTCCAAGACGTTACAGCGCCAGTTGTTTGCCACATGTCAGCTTTGAAACCCAGTAGTTGTAGGGAAGCTGGTGTGATCATTTAGGGACGAGGTCTGGTCAGCTATGTACTCCCTCACCAGCTTTATGTAAGATCAGCCCTACTCTGCCGCATACTGGGGACAGGTGACAGTGTCTTGCTTGGGCGGGTGACATAAACTGGCAAAGGCCTTGTAATGTAGAAAGCGTGACCCCTGCCAGTGCTGGACAAGCTGGCCTGCTCGCCTACTCTCCCCGACTAGTGTCCCAGCCGCACATGAAATACGCCCTCGGCCGGTAGCGCGTCAGAGGGGAAATTACTGTTTCAGCTGTTGCACCAGGGCCTGCTGGTATTCATGCATTCTTACACTTCCTTTCCTCTCAGGATGAGAGTGGAAAGATTTTGCTTGTACCGTGGGTCCAGGAGAGTGAATACCCAGTAATCAGTGCTGGAATAAATTCTTTGAACGTGAGGGTCACGGGATAGGCAGCCTAGCATAAAATCTGCCATATGCGCCAGAGTCCCAACGCGCAAGAATTCACTCCGCTCACTGGCCTGTCTCTCCATTTCCTCCTCCTCCAACTCCTCCAACTCCTCTTCTTCTGCCCATACACGCTGAACAGTGAAGGACTGAACAATGGTCCCCTCTTCTGTCTCGTCAACATTCTCCTCCTCTTCCTCCTCATCCTCCTACACCTCCTCCGATATGCGCTGAGAAACAGACCAGAGGGTGCTTTGGCTATCAACAAGGGAATCTTCTTCCCCCGTCTCTTGTGACGAGCGCAAAGCTTCCGACTTCATGCTGACCAGAGAGTTATTCAACAGGCCAAGCAGCGGGATGGTGAGGCTGATGATGGCGGCATCGCCACTAACCATCTGTGTTGACTCCTCAAAGTTACTCAGCACCTGACAGATTACAGACATCCACGTCCACTCCTCATTGTAGACTTGAGGAAGCTGACTGACCTGACTACCAGTTCTGGTGGAAGTTGACATCTGGCAGTCTACAATCGCTCTGCGTTGCTGGTAAACTCTGGATAACATGGCTAATGTTGAATTCCACCTCGTGGGTGCGTCGCACAACAGTCGGTGAGCGGGCAGTTGGAGGCGGCGCTGCGCTGCCCTGAGAGTGGCAGCATCTGTGCTGGACTTCCTGAAATGCGCACAGATGCGGCGCACCTTCGTGAGCAAATCAGACAGATTGGGGTATGTCTTGAGGAAACGCTGAACTATGAGATTTAACACATGGGCCAGACATGGCACATGTGTCAGTCTGCCGAGTTGCAGAGCCGCCACCAGGTTACGGCCGTTGTCACACACAACCATGTCTGGCTTCAGGTTCAGCGGTGCCAGCCACAGATCAGTCTGCGTCGTGATGCCCTGTAATAGCTCTTGGGCGGTGTGCCTTTTATCGCCTAGGCTCAGCAGTTTGAGCACTGCCTGCTGTCGCTTAGCGATGGCACTGCTGCTGTGCCTAGAGCTACCGACTGATGGCGCCATGCCCACGGATGATAATTCGGAGGAGGAGGTGGAGGAGGAGTGGGAGGAGGAGGAGGCATAGTAGGCCTGAGAGACCTGGACCGAGGTAGGCCCCGCAATCCTCAGCGTCGGCAGTATATGACCAGCCCCAGGGTCAGACTCGGTCCCAGCCTCCACCAAGTTAACCCAATGTGCCGTCAGCGATACATAGTGGCCCTGCCCGGCAGCACTCATCCACGTGTCCGTGGTCAGGTGGACCTTGTCAGTAACGGCGTTGGTTAGGGCACGGATGATGTTGTGTGACACGTGCTGGTGAAGGGCTGGGACGGCACATCGGGAAAAGTAGTGGTGGCTGGGGACCGAATACCGAGGGGTGGCCTCCGCCATGAGGTTGCGAAAGGCCTCGGTCTCTAGCACCCTATAGGGCAGCATCTCCAGGCTAAGTAGTCTGGAGATGTGGACGTTGAGGGCTTGGGCGTGTGGGTGGGTGGCACTATACTTCCTTTTGCGCTCCAGCGTCTGGGGTATGGAGAGCTGAACGCTGGTGGATGCTGTGGAGGATCATGGAGGCGAAGATGGGGTTTTCGCATGGGAGGTGTTTGTGACGGGGTCCTGGGCAGGGGGCTGACTAGCAGATGACACAGGGCAAGGAGCAGTGGTGTGCCCGGCCGGAGGTGAACGGGCTTGATGCCATTGAGTGGGGTGTTTAGCATTCATATGCCTGCGCATACTGGTGGTAGTTAAGCTAGTAGTGGTGGAAACCCTGCTGATCCTGGTTTGGCATAGGTTGCACACCACAGTCCGTCAGTCATCCGGTGTTTCTTTAAAGTACCTCCAGACTTCTGAAAATCTAGCTCTCGCCACGGGAGCTTGACTACGTGAAACATTTGGCGCTGATGCACCAGCTCTGGCCCTGCCTCTCCGTCTGGCCCCACCACTGCCTCTTCCAATATGTTCTCGTCGAGGACTCGCCTCCGTCTCAGAAGCACTGTGTTCACCCGGCCTATCAACCCAGCTTGGGTCTGTCACCTCATCATCCTCTGATCCCTCTGTCTGCTCCCCCCTCGGACTTCCTGCCCTGACAACAACTTCACCACTTTCTGACAACCGTGTCTCCTCATCGTCCGACACCTCTTTACACACTTTTTCAACTACGTCAATAATGTCATCATCACCCACTGACTGCGACCGGTGGAAAACCTGGGCATTGGAAAATAGCTCAGCAGCAACTGGACAAGTGGTTTGTGACTCTGGGAAGGGTCCAGAAAACAGTTCCTCAGAGTATGCCGGTTCAAATGGCAAATTTTCCTGGGAGAGGGCAGACTGGGGGGAAGGAAGCTGAGGTGGAGGAGCTGGAGGAGTGCTGATTTCGGTGACATGGGTGGACTGCGTGGAAGACTGGTGGACCAATGGCTAGAAGCATTGTCCGCAATCCACGACATCACCTCTTCGCACTGTTCTGGCCTCAACAGTGCTCTCCCACGAGTCCCAGTAACTTGAGACATGAACCTAGTGAGTGTAGCTCTGCGGCGTTCCCCTGCTCCCTCATCAGCAGGTGGTGTCTCACCCCGCCCAGGACCACGGCCTCTGACCCCTGCAGTAGTTGGACGCCCAAGTCCACGCCCTCGTCCTCTACCCCTAGGCCTTGGGTTAAACATTTTCAAAATTAAAGTGTAAACTGTAAATTTTTTTTGTTTTTTTTGTGTTTTTTTGTGTGTTTTTTTTTTTTTAAACAAAATGATGGTATCCTATTGCTATGGCTAGTTTCTACCCTACACTGACATTACACAACTGGATTTTGTGCTGTGCCTGATGACTTTGAGTTATAAAAAAAAATAAACGTAAAAAAAAATAAATGAGCAGACTGTGCCTAATTCAAATCTAACCCCTAATAAATTGTCCCACTTCGGTGTTTGAGGTGGATGTGTGTGTCACTAAGAGCTAAACACAACGGTCGCAAGTCTCCCTGAAAATTCCTCACAATATGCGCTTACTAGCTGCACTACTAGTGCGCAAAGCCCAGCCCAAAGCAAACCAAAAAAAAATATATAGAAACGTTTATGAGCCCTAAGAAGGGTGTTGGGTTCTTTAGACTCACTCCTGAATACACTATTCTAATTAGAACAGCCTAACGGCTTTCATGACCAGCTAAGCAGCTCAGTTCCCTAGCGGCCATCCAGATGAGAATGATCCGAGCAAGCCTGGGCAGGGGTATAGTCATATTCCAGGGTCACATGATCTGGCCAGCCAACCACGCTAGCGAAGTGTAAGGTGGTACCACGTTCATGCTGGGTGGAGGCAGAGTCTCCTGGCTTGTGATTTGGCTCTGTTTCTGGTCGGCAAAAAATCACAACGGCGGGAGATGCCATTTTCTCTAGCTGGCGACAATACTTGTTACGGTGGTGTTCGCTTCATCTCTAGCACCCATGGTTATTTAATACACTGGTAGGCCAAGGTAAGCATCTGACTCCAATATTAAGGACAGAGTGGTTAATATGGCTGTTAGGACTGGACATCTGGATGATACTTTGACAACATTGCACAAACATTGAACAGATTGAGTGTACCTCTTCAAGATAGCAGGATTCTTTAAAAAATAGTTTAGGAAAGGTTTGAGGAACATGGGGCCAATGTATTATAATAAAAGGGGTTTTCCCATGAAAGAAAATTCTCATATTTGAATTTTGTGATGTGACACAATAAAGATAATTTTTAACTTTACATTATTTTACAATTTTAGTTAAGAACCACAAAAAACAGCAATTAAACTCTTACTCCCTAGACAGGTTAGACAAGAAACCAGAGTGTGGGGGGACCTCTAAGCAGACACGTCTCTGTGCTATGAGATGCTGTGATGCTGACAATGTGCTTAGATATAGCGTTACGGGTTTAGCTAGGACTTATTTAGCTTCTAACATTCTTCTAAATCTCGGCACGTAGAAAGGAAAAGATGAGTGAGACAGATCAGAGATCAGCACTGCTGTCCATCATTTTAATGTGGCAAGTCTATAACAAAGTTATACAGTTATTGTAGTTTTATAGTGTTAATATTGGCTTGAGGACTTCACACCATCTGGTTTCTCTGCAAGGCACGGAGCACTTGGATTTCTGTGTGCTTCCATTACATATAGAACTAGAGGCGTTTGCACATGTCTCATTCTCTCAGGTTTGTATTTCCCGGCGCCACCTTCATTTGATATTCATTTTTTATTTTTTACGTTTGACCGTTAATTATAGAGATAATGTAAAAACAATCTCTGTAGTTTTGTCTTTAGGGATTCCTGCTGTTCTTTCTTAGAATAGCAGATGAGATGTCGCAGCTAGGAACACTAAATGGAGTTATACTAGACATTCTTCTTCACTTTTCGTCATTTCTTCCTCTGCCAGACGCACGGCCACAGTTGGTGTTTAGTTCTACAAATGCGTTCTCAGTAAAGTCACGCTGGACCTGTCAACACATAAAAAACACCACAAACAACCCAATATTTGACATCTTTTATAAGAAGGGAGGCTTTTGGAAATACTGCTTGAATTTAAAGGGAACCTTATCAAAGAGGCCATTTTGGCTGCAGGAGCCGCCTCACTGCCTAGCAACAACGCAGAGTAGTAGTAAGGCACATGTGCAGATGGATGTGGAGACTGGGTGACGACTCGATTCAGCTGAACATGTCCACCCGACACGCTGCTGACGCAAGGCAGATCCAGAGGGAGGGTTATGTCCGAATATTGTACCTTTAATACTTCTAGATGTGTGGGAAGTATGGCCAACTACTCCTGCAATCTGTGTAGGTTTCTATCGACTGAACCTGAGGAAGAGTATTATACCTAATGTGAGATGTCATTACCTTAGCTAAGGCACCATTACTGCTCTATTGCTACTGCACAGATGCTCAATATCTGCCTGAGAAGGATATGTGCAATTATGTGACCAATCACCTGCACTGTTATTATTATATGTACAGAGGTGTGGTTGGAAGACCAGCTGGGGCTGGACAATCCCAACAGTCATATAAACCCTTAGAGTGAAAGTTATGTGGTGCTTCTTCTCGGGAGGAGTGCTGCGGAGTGCTAGCACACCTCTCAAAACACATGCTTGCAACCACCAGGCCCCTTGAGACCTCAACCTTACAGGGGTCTGCATCATCCTTGCTGCGAAAGCAGCCACCCATCTATCTCCAGCCTGAACGGCTAATATACCAAGCTATGAGCCATTCTTTTAGAAGACCCCATCCATGCCAGCCACTAGAACCAGTGATTGTTCCTGCTGTTTTGGTCGTTTGTTGTTTTTACTTGTGTTCGGAATAAATGAAGTTAGGGTGACATTCTTGTCTCCAAGTGGAATGCCCTGTCGTAAGGCAAATGCAAATCAATGGTTGGCCCCATAGACCAATCCCCAGGGATCCATACATCTACATCAGGGTTCTCCAGGTGGAAATATTCCGCACCTTTGAGCTCTCGCCTCTTTACTTTGTACATGCACCGTGCGTGGGACCTGCAACGGCTGTTGGGATAGGTCTGTTCCCTGGTATCCAGACCATGATCGAGACAAGCGATAGGCCGACAGCCACTCAAGGACCTAAGGGATCCTTTGCACCAAGCAGGAAAAAGGGTGGGTCCTGGATTTTCAGAAAGTTGCCAAGTGATACACAAGAAAGGAGGGCCGATAAAAGGGCTCTGATGACAGGATGCTTTAAGCCATGCTACAAGGATGTAGGAACTCATCACTTCATTGATAGGAGTCAGAATGTTCTGGGGACAATACTTTGGGACAAATTATTAACAAGGGTAAGACAGTGGCAAAACAAATTGGCATGGTCTGTTCAAAAGAGTCATGAGTGTGAACAAAACCTACCTGAAAAGGAGTAGTGTCCAGGCTGGTGGGATGATGTTGGACTCGGGTGATAAAATGGGGCAGATTGAATTACCCGGTGCCATGCACGATCCAGCGGCGCGTTCTCTGCGGTGGATTCGAGGTGCTTCCGGGACGATTCACTAAGGCAGTTGAGTGCACAATTCCATACTTGGTGAAGGTAGCTCGTGTCCCGCCAAACTTATTTTTGTTAAGATGCGGCGTTTTTTTTCCGAATCCGTCGGGGTTTTCGTCCAGCCACGCCCCCCCCCTCATTTCCGTCTCGTGCATGCTGGCACAGAATCGCGCACAATCCGATCACGTGCGCCAAAATCCCGGGGGCAATACAGGGAAAATCGGTGTGAAAAAATGAAAAAATTTGCGTTAAGTCGCCGGTAAAACCGCGATTTCGGGCACTAGTAAATGACCCCCATTGTCTCAAATTTTGACCGTTGAACATATGGAACCCTGGGTTGACAAAAAAAAATGAATGAAGAAGGTGACCCTTGTCACGAAGACCATATCAACGCCAAGAGGATGGTATTAACTTGATAAGGAAGTCTCACACTTCCAGAATCTTTAGAACACAGGGTGTAGCACCTCAATGTGGCACCAATGTAGCACAGCCAGAAGTGTTCTCTCGATGCAGAAGATACTCCGTACATATAACTTCTGACTAACATGTCAAAATCCAGTCTGTTCTCCATACCTTTAGTTGGGTTCATTACACGACCTACCATCCTTACTCAACTCTGAAAATTTTTGCTGATTCAGTGAAGAATATTCAAAAACCAAATGAGGCTTTAAAACAGTTACGGTCCGGTTTTTCCCTCATTATCGGGGAACAGTAGAGGTTATGATTCTACACGTTTGAAGTCATTATTCAACTGCAGTAATTTCTTCGCTGATATTTACATAAAAAATAGTGAACAATATGTAGAAAAGATTCAGAAGTATTTTCGTTGTGTGCCAAAAAATATGGCAAAAAAGTTTTTGGGGTGGTATATGTGTGTTGAAGTCGATTAATACCGGTGAGAATAGGTCTTCAAGATCTAACTGTCTCTCCTATTCCGTACTTAATGCAGATGCCTTTTTCTGTCCAATTAGAGAAAATAAAACTTTCAACTGGTATACAACGAAATGGACAGCAAACGTATATTAAAAGCTGGAAAAAGCAGGACGCAACAAGATGAGGGGTTGGTGACACATGACACAAGAGCTTACAGTCTATGAGGATGAGGGGGGGGGGTTTGACCACAAGAGCTTACAGTCTCTGGGATGAGGGGTGTGACACAAGAGCTTACCGTCTATGAGGATGAGGGTGTGTGACACAAAGATATTATGGTCTATGAGGATGAGGGGGGTGACAAAGAGCTTACAGTCTATGAGGATAAGGGTGTGACACAAGAGCTTACAGTCTATGAGGAATGAGGGGGAACAAGAGCTTAACAGTCTAGAGGATGTAGGGGTGGACCCAAGAGCTTACAGTCTATGAGGTTGAGGGGGGGGGACAAAGAGATTACAGTCTATGAGGATGAGGGGGACACAGAGCTTACAGTCTATGAGGATGAGGGGGGTGACACAAGAGCTTTACAGTCTATGAGGTTTGAGGGGGGTCGGTGACACAAGAGCTTTAAGTCTATGAGGATGAGGGGGGTACACAAGAGGCTAACAGTTCTATGAGGATTAGGGGGTGACACAAGAGCTTACAGTCAATGAGGATAGGGGTTTGACCCAAGAGCTTTACAGTCTATGAGGTGATGGGGGTGGTGACACAAAAGAGCTTACAGGTCTATGGGATGAGGGGGGTGACACAAGAGCTTACAGTCTATGAGGATGAGGGCGGTTTGACACCAAGACTACGTCTATGAGGATGAGGGGGTGGTGGGGTAGGTTGACACAAGAGCTTACAGTCTATGAGGATGAGGGGTGACCACAGAGCTTATTTTACACATAACTGTCAGTGGCCACTGCAGTAGAAAGGCTGCAGCCTCATGGGGTCCTCTTGAGATTGTTCCAGGTTTTAGTAGCCAAGCCAAACGTTATCATGTTCAGTTGACCTTTGACCTGTAGCCATAAGTAAATGCTAGGATTTTTGTGGGACTTTTCAGTCCTGCAGGACCTGCTGTATGTTAGATGTCATTGGAAAATGGGGCCAACTCTATAACTATGTAGGTTGTGATTACCGTCAGAACCGAACCTGTGCTCTCGGAGTATGCCATTATTATTCCCAAGAAGAGAAACAGCAGAAGGAAATCGATACAATGGCCAGGCGCCTGCAGACACGCTTCCTCTCTGCTGCTGAATCTTGCGCAGAATATTTGGCTGTGAACTTACACTAACAATGTACTATAACATAAAAAAGGTAACAAAATAATAATAATAGTAGAACTCATATGGATTTATATAGAGCACATAATAGTAGGGAGTCAAGTATCCCATTACAATCGGGTAGTGCAGCATGGTGGCTCAAGTGGTTAGCAAATACAGCCTTGCAGAAATCGAGACCTGTTTTCAAGTCACTGGTCAACATCTACAAAGAGTTGGTATGTCTTCTCGTGTTGCGGGGTTCCTCCAGTCCTCCAGTTTCCTCCACAACCAAAAATACTGATAGGTTGGTTAGCTTGTGAGCCTTATTATTATTAGGTAGTCAATCTGGTTCATTTCGCCTGCCACATTTGTCCAGTAAACACTAAAAATCTGTGTGATCTAGAGCCTAGCCTGAGGTGGAAGTGATTATTCAGGCGTCCCCTACGTAAGACACTCGACTACATATGACCCATAGTTAACAAAACGGACAAATGGATATTGGTAATTTTCTGTACTTTAGTCCTAGGCTACAATGATCAGCTTAACAGTTATCACAGGTGTCTGTAATGAAGCTTTAGTGTTAATATGATTCTTATGACAACTCAACATTTTTAAAAATCCAATGTCCACAGAGACCAAAAAAGTTCTGGCTGGGGATACAATGATAAAAATATACAGTTCCGCTTACATACAAATTAAACTGAAGAACCAAACATACGGACATATCTTGTATGTAAAACGGGTGGCGAGGGGATTCCTGTACATCCAGTCACTGTCGACTGGAGTTCTTAGGCCCACGAGAAAAATATCTATCGGGTGAAATCTATCAGATCGTCGAGGTGATAGACTCTTGCAGATTTTAAATGGGTTGTTTCTGGAGTTGTGTTGAGTTGAGCCAGGGCCCACGGAGGATCTTGGTAATCTGTGGCCAGTCCGACCACTGCATTACAGTGCCGAAGGAGATAGACTGTCCCACACATGAGCACACACCATGGAGAAATGTTTGTTGAGAACTCCCTTGACGTTACGGTCGGTTAAACAGATGGATATTACTCATAAGCCCTGATGTGCCATTGGGATAGGCATGACTTGACTATAACGAGCAGGTAGCATTATCCATCAGCAGATTTACTACAAAAAAATGCCAGACAGTGGTAGGTATTGTACCTGCGAGAACTGTGTAATAATACTTTTGTGTGTGTAGTGAGTAGGAGGCAGGGATGTAAAAAATGAAATATTTCCAAGATGTAGTTTCCGAAAGGAAATTACCATCAAAATCCATCATGATAAACCAGGGACATTACTCATAGATCCAGGCACCAGGACTGTGGTAATATCCTTATATTTGATTCCATGGCCTCCTTTAAAATTAACTTTTAAAAATAGGATAATGAGCCACAGAGCTGGGGAGGGGGCGTACAGGCCCCCGTCCTGTAGCTTCACAGGCGGTTACATTTTCTCACCCTGGAACCTATCCAATTGCACTTCCCTCCCTCTCACAGAGGAAGCTTGAGCAACACAGCTGGGAGGGGATGTGCTCATAACAGTGTAACAGCCTGTGCATCTAAGTGTCCTAGCTATCAGGATGGAATATGATGTGTTAGATGTCCTTTAAAACAGTCACGGTCTCTAATATGATGAGCCGTGAATTGAAGCAGGCCTCCTCATTAATAAGCTGATTAAATCAGAGTGGAGGCTACGGGAGGGGGCTGTTAAAAAAAAAGAAGCCCTCTGTCTGTAGAATTCACGGCTGATAATTCTAATGAAAGCACCTCCCCCTTCCCACTGTGTGCTCACTGCTGATGAAATGACAGGAAAATTGGCTAGGGGGGATTTAAGACTGAGGTATGCTGGCCACAGGTAACAACAGCTTGTGAATCCAGGCAAGAGGGCTTCCATGAACGACCCAGAGCCTTTTGGTTTAAAAATTAGCATAATGTAAACGTGGTTTTAAAGGATGTAGGCCATGGTAACAAAGATTAGTATAGACTACACAGGACGGTGCCGGATCTATGAGTAAGTGCTATTGGTTTATCATACTGGATTTGATGTAGATTTCTTCGGGGGTGTCCTTACCCCGGCTGTGCCTCAGCTCTCTGCAGTGAACCGCAATACATTACTGCTGTATTATGTAACCTAGGCAAGAGCTAAGAGCAGAGGGAAGGGGCTTTGGAGTAGCACAATGCAAAGAGCTAAGAGCACTGCAGGTGGAGGACACACCCCTGTTCCTAAGGCTCCAATCCTGGAATATAATTTGATTTTTTTTATATGACACCACACATATTTATGCCTCAAAAGTAATTGCAGGGACATTAACTACAGCAGGCACTGTACCCATGCACTAGCATACATCCCCAGCAAATATCATAGGGATGGTCTCTCTTATGCATCCTATGTTCAGACACATTTCGCACTTTGTATCGGATTACTTGTGGATATTCATTGTGAGGTCATCCCTTTCCTCTCGGCAGACGTTAGCGGCGTCTTAGGTCCGGCTTTAGGTATATGTTACGGCGCTATTCATCTCAATCCATACGAGCCGACAGTTTGCAGAGTACGGTCCAGTTTCCTCTGACCTTGTAATACAGAGAAAAAGAAGAGTTCTGTACAGAAAAATGTCCATTCTGTATAGAGCCCAAATGTCTTACCGGGCACACCATTATGCTATCATATTAACCCTAATTTATGTACTGGGGACAGTTTAGCTAGCTGTTAACCAGTAATGGTTAGGCGTGACATGTTTGTTTGTGTTGTCTGAGCAGCAGACTGTGAAAAGCAGTACTACACAGTGATTGGCGCTTCTGTTAAGGAGGTATTCTCTTGTCGAGCATTCACATTCAGTTTCAATAATCTGCCATGTCATAAACATTTCTTCAATTGGAGTTATTAAAAAAATGTTCCTATGTGAAGATAATTTCTCATAAATGTGGCATATATTCCCTTAGAAACAGACCCTGCTCCTTGGATACGGGCCCCTATGCTGGAGGCACAAAGAAACAAAAGCTTGTATATGAAAATGTTCCACGAGTTATTGCAGGGTACCACAGCCTTCCGTGGTAATGATCGCTGACCCAGGTGTCAGGAGGATTCAAAGTGCATGTCGTGACAAATGCTGGCAAAATGTGGGTGGTCGTATCTGAGGAAGCCATTCTGTTGATAAGGGACAACATCGGTACCGACATTATGAGAATTATCTTCACAAAGGAACATTTTTTTCAATAAATCCAATGAAGAAATGTTTACAAAATGGCAATGAATTCATTAAATGTAAAATGCCCAGATGGAATGGGAAATACATGTGCAGTAACGAAACCATGGGGCTTATTACTAAGGGCCCGCGGATCGATATTTCAGTCGGCTCCCCAACATTTTGGGATTTGCGCCCCTTTGACAGGTATTAGAAGGATTAGTGTGGGGATTTAAGATTCCAATTGTGTGCAGACCAAGAACTTACATACACCGGGAAGGAAGAAAGGGGGAACTCGGTTGGGACCTGAGCAGGGAAAGCGACACATGCAGGATATCGGCGCCAAGCTTAGTGAATCGCGGCAGAGAAGTGCTTCCGGTCGGACCATGCACTTCGGGATAGGTAAGTAAATGTGCCCACTATCGCACTGTGCCCGCTGAACCACTGAGGTAGAGCAGGTCCTATTACTGCGGTTTTGAGGCCACGGCCATTACGCTTTATCCACCAGCTCAGTTTGGGCCTAAGACCATAATCTGCAGAGTGTTACCTAAATGCAATGATACCTGATACAGGGCCATCATAGTTTGGGGGCACAAAGCATGACACAGGGCTTGTAATTAAATAAAACCCAACGATTTTACCAACACAAAGTTGCAAATGTATTAAATGCAAGTTGTACCAAAATTTGGCTCAATTTGGCACCATAAAACGGACGCTAGAAGTAAAATTTATTTTTTTTTGGGATATTTTGTGCTAAAACGTGGAGTGTCTTACAGTAAGATTGTAGAGTGAGTACAGCTTCTATGAATAAGTTGGCTGGGTATAGCCCCCGTCCATACACAATGAAATAATAGGTAGTTACATGTTACCCTCGTATCTAGATTCTCATTCTGATTAAGACCATTGAGACACGCTGCTATTAGTGGTTATTCGGCTGGCGCCCTCAGCCGCTCCCCTGGTCGACATGTCGTGGGCTCGGGGCCCAGTGTTGTTGGGTCTTCTGGAGGCGTTAGCATCTCCTTGCTCGCTCGCACAATGTCGAAATGAGATTCCGCACACATGAAAATACTGCGTGATAATTAATCATCACAGCCGCCCTGCCGGAATGGATATTTGTAAAATTAATTCAGCGGCCAGAGTAGGAGATGGAAGGAAGCAGAAAACCTCTCCCCCGCCGGTTGCCCCCCAATGTTTACTTTCTCCGCATAGAAAATTAGACGTTATCAAACGCACAACGACCCAATGATGTTAAGTGGACACCGTCCAATGCACTCTTATCTGCCTAGTACCCACAATGCAAACTGAAATGGTTAGCAACGCTAAAAGCTGGAAAAATCCATGTCCTAACACTGGGCTTAATATAAGTCTCATCATTCTGAAATTCGTGTCACCTCTATCAGCAAATATCAAAGACAATGGGGGTTCATTACTAATGGTCCGAATTTGCCCGAATTTGCCAGAATTGCCCTGGGCTTTGGCCACACCGATCAGATTTTGGCGCATGGCGCCAGCTTTCACCGACAGAATCGGGGGGTGTGCCATACTGACAATCCGATGGAGTCGGAAAAACTGCCGAAATTAATTGTGTCGAAAGATCAGCACTGTACATGCACCGAGGAGAAGGTGAACTCCGGCGGTCCTCGGCACAGCAGCACGTCTGGTGGACCTCAGGGGCACGGTCCTAGTGATCTCGGCAGAACCCGAAATCAGCGTCAGAGAATGCTCGCGGATCGCGACTGGACAGGTAAGTAAATGTACCCCCATATATCTATCGTATTTATAAAAGTAATCTGCACCTCCCAGCCAATTTCATAGTATATTGAAGGGGACATCCTCAAGTCCAACAAGACCACCCAAAATGTTTTTTAAAAAAACAGCCCTGTGCAAACCTATTTATTCCACGGCTACTGACTGCCAATGAACCCTGCATTATGAGCTTTGTTATGCCCTATCATATTGGTAACTTCATTCAGATTGTGGGCAGATCAGACTACACATGTTTGGTTGTAGGCTGTACAACTAAGACACATAGGGGACTCATTTACTTAGGGTCCAAACGCGTTGATTTCCGATTTGCGCCGAATTCCGCCGGGCTGAGGGATTTGGCGCACGCGATCGGATTTCGGCATCCGGGCTGACAGCAACGGAATTGGGGCGCGTGGCGTCAGAAGAATACCTGGAAGATTGGAAAAAAACGCAGGTTTTTAAAAATAAATAGTCGCTTGACACGCACTTACCTCTACCAAGAACATAGAAGGTGAACTGTCTGTGGTTAATCTCCCAAGCGGACACGCGGCGCCACGCAGCGACCGTAGTGGTATCGGTGACAGGACCTTAGTGAATCCGACAGGACCCGAATCAGCGTTGTGGAGAACCCGCCGCTGGTCGCGAATGGACCTGGTAAGTAAATGGCCCCATAGTTCTGCATAGGGAACGTGACAGATTGTGATTTTAGCTGAAATACTAACAACTAACATGACTATAAAAAATGACTATTAGAATGTGTACATTAGTGAATTTAGAACATGCAGCTTTCTTGACGCATACAAAAGTTTTTGTTTTAGGTGAAGAAGTGAAGGAAAAACCCCAGACTCTGTAATTTGTAAATCAATAAAAAGATCCAGAGAAAACACATTGCAAGAAATTCAAGCACCCACACAAAAATACGCAAATTACATTGTTTGTTTTTTTGGAATCATTGCAAACTAACATCTAGAAAAGGGCTTTTTTTGACACAAAGTCCACAGCAATTGTGTGTTCTTTTGCAGAAAAAACTTGAAGTTCATTTATTTTTAGTTTTGCCATAAAATGTCACCACAATACGTCTGGATTTAAATTGCAACCTTTATATTTTACTCCAACCACTGATATTAGTAAAAATATGGTGGGGATGCAGGGACTGTAGATTTTATTGCAATCAACAAAAAAATATTCAATAAACAGTTAAAATGTTACTTATCTTATCGTCCTGTCGAGTGACGGACAAAAAAAAAAAAGAGCCAAAAAAGCAAATTATGAGAAAAAAGGATGTATTTCCCTCCATAATCCCCCCAGAAAGCTGCCATTTGTACATAGTGATTAGAAGTGTGATGGAGTCCACAGTTATATTCAGTGACCGTCGTCATTGAATGTATGATAAAAAGATAAAAGGAGGAAGGGCAAATATTTCTGACTGCATATTACTCTTATAGGCAGGTCACTTGACTACATACATACGTTTTGACTCACATGCTTGCAGAGGGGGGAAGTATGCCAGCTCGCAGTTGTCATTAATCACAATGAAAGAGAGAAGGTTGAAGGATGCAGTTGACAATGCTAATTGGTGGAAGAAAAAGAGGAATTAGATTGTTGGGGGGCCAGTGAATGCCCACATGAGCAACCATGCGTAAGGGTGACCGCTTATAATGATGCTAAATGGAAAACTGTGAGCGTACTATGCGGGAATGGCTCCAAAATACTGATGGAAGGAAAAGGGTGGAAAAAAGGACAGTGATCTAACTATGGTATTACTATGTCGAGTCTATACAAGTCAATCTCATCCTCACTGATTGGTCAGTGTTATCCGACATGGATAATGCTCTGGGACAAGACAGATGGTACAACCACTGTTGAATCGTCTAGCTTACTGTAGGGACTAGGGGACTACGCATGCAAGACTCTAAAAAAAAGAACCCATAGAACATTAATAATTAGGATGAGCGAACACTAAAATGCTCGGGTAGAGTCGGTACTCGGTCATCGAGACGAACTTTTAACGAGTGCCTCGAGATGCCTCGTCTCGCAAAAGAACCCCATTGGAAAGTCAAGGGGAGACGACGAGGCATTTTTCAAGGGCGACCAGAGGGTCTGCCCACAGGGAGAGCTGAGGCAAAACACCTGGAAACTCAGAAAAGTGGATGCGAAACACACGAAATGACAGAGAACAGCAGGGGCAGCAGCAGGTGCCTCTGAGGGCTGGCTAATCGGCACCATTATTGCAAATGTAGTGGGCAAAAGCAGGGACGATGACAGAGTGAAAGAATGAAGATAATGTAGCATGGAAAAACATCACAATAGAGTGACCCTATGAAAGATAGGGGCGGCAGAAGAAGGGACACAGCCGGCAGCGGCAAGCGGGAAGGGAGACATACCAAATGGACGCAGGCTTCAACCATGGGTGGCAGAGAGGAACCAAAAGGAGGGGAGCAAGAAGGCCAACATAAAACGCGACATGATAAAAGTGACAGTCTATTTGTGGACTACACAGCAAGTCACTAAGAGCTAAACACAACGGTCGCAAGTCTCCCTGAAAATTCCTCACAATATGGTACTAACTGCACTACTAGTGCCAGCAAGCCCAGCCACAAGCAAACCAAAAAAAGGAAAATATAACGCTATTGTAGGCCTAAGTAAGCAGTTGGCGTTCTCCTATGGCTATTATGGCTATTTTCTAGCCTACACTGAAAGCACACTACTTTGACAGATGACTTTGAGGTATAAAAAAAAATAAATCAGCACAGTGTGCCTAATTCAAATCAAACCCCTAATAAATTGTCCCACTTCGGTGTTTGAGGTGGATATGTGTATCACTAAGAGCTAAACACAACGGTCGCAAGTCTCCCTGAAAATTCCTGCAGACTGTGCCTAATTCAAATCAAACCCCTAATAAATTGTCCCATTTCGGTGTTTGAGGTGGATATGTGTGTCACTAAGAGCTAAACACAACGGTCGCAAGTCTCCCTGCAAATTCCTCACAATATGGTACTAGCTGCACTACTAGTGCCAGCAAGCCCAGCCACAAGCAAATAAAAAAAAATATATATAACGTTATTGTAGCCCTAAGAAGGGCTGTTGGGTTCTTGTAGAATCACTCCTGCCTAACACTATTCTAATAGAACACCCTAACGCTTTCCCTGACCAGCAGCAGCTCTCTCCCTAGCGGCATCCAGACACAGAATGATCCGAGCAGCGCAGGCAGGGGCTAGTCTATTCCAGGGTCACCTGATCTGGCCAGCCAACCACTGCTATCGACGTGTAAGGGTACCACGTCATGCTAATAGAACACCCTAACGCTTTCCCTGACCAGCAGCAGCTCTCTCTCTAATGGCATCCAGACAGAGAATGATCCGAGCAACGCGGACGTGGGGCTAGTCTATTCCAGGGTCACCTGATCAGGCCAGCCAACCACTGCTATCGACGTGTAAGGGTACCACGTCATGCTGGGTGGAGTGCAGAGTCTCCTGGCTTGTGATTGGCTCTGTTTCTGCGATCTCCAGCCAACCACTGCTTATCGGACGTGTAAGGTACCACTTCATGCTGGGTGAGTGGCATAGGAGTCTCCTGGCTTGTGATTGGCTCTGTTTCTGGCCGCCAAAAATCACAACAGCGGGAGATGCCATTTTCTCGAGCGGGCGAAATACTCGTCCGAGCAACGAGCTGTTTCGAGTACGCTAATGCTCGAACGAGCATCAAGCTCGGACGAGTGTGTTCGCTCATCTCTATTCATAAAGCCACTCAAGTGGTTATATGTATATGGACAGCTTGTAAAATCTGAGGCCAGAGACTGCATTAGAAGTCATATGAAAGATGAACATGATGTCATCACTTCTGATCGTAAGGAGGCAATACGTGGGGGCTAGACCTGCTGTGCTGGAATAGAGGAGCTCTTTAGAAGTTTTCAAAACATATACAATTTTTAATTTAAAAAAACACAATTTAATTTACGTTTCCTTTTGTTTTACCCAATTCTTGGCAGAACTAACGAACATACTGTATAAAATGAATCATAATAATTCTTTATTTATATAGCGCACACAGATTATGCAGTGCTGCACAGGACTTGCCAAATCAGTCCCTGTCCCCATGAGGCTCACAATCTAATCAACCTACCAGTATGTTTTGGAGTGTGGGAGGAAACCGGAGGAACCGGAGGAAACCCACACAAACACAGAAAGAACATACAAACTCTTTGCAGATGTTGACTTGAACCCAGGACCCCAGCGCTGCAAGGCTGTAGTGCTAACTACTGAGCCACCGTGCCGCCCAAATTTACAGTAAAGTGTGTTATTACATTGGATGGTAAAATATATGCACATTAAGTTACATATTTGAATCAATAACATATATTAATGTTTGTCTCATAAAGGGACTGACTTATACAAAAATTCACAAGCCTGGGCATATCAATAAGCATATCCACTACTTATACAACCTAACAGGTAGTTACATGAGGCAGCCCTGGAGACATGGGTGTATTTGACACCCCCTTTGTAATGAATATCATATATATATTTCACTTTATAGGGAGAAGCAAAATATGGGATGACTACAGAATCAGACAACACAGGAAGTTGTTTGTAGTCTGTTACTATGGAGATGCACAGATCGGCACAGAAGTTATAAAAACATTATAATAGAGCAGTTTCAAAGACCATTCACAAAGTTGCTTAGTTTTTTATATTATTAGCAGTTGTGATGGTCTAGTGGGCCACAGCTTTGAATTCGTTTATACAAGTATCACTTACTTGGTCATGTTTCTTGAAAGACAATCTTTCCGACAGATCTCCCCCATCCCAGGGAAATGGTTGATTCTCTGGAAAAAATAAGAGCAATATGTGATCATGGAAGTCATCCCACATACAGACAGTTCCCGGGTTATGTACAAGATAGGTTCTGTAGGTTTGTTCTTAAGTTGAATTTGTATCTGCACTACTAGTGCCAGCAAGCCCAGCCACAAGCAAACCAAAAAAAAAATATATATAACGTTATTGTAGCCCTAAGAAGGGCTGTTGGGTTCTTGTAGACTCACTCCTGCCTAACACTATTCTAATAGAACAGCCTAACGCTTTCCCTGACCAGCAGCAGCTCTCTCCCTAGCGGCATCCAGATAGAGAATGATCCGAGCAGCATGGGCAGGGGCTAGTCTATTCCAGGGTCACCTGATCTGGCCAGCCAACCACTGCTATCGACGTGTAAGGGTACCACGTCATGCTGGGTGGAGTGCAGAGTCTCCTGGCTTGTGATTGGCTCTGTTTCTGGTCGGCAAAAATCACAACGGCGGGAGATGCCATTTTCTCGAGCTGGCGAAATACTTGTCCGGTGTGTTCGCTCATCTCTAGCACCCATGGTTCATTAATACACTTGGTAGGCAAAGGCTAAGCATCTGCTCCAATATTACGGAAGAGTTGTTACTATTGGCTGTTAGACTGGACATATGGATGATACTTTGACACATTGCACAACATTGCACAGATGAGGTACCTCCCTTCAAGATAGCAGTATTCTTTAAAAAATAGTTTAGGAAAGGTTTGAGGAACATGGGGCCAATGTATTAAAAGGGGTTTTCCCATGAAAGAAAATTCTCATATTTTAATTCTTTGTGATGTTTACACAATAAAGATAATTTTTAACCCTTTACAATTATTTTACAATTTTAGTTAGAACCAAAAACAGCAATAAACTCTTACTCCCTAGACAGGTTAGTACAAGAAACCAGAGTGTGGGGGGACTCTCTAAGCAGACACGTCCTCTGTGCTATGAGATGCTGTGTGCTGACAATGTGCTTAGATTATCAGGTTACAGGGTTTAGCTAGACTTTCATTTAGCTTCTGAACATTCTTCTAATATCTGGCACGTAGAAAGAAAAGATGAGACAGATCAGAGATCAGCACTGCTGTACCTCCTTTTATGTGGCAAGTCTATAAACAAAGTTATACAGTTTATTGTAGTTTTATAGTGTTAATATTGCTTGAGGACTTCACACCATCTGGTCTTCTCTGCAAGGCACGAGCACATTGTATTTCTTCTGTGCTTCCATTTACATATAGAACTATTAGACGTTTGCACTATGTCCTCATTCTCTCAGGTATTGTCTTCTCTCCGGAGCCACCTTCATTATTACTATTCATTTTTTCCTTTTCCGTTAATTATAGAGATAATGTAAACAATCTGTAGTTTTTGTCTTTAGTGGATTCCTGCTGTTCTTTTCTTAGAATAGAAGATGAGATGTCGCAGCTAGAAGCACTAAATGGTAGTTATACTAGATTTCATTCTTTCGTCATTTCTCCTCTGCCAGACGCACGGCACAGTTGGTGTTAGTTTCTACAACTGGTCTCAAGTCACGCTGGATCCTGCAACACATAAAAACACCACAAACAACCCAATATTTGTACATCTTTTATAAGAAAGTGAGGCTTTTGAGAAATACTTGAATTTAAAGGGAACCTGTCATCAGGAGGCCATTTTTTGGCTGCATGAGCCGCCTCACTGCCTAGCAACACCAGGAGTAGTAAGGCACATGTGCAGATGGATGTGGAGACTGGGTGACCGACTCCGCTTCATCTGCACATGTCCACCCACAGATGCTGACTGCATAGGCAGATCCAGATGGACGGGTTATGTTCCGAAATTTTAACCTTTAATACCTTCTAGATGTGTGAGAAGTATGGCCAACTAATCCTGCAATCTGTGTAGGTTCTATACGACTGACACCTTTAAGGAAGAGTATTATACCTAATGTGAGATGTCCTTACCTTAGCTAAGGCACCATCTACTGGCTCTATTTGCTACTGCAGATGCTCAATATCTGCCTGAGAAGGAATGTGCACTTATGTGACCAATCACATGCACTGTTATTATTATATTGTACAGAGGTGCTGGTTGGAAGACACAGCTGGGCTGGACACTCCCAACAGTCATATAAACCCTTAGAGTGGAAAGTTCTGGGTTCTTCTTTCCCGGGAGTGCTGAGGAGCAGCACACCTCTCAACACATGGCTTGCAACCACCAGGCCCCTTGAGACCTCCACCTTCAGGAGTCTGCATCATCCTGCTGCTAAAGCAGCCACCCATCTATCTCCAGCCTGAAGCTAACTATACCAAGCTATGAGCAATTCTTTTAGAACCCCATCCATCCAGCCACCTAGAACCAGTTGATTGTTCCTGCTGTTTTGGTCGTTGTTGTGTTTCTGAATAAATGAAGTTTTATGGTTGACATCTCTTGTCTCCAAGTGATCCCTTCGTAAGGCAAATGCCATCAATGGTGCCCCATAGACCATCCCCAGGGATCCCTACATCTACATCAGGGTTCTCCCAGGTGGAAATATTCCGCACCTTTAGCCTCTCCCTCTTTCCTTGTACTTCCACCTGTCGGAGACCTGCCAGGCTGTGGACTAGGTCTGTTCTCCTGGTATCCAGCACCATGATCGCAGACAAGCGCTAGGCCGCCAGCCACTCAGGTACCTAAGGGATCCTATTGCACCAAGCCAGAAAAAGCTGGGTCCTGGCTTTTCAGAAATGTTGCAATGTGTACACAAGAAAAGGAGGCCGAAAAAGGGCTCCTGATGACAGGATCCCTTTAAGCCATTGCTACAAGGATTGTAGGACTCATCACTTCCATTGATAAGGAGGTCAGAATGTTCTGGTGGACAATACTTTGGGACAATTCTTAACAAGTGTATGACAGTTGGCAAACAATTTGGCTTGGTCCTGTTCAAAAGAGTAATGAGTTGTGAACAAAACCTACCTGAAAAGGAGTGTTCCCAGGCTGGTTGGGATGATGTTGGGAATAGGGTGATAAAATGGGGCAGATTTACTTACCCGGTCCATTCACGATCCAGCGGCGCGTTCTCTGCGGTGGATTCGGGTCTTCCGGCGATTCACTAAGGCAGTGAGTGCACAATCCTATACTTGGTGAAGGTAAGCTCGTGTCCCGCAACACTTTTTTTTTTAAGATGCGGCGTTTTTTCCGAATCCGTCGGGTTTTCGTTCCGCCACGCCCCCCCCCTCGATTTCCGTCTCGTGCATGCCGGCACCGATGCGCCACAATCCGATCACGTGCGCCAAAATCCCGGGGCAATACAGGGAAAATCGGTGGAAAACTGAAAAATTTGCGTAACCCGCCGGTAAACCGCGATTCGGGCCCTTAGTAAATGACCCCCATTGTCTCAATTTTACCGTTGAACATATGGAACCATGGTTGACAAAAAAATGAAGAAGTGACCCTTGTCAGAAGACCAATATCAACTCCAAGAGGATGTATATAACTTTATAGGAAGTCTCACACTTCCAGAATCTTAGAACACAGTTGTAGCACCTCAATGTGGCACCAATGTAGCACCAGCCAGAAGTGATTCTACTCGATGAGAAGATCCTCCGTACATATAACTTCTGACTTAACATGTCAAAATCCAGTGCTCGTTCTTCCATACCTTTAGTTGGGTCACTTCACACGACCTACATCCTTACTCAACTCTGAACATTTTTGCTGATTCATTGAAGAATCTTCCAAAAACAAATGAGGCTTCTAAAACCGTACAGTCAGGTCTTCTTCCTCATTATCGGGAGGAACAGTAGAGGTTATGTCTTCTTACACGTTTGCAGTCATTATTCACTGTTATTTCTTCGCTGATATTTACATAAAAATATACTGAACATATATTGTAGAAAAAGATTCAAAGTATTTTCTTTTTGGTGCCCAAAAATATGGCAAAAAATGTTTTTTGGGTATATGTGTCTGAAGTCGATTAACTACCGGTGAGAATATGGTCTTCAAGATCTAACTGTCTCTCCATATTCCTTTACTTTAATGCAGATGATTTTCTGTCCAATTAGAGAAAATAAACTTTAACTGTATACAACGAAAATGGGCCAACAAAAGTATATAAAAGCTGGAAACCAGGACGCAACAAGGATGAAGGGGTGACACAAGAGCTTACAGTCTATGAGGATGAGGGGGTGACACAAGAGCTTACAGTCTATGAGGATGAGGGGGTGACACAAGAGCTTACAGTCTATGAGGATGAGGGTGTGACACAAGATATTATGGTCTATGAGGATGAGGGGGTGACACAAGAGCTTACAGTCTATGAGGATAAGGGGGTGACACAAGAGCTTACAGTCTATGAGGATGAGGGGGAACAAGAGCTTCAGTCTAGAGGATGAGGGGTGGACCAAGAGCTTACAGTCTATGAGGTTGAGGGGGGGGTGACAAAGAGTTACAGTCTATGAGGATGAGGGGTGACACAGAGCTTACAGTCTATGAGGATGAGGGGGTGACACAAGAGCTTACAGTCTATGAGGTTGAGGGGGGTGGTGACACAAGAGCTTACAGTCTATGAGGATGAGGGGGTACACAAGAGGCTACAGTCTATGAGGATAGGGGGTGACACAAGAGCTTACAGTCAATGAGGATTAGGGGTTGACACACAAGAGCTTACAGTCTATGAGGTGACTGGGGGTGGGTGACACAAAAGAGCTTACAGTCTATGGGATGAGGGGGGTGACACAAGAGCTTACAGTCTATGAGGATGAGGGGGTTTGACACCAAGACTACGTCTATGAGGATGAGGGGGTGGTGGGGTAGGTTGACACAAGAGCTTACAGTCTATGAGGATGAGGGGGTGACACAAGAGCTTATTTTACACATTTTACCTGTAGTGGCCACTGCAGTATAAATGTGCAGCCTCATTGGGCTCCTCTTGATGATTGTCAGGATTTTTAGTAGCCAAGCCAAACCGGTTATCATGTTCAGTTGACCCTTTTGACCTGTCAGCCATAAAGTAAATGCTAGGATTTTTGTTGACTTTTCAGTCCTGCAGACTGCTGTATTTTAGATGTCATTGGAAAATGGGGCCAACTCTATAACTATGTATTGTTTTGATACCGTCAGACACGTTACCTGTGCTCTCGGAGTATGCCATTATTATTCCCAGAAGAAACAGCAGAAGGAAATCGATATACAATGGCAGGCGCCTGCAGACACGCTTCCTCTCTGCTGCTGAATCTTTCGCAGAATATTTGGCTGTGACTTACACTTAACAATACTATAACATAAAAAGTACAAAATAATAATAATAGTAGAACTCATATGAGGATTTTATATAGAGCACATAATAGTAGGGAGTCCAGTATCCCATTACAATCGGGTAGTGCAGCATGGTGGCTCAGTGGTTAGCACTACAGCCTTGCAGAACTGATGACCTGTATTCAAGTCCCTGGTCAACATCTACAAAGAGTTTGTATGTTCTCTCTGTGTTTGCGTGGGTTTCCTCCAGGTCCTCCAGTTTCCTCCCACACTCCAAAACATACTGATAGGTTGGTTAGATTGTGAGCCTTATTATTATTAGGTAGTCAATCTGGTCATTTCGCTGCACATTTGTCCAGTAAACACTACAAATCTGTGTGATCTAGAGCCTAGCCCTGAGGTGGAACTGTGCATATATTCAGGCGATCCCCTACTTAAGAACACTCGACTTACATATGACCCCTAGTTACAAACGGACAACTGGATATTGGTAATTTTCTGTACTTTAGTCCTAGGCTACAATGATCAGCTGTAACAGTTATCACAGGTGTCTGTAATGAAGCTTTAGTGTTAATCCTGATTCTTATGACAACTCAACATTTTAAAAATCCAATTGTCACAGAGACCAAAAAAGTTCTGGCTGGGATTACAATGATAAAATATACAGTTCCGACTTACATACAAATTCAACTTAAGAACAAACCTACAGACCCTATCTTGTATGTAACCCGGGGACTTCCTGTACATACAGTCACTGTCGGACTGGAGTTCCTTAGGCCCACCAGAGAAAATGAATCTATGGGTGCACTCTTATTCATATCTCGAGGTGATAGACTCTTGCAGCATTTTAAATTGGGTTGTTTTCTGGAGTTTAGTGTTGAGTTGAGCCAGGGCCCACCGGAGGATCTTGGTACTCTGGTGGGCCAGTCCGACACTGCATACAGTGCTTGAAGGAGATAGACTGTCCCACACATGAGCACACACCATGGAGAAATAGTTTGTTGAGAACTTCCCTTTATCGTTACTGTGTGGTAACAGATGGTATTACTCATAAGCCATGATGTGCCCTTGGTGATCGGCATGACTTGACTATAACGAGACAGGTAGCCATTATCCATCAGCAGATTTGACTACAAAAAACTGCAGACAGTGTTAGGTATTGTACCTGGAGAACTGTGTAATAATACTTTTGTGTGTGTAGTTAGTAGGAGCAGGACTGTAAAAAATGAAAATATATTCCAAGATTGTAGTTTCCTTAAAGGAAATCTACCATCAAAATCCATCATGATAAACCAGGGACATTACTCATAGATCCAGGCACCAGGACTGTGGTAATCTCCTTATATTTGATTTCCATGGCCTCCTTTTAAAATTAACTTTTAAAAATATGATAATGAGCCACAAGAGCTGGGGGGAGGGGGCGTTACCAGAGCCCCTCCGTCCTGTAGCTTCACAGGCTGTTACATTTTCTCACCCTGGCCCCTCATCCAATGCACTTCCCCTTCCCTCTCACAGAGGAAGCTTGAGCACACAGTGGGAGGGGGATGTGCTCATCAACAGTGTAACAGCCTGTGAATCTAAGTGTCCCTAGCTTATCATGATGGATTATGATGGTAGATTTCCTTTAAAACAGTCACATGGTCTCTCTATGATGAGCCTTGAATTGAAGCAGGCCTCCTTCATTAATAAGCTGATAAATCAGAGTGGAGGCTACGGGGAGGGGGCTGTTAAAAGAGACCCTCTGTACTGTAGCTTCACAGGCTGCTACATTCTAATGAAGCACCTCCCCCTCCCACTGTGTGCTCACTGCTGATGAAATTACAGAAAATGCAGGGGGGGATTAAGACTGAGGTATGCTGCTGCACAGTGTAACAACAGCTTGTGAATCCAGAGCACAGAGGGCTTCCATAACGCCCCAGAGCCTTTTTGGTTAATTAGCATAATTGTAAAAGCTGGTTTTAAAAGGATGTAGGCCATGGGTAACAAATATTAGTAGACTACCACAGGCACGGTGCCTGGATCTATGAGTAAGTGCTATGAGTTTATCATACTGGATTTTGATTGTAGATTTTCTTTCGGGGTGTCCTTACCCTGCTGTGCTCTCAGCTCTCTGCAGTGAACCGCAATACATTACTGCTGTATTATTTAACCTAGGCAAGAGCTAAGAGCAGAGGGAAGGGGCTTTGGAGTAGCACAATGCAAAGAGCTAAGAGCACTGCAGTGTGAGGACACACCCCTGTTCATAAGGCTACAATCCTGGAATATAATTTGATTTTTTTGTATTATGACACACACATATTTTATGCCTCAACAATTAATTGCAGACATTAACTACAGCAGGCACTGTACCCCATTCACTAGCATCCATCACCCCAGCAAATATCATAGGATGCTCTCTCTTATGCCTCCTATGTTCAGCACATTTTTCCACTTTGTTCGGATACTTGTGGATATTTCATTGTGAGGTCCATCCCTTTCTCTCTTCGGCAGACGTAGCGGCGGTCTAGGTCAGGCTTTATGTAATATGTTACGGCGCTATTCATCTCAATCCATTACAGCCGCAGTTGCAGAGTCGGATCCATTTTCCTCTGACCTTGTAATACAGAGAAACGAAGTTCTTGTAAGAAAAATGTCCATTCTGTATAGAGCCAAATGTCTTACCGGGCACACCATACTGCTCATCATATTAACCCTTAATTTATTTACTGGGACAGTTTAGCTAGCTGTAACCATGTCATATGGTTAGGCGTTGGACCTGTTCTGTTTGTGTTGTTATGAGCAGCAGGACTGTGATAAATGCAGTACTATCACAGGATTGGCGCTTCTTTAAAGGGGTATTCTCTTGTCTGAGCATTCACATTCAGTTTCAATAATCTGCCATGTATAAACATTTCTTCAATTGGATGTTATTAAAAAAAATGTTCCTATGTGAAGATAATTTCTCATAAATGTAGTCATATATTCCCTTAGAAACAAGACTGACTCCTTGGATACGGCCACCTATGCTGGAGTGCACAAAGAAACAAAAGCTTTTTGTATATGAAATGTCCACGAGTTATTGCATGTCCCACAGCCGTCCTGTGGTAATGATCGCTGAACCCAGGTGGTCAGGCAGGATTCAATAGTGCATGTCTGACAACTGCTGGCAAAATGTGGGGTGGTCGTATCTGAGGAAGCCATCTTGTTGCTAAGGGACAACATGGCTACATTTATGAGAAATTATCTTCACACAGGAACATTTTTTTCAATAACATCCAATTGAAGAAATGTTTACAAATGGCAAATGAATTCAATTAAATGTAAATGCCCAGATGGGAATGGGAAATACATGGTGCAGTAAAGAAACCATGGGGCTTATTTACTAAGGGCCCGCGGATCGCATTTCAGTCGGACTCCCCAACATTTTGGGGATTTGCGCCCCTTTGACAGGTATTTAGAAGGGGATTGTGTGGATTTAAGATTCCAATTGTGTGGCAAGACCAAGAACTTACATACACCGGGAAGAAGAAGGTGAACTTCGGTGGACCTGAGCAGGGAAGCGACACATGCAGGATATCGGGCGCACAATCTTAGTGAATCGCGGCAGAAGTGCATTCCGGTCGGACAATGCACTTTCGGGGATAGGTAAGTAAATGTGCCCCAATATCTCACTGTGCCCGCTGCACCACTGAGGGTAGAGCAGGTCCTATTCCTGCCTGTTTTTGAGGCACGGCCATTACGCTTTATCCACCCAGCTCAGTTTGGGCCTAAGCCCATAATCTGCAGAGCTGTTACCTAAATGCAATGATACCTGATACAGGGCCATAGTTTGGGGGGCAAAGCATGACACAGGGCTTTAAATAACCCAAACGATTTTACAACACAAAGTTGCAAATGTATTAAATGCAATGTACCAAAATTTGGCTCAATTTGGCACCATAAAACGGACTCATAGAAGTAAAATTTTATTTATTTTTTGGTATATTTTGTGCTAAAATGTGGAGTGTCTTACAGTAAGATTGTAGAAGTGAGTACAGCTTCTATGAATAATTTGGCTGTATAGCCCCGTCCATACACAATGAAATAATAGGTAGTTTACATGTTACATCTGTATCTAGTTCTCATTCTGATTAAGACCCCATTGAGACTACGCTGCTATTATGTTGTGTATTCGGCTTGGCCGCCCTCAGCGCTCCCCCTGGTCGCACATGTCGTGGCTCGGGGCCACGTGTTGTTTGGTCTTCTGGAGGCGTTAAGCATCTCCTTGGCTCGACTCGCACAATGTAGAAATGATATTCCGCACACATGCAAACTACTGCGTGATAATTTAATACTCACAGCAGCCCTGCCGGCTAATGATATTTGTAAAATAATTCAGCGGCCAGTTAGAGATGGAAGGAAGCAGAAAACCTCTCCCCCGGCCGGTGCCCCCCACTGTTACTCTTCTCCGCAGCTAGAAATTCTACGTTATCAAACACAACGACCCAAGATGTTAATGACACCGTCCAATGCACTATTATCTGCCTATTACCCACAATGCAAACTGAATGTTAGCAACCGCTAAAGCTGGAAAATCCATGTCCTAAAACTGGGCTTAATATAAGTCTCATCATTCTGGAAATTCTGTCACCTCTATCAGCAAATCAAGACAATGGGGGTCATTTACTAAGGGTCCGAATTTGCCGATTTGCCCTGAATTGCCCTGGGATTTTGGCACACGCGATCAGATTTTGGCGCATTGGCGCCAGCTTTCACTCGACAGAAATCGGGGGGTGTGGCCATCTGACAATCCGATGGATTCGGAAAAACTGCGAAATAATTTGTGTCGCAAGATCAGCACTTACATGCACCGAGGAGAAGGTGAACTCCGGCGGTCCTCGGCACAGCAGCAACGTCTGGTGGACATCAGGGGCACGGTCCTTAGTGAATCTCGGCAGACCCGAATCAGCGTCAGAGAATGCTCCGCTGGATCGCGACTGGACCAGGTAAGTAAATGTACCCCAATATATATATACGTATATATATAAAAGTAATCTGCACATTCACAGCCAATTTCTATAGTATATTGAAGGGGACATCCTCCAGTCCAACAAGACCACCAAAATGTTTTTTTTAAAAAACAGCCCCTGTGCAAACCTATTTATTTCCACGGCTACTGACTGCAAATGAACCCTGCATTATGAGCCTTTTGTTATGCCCTATTCTATCTTGGTAACATTCATTCAGATGTGGGCAGATCAGACTACACATGGTTTGTTTGTAGTCTGTTACAACTAAGACACATAGGGGCTCATTTACTTAGGGTCCAAATCGCGTGATTTCCGATTTGCGCCGAATTCCGCCGGGATTTTGGCGCACGCGATCGGATTTCGGCACCGGGCTACATGCAACGGAAATTGGGGGCGTGGCTGTCAGAAAACCTGACAGATTTGGAAAAACCGCAGTGTTTTTAAAAAAATATGTCGCTTGACACGCACTTACCTGCACCAAGAAATAGAAGGTGAACTCTGGTGAACTCCAGCGGACCTCGGCGCAGCAGCGACACGTAGTGGATATCGGTGCACGGACCTTAGTGAATCCTGACCGGACCCGAATCAGCGTTGGAGAACCCGCCGCTGGATCGCGACTGGACCTGGGTAAGTAAATGTGCCCCATAGTTCTGCATAGGAACTGTGTACATATTGTTTATTTTAGCTGAATAATAACAACTAAATGACTATAAAAAATGACTATAGAAGTGTACATTAGTGCATTTAGAAATGCAGCTTTCTTCGCATACAAAAGTATTTTGTTTTAGGTGAAGAAGTGAAGAAAAACCCCAGACTCTGTAATTTGTAAATCAATAAAAAATGATCCAGAAAACACATTGCACATGAAATTCAAGCACAAAATAGAAATTACAGTGTTTGTTTGCGACTCATTTGCAACTAACATCTAGAAAAGGGCTATTTTTGACACAAAATTCCACAGCAATTGTGTGTTTTTTGCAGAAAAAACTTGAAGTTAAATTATTTTATAGTTTTCTGCCATCAAAATGTCACACAATACGTTACCTGGATTTAAAATTGCAACCTTTTTATATTTTACTCCAACCACTGATATCTGTAAAAAATGGGTGGGATGCAGAGACTGTAGGATTTTATTGCAAATAACAAAAATATCAAAAAAGTTAAAATGTTACTTATCTCTATGTCCTGTCCAAGTGACGGACATAAAAAAAATAAGAGCAAAAGGCAAATTATTGAGAAAAAATATGTTTTCCCTCCTCATCCCCCCAGAAAGCTGCCATTTGTACATAGTGAGAAGTGATGATACTCCAGTTATATTCAGTGACGTCTTCATTGAATGTTATGATAACAGAATAAAAGGAGGAAGACTACAATATTTCCTGCTGCATATTACTCTATAGGCTCAGTCACTTGACTACATACATACTTTTTGATAATTCTATGCAGAGGGGGAAGTCTGCCAGCTCGTGTCATAAATCACAATGCACAGAGTAAGGTTGAAGGATTTACAATGCTTAATTTGTGAGAAAGAGGAATTTAAGTGTTGTGGGCCAGGTTGCAACTAGCACCACTGTGTACCGTATAATTATGCTAATGGATGTAGGTCCATACTGGGGCATGGCTCCAAATTACTGATGGAAAAAATTTTGGAAAAAACTGAAATGTGATCTAACCTTAGGTATTACTATGTTCCTAGTCTCTACATAGTCAGATATCATCCTCACTGATTGGTCAGTGTTTATCCGTACATGGATATGCTTCTTGGACAAGACAGATGGTTACAACCACTTGTTCGAATAGTCATAGATTTACTGTAGGGACTACGGGGACTACGCAATGCAAGACTCTAAAAAAAAGAACCCATAGAACATTATAATTTCAGGGAAATACTAAAACAGATATCTCAGGAAAGGCGACGGGCCTCTTAAATCATCCCTATTCATACCCCAGAAAGCGCCTGAGCACATTGTAACGCACCCGGGATTTTGAGCTCCATAGTAAATTGAAAAGGGGAAAGCTCTAAGGTCGAAACAATTAATACTAAATGTTCCATTTACAATTGCATTTAATGCTATATAATTGCAAATTCCTATTATCTAACAGTGGGAAATTTACTGTGAAATATTTAACTCCTGTCTGGGTCGTGACTTAATAACAGAGATTTGGTAGCAGGCGAGAGGAATATGTTGTATAATAGCGGAATTGGGAGCATGTGCCTTTCTTCTCCTTGTCATTATCGGTGTCACCCGGTGTGTCATTCCCACAATAGTGAGCGGATGAGATAATAACTCGCAGGTATTTAGGAGTTTCTGGGCTGGAGAAAATCAAATATTCCCTTCCATAAAACTGATAATTGCAGATAAGAGTCATCAGCCATTCTAGGCCGTAAATTGAAGCAATTATACGGTTCAATAATCTGTACTGATTTGGGCCACTAACCTTACGGAAGTTAACAATTCACTGTTTTTTTGGAAAAGAATGAGAGATTTGCTGGTATTGCGGCCACATTGTAAAGTAAAGTGACCTGTAATTATACGATTCATGGGCTAGGGTCACTTTTACATTGACTTCATTCATGGCGTGTACCTTAGTCATTGTTAAGGGTGGGACATGGTCAGTGGCGTAACTTGAAGCTTCTGGGCCCCAGTGCAAAATGCATGTCAGGCCCCCAATTATAATGTATTGTTTATAGTACTAGTCTTATCATATAGGAAAAATACACCATATGGGCCTCATTGGCCTCATTGGCCCGGTTGTAACCGCACCCTCTGCACCCCCTCAAGTTACACCCATGGACATGGTGGCATTGGTGTACTTACGCTGCTCCAGCTCCTGGTTCTCATATTGCACCGGTACTTCTAGTCTACCACACCTCCTCCCATGTGATGAGTGGCCTCCTCCTCTACGAGACATCACTTCCTCTCACGTCATTGTTAGTTATCGATGGGGATTGTGTAGCACTCTATAAATGCCCATGGGAGTCTGAAAAACCACATCGAATATGCATCGAAAAACTCCAATGACCAATAACTTATTCAAAAATTCTTTCAAAGTCAAGTTAAAATTTAGCTTCCTGACTAGATTCTTTCTTGGCAGGAGCATGACAAGGTCCCTCGGGGGGCTCACATTGGAGACATCTTTGACCATCATGACCACAGCAATCACTCAATCTGGATATATAGTTGTTTTATCAATGGTGCAGAAAATAAAGGATCAAAACACAGTTGTAGGGGGTAATTGGTCAATGGCCAAGTGTGTAGATGTTTGGACGGTAACCGGGACCCAAGCCTTCTAAGGGGCCCATGGCCACTCAAACCACCCACCAGATTTTATTATTGGAAGGACTTTAGCCCATGAAATCCCTGTACATCTGTTCATGCTCTCAATCCACATCTACACAAGACCCATTTCAGGACCTTTGATGGTTCTCCAAAAGTCCCGAAACTGCAGTTTGAAAGCAGCACAAGGGACACATCCTCCTTTCCCCGAGAAACTTTATTCTGGTACCAAAAGTAGGAAGTGATTCCAGACTTATAAGGGCCATAATATTCATACAGCCCTGGACCCATAGCAGTCCTTATTTGCCCCTTCCCCCAATAATGTAGATTCAGGGGTACCTGAAATGACTTTGGAGAGGATCTCAATGATCTAGGTATAACTTGTACATATTTCAGTTTGACTCTTTGGAGCACAAAATACTTGAGCTCCTGGGTAGGAGATATCAAGAATTGGCATATCATATATGTTGTGTACATGTAGCCATCAGTGTCTTTACTCCCCCTGTAACTTCCATGCATGTCCATGAGGGTCTTCCCCCCCCCCCCTCAAATGGCAATTAGGGTTCAAACCCCCTTATGACTTGTATGTATGTCCATTAAGATACCAACACCCCACCAACAACTTCTATGCATATGCAAGGCCATTAGGGTCCTCCAACCCCCCAAAAAATTTGTTTGTGTGACCTTTAGAGCTAATACGACCATTGCAACTTTTTTGCCAATCATGCAAAACTCTGGCAAACTTTAAATAAAACAGAATACTCAAACTAATAGTAAAATAATTTCCTTATTGCAGATATGAATTTGTTTGCGGCCTAAGGGGTAGAATAATAACTTTATCGATGGTAGAACATTTATGGAGGAAGGCGCTGAAGGATCATGGTAAAACTCGACATCCGTAAAGATCCATCCGAGAAAACAATGCTCACTTTTCAATGTCACGCTGGTCCATTTGGTAATTTCCCACCTGACCCTCCTCCGGCCCTTCTCTTGATTACTAGTCCCTGCAGAGTCCTTGCAGAGTACAGTCATAGGACCGGTGGGAATGCAGTGTGAGAGAAAGCAGCTGAAGAAAAGTGAGCCCTCTGTCACTCGACACATTATTTGGTGGGAAAAACATTTTTTATTTTATGCTTTTCGATGCACTTTGCACATGAACTCACTTAGGTTCCAGTTGGCTGCATTGCTCAGTTTCTCGAGCTCAGCCTGCTGGGAAATGGTTTGCCATGTAAATGGACCTGCACAAAATTCTGCACTATCCAGACTCCATTTGTCTGCCTTTGCTGCGCCGTAATTCTTTTTCCGGGATTAACTTTATACTGACTTTACTCTGACAAGTCTGAATTTACGGACAGAATTGAAGTAGAATGAAGTAATTGGCAACTCAAAACAATTAAAGAAATGAGTTAAAATTAAATACATATAGAAACTTTGAAAATTATCAGTTACATTGACAATATATACTGTATATACTCGAATATAAGCTGAGACCCCTAATTTTACCACCAAAAACTGGGAAAACCTATTGACTCGTGTATAAGCCGAGGCTGGGAAATGCATTGGGCACAGCCTCCAAGTATATAACCAACAAGCCCCCAATAGTATATAGCCAGCAATTCCCCTGTAGTATATAGCCAGCCATCCCCCTGTAGTAGCTAGCCAGCCAGCCCCTGTAGTATATAGCCTTCCATCCCCATGTAGTATATAGCCTGCCATCCCCATGTAGTATACAGCCAGCACAGCCCCTGTAGTATACAGCCTGTCAGCTCCCTGTAGTATACAGCCTGCCAGCCCCTGTAGTATATAGCCAGCCAGCACCCTGTAGTATACAGCCTGCCAGCCCCTATAGTACACAGCCAGCCCCCTGTAGTATATAGCCAGCCCCCTGTAGTGTGTAGCCAGCCAGCCCCATGTAGTATACAGCCAGACCCCTGTAGTATACAGCCAGACCCCTGTAGTATACAGCCAGACCCCTGTAGTATACAGCCAGCCCCCTGTAGTATACAGCCAGCCAGACCCCTTTAGTAGCCAGCCAGGCCCCAGTTTGCCCAGCACATAAAAAATAAACTTACATATTGGAGCCCCAATGCTCGGCGTGGCTCCCCAATGCTCCCGTCCCCACGGCTCCTCTTCTTTCTTCTGTCTGCTGTAACAGCCGGCAGAGCCCTGGCCGGCGTTAACAGGAGCATCACGGAAAAGACAGAAGAGGAGCCACGCCAAGCATCAGGAGCACCGGAAGCTGAGTATGGAAGTTTATTGTTTTATTGACTCGTTTATAGGCTGAGGTGAGGTTTTCCAGCACATTTTTTGTGCTGAAAAACTCGACTTATACACGACTATATACGGTTATTTATATAATTGTGTATGGAAAAGTTAAATAATATAATATATTTTGTGTATTAATTACTGATGGTTTCTAGATCTCTGCTTGCTGTCCTTCTTTAGAAAGCTTCTACGTTTACTTCCATTGGATAGAAATTTCTATTCACTAGCGCTAAACATAGCTTACTATAGCATGACAGCAAACAGAGATCCAGAAAACCATCAGGAATTAATACGGAAAGTATATTGGAAAATTATTTAACTTTTCCTTACACAAACAATTTCAATTATTTGCTGTAAGTGGACAACCCCTTTAAGTTTGATATTTGGGTTCCTCCTCCTAACCTACTAATCCAGAATCCAGAAATGTTACGTGTTGTGCTGCAGAGCAGCCAATCCGACAGTTATGTGCAACTAGACATGGCTGGCCAGGGGTAAATGTGCCGGATTGGTGGTTTTGCAGGATATCACCAAACATGTCCGGTTAAGGTGGAGTGACCCAAATGCCAAAAACCGAACTTAAAGTCTAGGTCTACTCATCTCTAGTTCTTATGTATTTAGGACCCTTTATCCATGTGTCTTGGAATATGCAGGTCATTAATATTAGCCTCAGTCACATCGCTGCATTCAAAGAAAGTATTACATCTCTATATGTAGTACTAGTCTGCACAAATACCTACATGGTACAACAATACTGGGGGAGATTAAAACCAATCAGAGATCAGCTTTTATTTTGTAAACAGTTGTGGGAAAATGAAAGCTGAGCTCTGATTGGTTGCCATGAGCAACTAGAACAGTTCTTTTTTTTTATTATTTACCATGTAGGTGATTATGCATATTAGTACTGCATATTAAAATGTTATACAGGCGAACAGCCGACTTACTGACGACCCCTAGTTACAAACGGACCTCTGGATTTTGTTAATTCACTGTACTTTAGCCCTAGGCTACTATATACAGCTGTAGGAGTTAAAAAAGACATCTGCAAATAAGATTTATTGTTAATCCTGGTTCTTATAACAACCCAACATTTTTAAAATCTAATTGTCACAGAGACCAAAAAAAATTCTGCCTAAGGTTACAATTATAAACTATACAGTTTCGACCTACATACAAATTCAACTTAAGAACAATGGGGGATATTTATCATACGCTGGCGCTCGTGCGCCAGCGTATGATAGCCCCGCCGCTGCAAATTCGCAGCCCGATACATGAAGAGGCTTCTGCCTCTTCATGTATCTGGCTGCCAGCTGCGCAGCGTTTATCCTACGCCAGACCCTGCCTGGCGTAGAAAAAAACGCAACCGGCGACTTTTCACGTATGAAAAGTCGCCGGCAGCAGCGAGTGCGCAGGCGCGGGGACAGTAACGCCCCGCGCCGGCCCACTCCCGGCCGCGCCCCCCGCTCGGCCGGCCACGCCCCCCTTCACGCCCCTTCACGCCCCTTCACGCCCCACTGGCGTGAAGGTGGCGGATTGGGGAAAATAATCGCAAAAGCTAGCAATAAGCTAGCATTTGCGATTATTTCAGGGCCTCTGCGCCAGTGGCGGTGCGCAGAGGTCCTGATAAATATGCCCCAATGTCTGCTTTTGCACAATGATATTTTACACCAGTTGTACACCTCTCACCTGAACAGGGGCTTGATGGAAGGGATTACATTATTTTTATTGGTTTTAATTGCCGTTAGAACAATCAAAGGAGGTGCCTACCGTCTGTTATCTAGAGACCATTCAGCAAAACCCCATTTCTGTCTCAAATCCTAATTTTTTTTTGAGAATTTGACATAAAATTAACCTAGGATAACATTTGGAATCTTTTTAGCATTTCCATTTCTAATATTTTTTGCAAGAACATTTTTGTCAGGTCGTGTATGACATAATGGAGGTTTTGTAAAGTTGTACTAATGGATACGACCCTTAAAAGCTATACAAGGGCCGGCTGCTTCACGGAACAGCGGGAAATTCTTGCACAAGGTGTAAAAAAAAAAAAAACTGTTTTCAGAAACAAAATTATTTTTCTTATTATAGTGTTTTTTAGTATCTTGAACGTTTTCCACTAGAATAAAACTTTGCAGAAAAAGCTGTTGAAAAAAAAAAATCTCAGCACATTAATCAGTATTGACCAGTGTGACAGACTGCAAAAGGGCAGGATTTTCGGAGCGTTGCACGACCCATTTACGGAGAAATAAAATAACTTTTAATTGTGTGGACAAAAAGGTCATATTCTTGTAAAGATCATCCAAAATAACAGTTCGGGAAGTCTCTCTGCCTGCATGTCGCCTCGAAAGCAGTGAGTAATGTGTAACGTACCGATAACAAATGAGTCATAGGATGGAGGGGCCTAGATCTGCTTGGATGGGACTACTACAAAATGACACCAACAACAACGTAAAAGTCACATTTTAAAAAACCTCATTTTTTAAATAGCCCAAATCTCTTGAAATGTTTATGATTCTTGCAGTGCTTTCTCTTATTTCAGTTTTTTCTGGCATCGGGTTAGTGGGTCTGGATAATAATCGAGAGTTGATTGTATATATCTGTTATTGCTATTCAGGGTTTGTATTTAGGTATTAAAGCATTAAAGTTAATCTAAATCAAAGCATGGTAAACCAGGGACATTACTCATAGACCCAGGCACTGTATCTGTGGTAATCTTCTTATATGTGTTTTCCATGGCCTCCTTCCTTCTAAGCCCTGAAGGGCTTTGAGTATGTTACAGAAGCCCACTGTGCTCTGGCTTCACAAGCTGTTGTTACACTCTGCAACAGCACATCAGTCTCAAATTAACTGTGTGGTGGCCACTGAGGGGAATATTATACAATGTGGGATGAGGGGCGTGGCTTGGCATGTAGGTACAATTAAACATCTGCAACATCCTCCACCGGGGCTTAGCCTTTTTTTGGAGCCTGGAGGCAGCCGGGGCCCAGAATACTGGAGTGGCTGGCTGGCGATAGCAGGCAACGGGCCTAAACGGTCTAACAGCAGATTCAGATTCTGGTACTGGAGTGGTCATGGAGAGTGGTCCGCAGGAATAGTGCACCAGCCTGAAAGTAGATGCAGGCTGGGAAAATTGAGATGGAGCTGTGCCCAAACTGTGGAAGCTGCAGCTCTGGTTAGAGTCTCCTGACTCAGTACCTGGGATTGGGTTCTGTGTCAGTACTGAAGGTGTGTTGAACACTGTATCTCTCTTCACTCAGACCATGAGGTCAGACTGGACTGCTGACACTCTGAATGACAGACTCCTGAGAAGGAGCATGAGGTCTGGACAGATAGCTAAGACTGGACTAAAAACAGGGGTTTTATACGCCCCCTGGTCAGGTGGTAGCACCTCTCCAATCACAATCCAGTTTACAATACAGCCACATAATTGGATAACATCTTACACACATTTAACTATTACCTTTCCAGGCAGAGGCTACAGTTGCAGATTACTTGAGATATCCCTGCAATATCCCTTGGGTGAGTTGCCTGACAGGTAGAGGGACTTATTCGCAACTACCCCCTGCCTAGATGTTGGCAGGGGAGTTGCACATCCAGTCCTTAAAAGAAATCTACCACTACTAAAGATCAGTTTTTCAGCTAGCTGCTTTTATCTTTCCGCAAACCTGTAAAATAACATAAAAATGTTTCATAAAAATATTCAAATGAGCGCTTGGCGCTCTAGTGAATAAGTAATTTTCTCCTGGGCACTCCAGCAACAGATAATTATGCACATGAAATATGCACTCCTACCTCCCCTGGCCAAGAGCCCCTGACGGTTTATTTTCGCGCAGCCGCACTGTACAACTAAAATCACGACAGCGCATACAGCCGGCAAAGTCGTGCACGGTCGCGATCTTCATTGCAATTGCAGCCGTGCAAGACTAAACCGAGATCTGGCTGGTGTCAGGGGCCAGGGGAGGTAAGAGTGCATATTTAATAAGCCAAATGCTCATTTGAAAAATTTTGGGAAATTTTTCTCTTATTTTGCGGAAAATAAAAAAAAAACAGTGGCGGTATTATCTTGAAAACGGCTATTGGTTAGTGAGATCTTTAGTGGTAGATTTCCTTTAATATGCAAAAAATTAAGGGCATAAAAATATACAAAATATAATTTTTTAATAATTAGTGTATCTTTTATATAGTGTATCTATTTATATACCCAGTGTTGGCATAATAAACAGTTAACCACGCATAATCTTCCTTCCTCCATCGTCCTACCTGTAATTAAAACCCTTGGACTAAGTTGATTGCACATTTATTTAGCAAATTAATGATGCGTCTTATGATCCCGACGACTGTGGTAATATAGTCCCCACCCGAAGACATTTATCAGTCGGATGGCGATTAATTCCCCCAATTACCTGGCAGCATTATTGTGTACACACAGAGAGCGGAGACATATCGGCTGTATAATGCTCACATGTCCATTATAATGTCAGCACGTGGAGGCTGGTGTCTTGTTATGTGCGTTTATCAATGCCCCAGGTAACCCCTGCATTGAATATTTACTAGAGTTAAGGGGCCATTCCAGAAATTATAGGATATTAAGGATAGTTGTTCAATATTGTTGGCACCTCAAGCTAAATATCTATGAGTTCTCTGTTAAATTTGCATTCACCCCTATTTTATTTAATTGTGACAATGGTTTGATGAAGCTTTTTAAAAATATTTGGTTGGATTCTATTGGGTCCAAACCGATGTTGCTGCAATCATCCGGGAAATTGTTGCAGGTAGTCCCCAGGTTACGTAGAAGATGGCATCAGCATCCAGAGAGATTCAGCAGAGGTCACAGTGGAAACAGAGGTCCGTTTGTAAGGAAGGGTCATCTATGTCCTTAAGTCGGGGACTACCTGTATGTAATCCCCTACGTAGATTTTTCATTAAAAGGTCCTATCGAATTTAGCTCTGGATTGAATGACAGTACTAGAAAGCTTCTGCTACAAGATTTACCAGAAGAAAAGCAGAAAAGATTCGGATTCGCTACAAAAGCCTGAAAAATGGCAAATTGGTACCGAATCTACGAACCAATGAGTAGGTCCACTCACCTCGAAATGTCAGTGACGGCTACATATTCGGTCTAACATTAAAGTGGTCAGAGGTCACATATTCCCATATCTCCCTCTTCTTCTTCTCCTGCTCCACATCTTTATACTTGTATCTCTGCTAAGAGTTATCTCTGGGGACTCCAGGCTTTCTTCAGGACCTCTCAGCATATTAACAAGATATATAAATATTCAAGTGCTTCGCGATTATTATTATTCCTGCTGAGTGATTACAATCTGTATTTCTAGATTTTTTTCCAATGTAACATCAATTAAAATATGTCCAACTTGCTGGTGAAGTTTCAGAGATGAATGGTTTAGAGAGACTTTACAAGGCTATCGTGCCCAGGGTAACCGGAGGGGCTGCAGAAGGTACTTCCGATCCTGGGAGACGTACAAATCAGTGAATCTGCCTTAGTGAATCGCCGGAAGACCCAAATCCACCGCAGAGAACGCGCCGCTGGATCGCGAATGGACTGGGTAAGTAAATCTGCTCCAATGGGTCGAACGATGCAAGGGCTAGTCGGTCAGCTGCTGGGGGCAGCATCTAAGAACTGTCTATAACTCCCAAGGCTCAGTTTCCTCAGAACTGGTTATAATTTCTCCTGTGATCTTTAGTACTACTTTTTGTTTCTGTTTTGCTGGACCTGAAACCTTGGACTTGTATCTGAGCTGGTATCTAGCCTTAGCTGGTACCCTGAACCTCAGTCAAAATTGGAACCTGTATCTAAGCCATTATCCAACCTGATCTGGTACCCTTGCACCCCAGTCTGAAGGGTAACCTGTATCTGAGCCAGTAGCCAGTCTTTGCTGGTGCCCTTTAACCCAGTGTGAACAGTTAGTTACTGCAGATCACTGGTGGTCCAACCAGTCTGTCCTCGAATGATCACTAGAACAGAGGTCCCTTTCTCCCTCTCTGATTAAATGGGTGGGATCTGGATGCATTTAGTTAGGAGGAGAGGAAACCCCTTTCTTGTGATTGTCGGGGGTCTCAATCAAAAGGTTGTTTTCATTAGAAAAAACACTTTTGGTCCAGTTTCACACACAGAATTTTAAAGATCATAATCATTTTTAGGAGTTTTCATTAGAGATGAGCGAACATGCTCGTCCGAGCTTGATGCTCGGTCGAGCAGACAGCGCTAGCGGCAGAGTGCTAGTTCTGCGGGACAAGGAGCGAGGGAGAGTAGGCGAGCAGGCACTTGTCCAGCACTGGCAAGGGTACGCTTTACAAGGCTTTGCCGCTTTATGTCACCCCCGCAAGACACTGTCACCTGTCCCCAGTCTCGGCAGAGTAGGGCTGATCTTTACAGAAGATGGTGAGGGAGTACGTAGCTGACCATACCATCGTCCAATGATAACACCGCTCCCTACAAACTGGGTTTCAAAGCTGGACATGTGGCACGAACTGGTGGGTACGACCTGGAGGTTCTTGCCTGCCTGCCGCTAGCGTCTTGTTCCGAGCGGGTTTTCAGTGCAGCTGGTGGCATCATCACCGCAGCGTACACGCCTGTCGACTGACAGCGCTGACAGGCTGACGCTTATTAAAATGAATAAAGGCTGGATTTCTCGAATTTCCAATCTCCCCAGGTGAAGGAAGCTCACCTGAATATTGATCCACTACTCCTCCTCCTCCTCATTTTCCTCTTCTCCTCTTTTGTACAGTAAAGCAGAGGAAAATGGCTATTTTTGACAGGGCCCACTGCTCTTGCTATAGTACTTCATGCATTTAATTTTTCTGGAGGGCACATACCGGTCCTCTGTTGAAACAATTTGTGAGTGCCACATACAGGCACACAATCTATTCCATTTTTTCTGGAGGGCCACCTACTGGTCCTCTGTTTTAAAAAAAAAATTTGGGACTGCCACATAAGGCACTCATCTATTCCATTTTACTGGAGGGCCACCTACCTGCTCCTCTGGTTTGAAACATTTTTGGGACTGCCACATACAGGCACCATCTATTTCCATTTTACTGCGGGCCACCTACCTGCTCCTCTGGTTTGAAGAATTTTGGGACTGCCACATACAGGCACCAATCTATTCCATTTAATGGGGCACTACCTGCTCCTCTGGTTTGAAACATTTTTGGGACTGCCACATACAGGCACTCAATCTATTCCATTTTACTGGAGGGCACCTACCTGCTCCTCTGGTTTGAACAATTTTTGGACTGCCAATACAGGCACCAATCTATTCCATTTTACTGGAGGGCCACCTACCTGCTCCTCTGGTTTGAAACATTTTGGGACTGCACATACAGGACTCAATCTATTCCTTTTCGCAGGGGCCACTACCTGCTCTCCTCGGTTTGAAGAATTTTGGGACTGCACATACAGGCAATCAATCTATCCATTTTACTGGAGGGCCACCTACTGCTCCTCTGGTTTGAAGAATTTTGGGACTGCCACATACAGGCACTCAATCTATTCATTTTACTGGAGGGCCACCTACCTGCTCCTCTGGTTTGAAACATTTTTTGGGACGCCAATACAGGCACTCAATCTATTCCATTTTACTGGAGGGCCACCTCTACCTGTCCTTGGTTTGAAAATGTTTGGGACTGCCACATACAGGCACTATCCAAATTAAATTGTCTCCAAGCAGCACCTCCACACGTTGTCTCCATTGCTACCTCCAAAGTCGTCCATATAGCTGCCTCCATACATACGTCCCTTATACAAACGAGGTGTGTCAGGCAGAAATTTGGGGTGTTTCATGGATTCCACATCAAAGTTGTTAACTTTGTCGCCACCCTGCTGTGTTATCCACAAAATATACTGGCAAACTTTTACCATTTAGGGAATTATTCAGCGCTTCTTGCGCATCTGTTACATTCCCCTCACCCGGCATATCCTAAACTTATAAGAACGCTATACACTTGATCTTATACAAAAGGTTCTTAGAAGTGCTGTTGGGGAGTAGCCTAGAGACAGGGGCTTGGATTGGCGAAAGCTCGCCTGGCAGCGAGCGCCAGCTCCATGCGATCATGCGCTTCTTGCGATCTGTTTACATTCCCTCACCGCCATATCCCAAACTTTAAGAACGCTACTACACTTAACTTGGTGCAGGCTGGGGACCGAATCTACCCTGGGGCTGCTCATATACTGGCGACGCAGAGAATTGGGGGGGGCCTACCTCGGTCCAGGTCTCAAAGGCTACTATACCTCCTCCCACCCCTTCACTCCACCTCCTCTCCTCCGAATTACCACCGTGGGCATGGCGCCATCAGTCGGTAGCTCTAGGCACGAGCAGTGCCGTCGCTTAGCGACAGCAGGCGGTGCCTGAAACTGCTGAGCCTAGGCGATAAAAAGGCACACACGCCCAAGAGCTATTACAGGGCATTCCACATCAAAGTGTTAACTTTGTCGCCACCCTGCTGTGTAATCCACAAAATATACTGGCAAACTTTTACCATTTAGGATATTATTTCAGCGCTTCTTGCGCATCTGTTTACCTTCCCCTCACCGGCATATCCTAAACTTATAAGAACGCTACTACACTTGATCTTATACAAAAGGTTTTAGAAGTGCTGTTTGGGGAGTAGCCTAGAAACAGGGGTTGGATTGGCGAAAAGCTCGCCTGCGCAGAGCGCCAGCTCCATCACAAGATCCAACTACAACATAGTGTTGCAGCCCCTTTAATCTACTACTAGTTCACTGCCTCCATAATAATAATAATCTTTTTATATAGCGTCATCATATTCTGCAGCGCTTTACAAATCTAGGAAACAATACAAATGTAATGTAACAGAGCACAAACATTGTATGGAACAACAGAGTGTGAGGTCCTCCCGCTCGCCAGAGCTTACGGTTTATGAAGATGATGGGGTAAAACGAGGTAACGAAATATTTAATGGTCAAGCCATTCTCTTAGGGAATAGAAAAAAATATAATAATGGAATTGCTGTCGCTTGTGAAACACTCAGCCGTCATCTTATATACCAGGTCCCGGGGTGAATGGGACTGCAGAGAAGTCTGGTGCCTGTTGGTTGCTGGATAACAGATGGGAGGACGACACAGGACGGTTAGTGAGAAGAGGTTAAAACCATGCAGTTAATGAGGGTTATAGGCTGCCTAAAGAAATGGGTTTTAAGAGCACGTTTGAAACTTTGGAGGTTAGGTATTAGTTGATAGGCCGGGGCAGAGCATTCCATAGAATTGGTGCAGCTCTAGAGAAGTTTGAGACGCGAGGGGAGGTCCACCTAGGGTAGAGGTTAATCTAAGATCACGGCGGATCTAAGAGCACGGTTGGGCGATAGACTGAGATAAGAGAGGAGAGGTAGGGGGTGCAGCATTATACAAGCTTTATGAGGATGGGTTATATTATTTTAAACTATTCGAAAGGAGACTGGCAGCAAGTGCAGCGACTGGCATGAACTGTAAGCATACATGGGTCCCCTTATCAAACGAGCTGTGTCAGGCAGAATTTGGGGTTGTTTTCATGGTTCCATGTTAACTTTGTCGCCACCCTGCTGTGTAATCCAAAAATTACTGGCAAACTTTTATCATGTAGCGATATTATTTGAGCGCTTCTTGCTCACCTCCTTTGGTTCCTCTCTGCCACCCTTGGTTTGAAGCCTGAGTCCATTTAGGGTATGTCGCCATGCCACTCTTAGCTGCCGCTGCTGCTGCTGCCTTGCAGGCGCCCTATAGTGTCAGGGTCAATTATTGGATGTTTTAGATGCTATCTAGCTTCATTCTGTCAATCTGTCATGGCCATGCTGTTGCCCATAATTTGGCATAATGGTGCGTTAGGCAGCCTCAGAGGCATCCATGCATGCTGCCCCTGTGTTTTCCGTCATTTCCGTGGTGTTTCCATCCTTTTCTGAGGTTCCCAGGTGTTGGCCAAGCTTCCCTGTGTGCAGAGCCTTGGTCCCCTTGAAAAATGTCGAGTCTCCCCTGACTTCAATGGGGTTCGTTATTCGAGACGAGCACTCGAGCATCGGAAAGTCTTCTTCGAATAACGAGTACCCGAGCATTTTAGTGTTCGCTCATCTCTAGTTTTCATCAATCCCATGTGGCTATACCCTAAACGTGATTTCCATAAGACTGAAATTATCTGGGGTCCAGTTGCTTAATGCAAAAGTTCCCCTTTGGGGGCACTTCAGGAAAACTGATTGCTTACTATATTGTTTTATCATAAATTGATTGCTAGGGGTATCAGGTGACCCTTTAATCAAGTAGATTTTGTCCAAAGTGGAGAATCCCTTGAACTATGCTCAGGCTGAGGGGACAACTTTGGATGTACTTCCTCTTGTGGAGATTAGAGTTTGCACCAGAATCTTCCTTGGAATGACTTGGGTGGTCATTTATCCATCACTATAGGACAGTTGGATCTTGTTAGTGGTTTTTCATGTTCCTTCGCAGGTCTTTACTATAACATTTTATGACAACCTGTTGGGGACTCTCCCAAATCCTATTATTTGTATTGTAGTATTTGGAGGTCATGTTATAAAAGGTGTTTTCCTGTCTGCCATTACTAAACTGTAATATGCAGATTATGGCTTATTAAAGGAAGGGAAGGGGGAGGTGAGAGTTGACGAATATTCTCATCACATCAGCTCATTTTAAGCTCTCAATTTATGGCCTAATCAGCCTTATTGATCACAGAACAAAGCATAATTCCCTGCTTCCAATTTACAGTTTAATCAAGTCGGCTAATGCCAGAAAATTATACGCAGAACATACAATCTGCTTTCAAATGAGTCTGTGGATTTTCCATAGCGGGCTTATTATCTGGACACAGTTTTGAATGCCTGGCACAGACTGGCGCTGGCCTGTTAAGGGGGTGGCGTGAGGAGTCTGCAGATGTGAACCTATGTCTCCTGGGGGCAACATCCAGCCTTCATTGTGTGAAATACTCCGGCCTACGTAACAAAAACCCCCCCCACAATATTGGCCATTAAAAATTAAAAATGCATTATTTTTATTAACCATCTTTTTATTGTGGATCATAAAGCAAGTTCCTTGAAGCTTCACAGATTTTGAGCAGAGGTTTTGACAGATGCCGCTTGGATGCAATTTGATGATGTCGGCCCATCTGTTAGTCACTAGAACGTAGAATTTACATGTGGAGAAGGGAGAGAGATGGAATCGGTTTAGAGCCTGATGAAGGGTTAAAAAGGACACATTTGGGGTCATTTACTAAGGGCCCGAATCACGTTTTTACGTCGGGTTACCCAAATTTTTCTGTTTTGCACCGATTTTCCATGAATTGCCCCGGGTTTTTGGCGCACGCGATCGGATTGTGGTGCATCGGTGCCAGCATGCACCCAATGGAAATCGGGGGGCGGGGCCGTCGGAAAACCCGTCGGATTCGGAGAAACCGCCGTATTTTTTAAAAAAAATGTGTCGCTGGACACATGCTTACCTGCATCCGGCCTGGTTTGGTGAACTTCAGTGAACTCCAACGGAATTCAGTGCAGTAGCGACACCTAGTGGACATCAGGGGAACTACCTTAGCGAATCGCCGGAAGACCCGAATCCTCCAGAGAGAACGCGCTGCTGGATCGCGATTGGACCGGGTAAGTAAATCTGCCCCAATGTGTCCACACAATCATTTGAATGGCATGATGGGAAGTAAATGAAACAAATGGATGTCCATATAGAGTCTGAAAGAATGGAGCTTACACCACCATAATTTTATCAGTTATATTCTTAACAAAGAAAATATTGAAGGTTTTCCATGTTTCTTCCATTACCCTTAGGCCTCATGCACCCGACTTAAATCGGTAGCGAATCTACAAACCAATCCACTCGCCACTAAATGTCAGTGACGGCTACATCCCTCTTCTTATTCTTCTGCTCCACATCTTCATACTTGTATCTCTGCTCAGAGTTATCTCTGGGGGCTCCAGGCTTTCTTCAGGACCTCTCAGCATATTAACAAGATATAGAAATATTCAAGTGTTTTGTGATTATTATTATTCCTGCTGAGTGGAAAAATCTAGAAATACAGATTGTAATCAATGTAACATCAATTAATTAAAATGTGTCCAACTTGCTTGTTAAAAAGGACGCTTTGTGTCCACATGACCATTTGAATGGCATGATGGGAAGTAAATCAAACAAATGGGCGTCCATATAAAGTCTGCAAGAATGGAGGTACAATGTATGTCCCAGCTTACACCACCATTATTTTATCAGTTATGTTCTTAACAAAGAGAATATTGAAGGTTTTCCATGTATCTTCCATTACTCTTCGCCTCATGTACGCGACTCTATGCATTAACCCTTCTATTACCAGGGAGGAGATTGGAGAAGTCAGTCCTTTGAGTTGCACCTGAAATTCTTCAGTAAAGAAGGAAACTATGCACTGCAGACCCTGACTCTCAGGACTTATTTCCCATTGGGGTGCACATCCCTTCCAGAGAGCAGTAACACAAGCTGACACCTCAACAGTGCCTGGTAGACCCAGCGTAGCTTTGGGGCCACCACTAACCTGGACACTGCATATTGCATGAGGCGCATGGAGCCCCCCAAGGTGCAATCCTTTATAATTTGCCAAAGGGACATTTGATACAAACCTCTACTACTGAACCCCTTATACATCGCAAATTTTATAAAAACTGGTATTAAATAAAACTATTCTGAGCTTCATGCATCACTTATGAGCCGCTATTAATGGCTGATTAATACACACAATTAACATGTCTGCCAGGCGCTGTGACAATACATTATGGATGGGTGTCAAGGATGTTAGTGTGTGAGAAGGGGGAGAACAGAAGACGTTACTAAACATAAAGCGTGATTCTGCATGATACACATAGGACAACACGAGCTATTATTGTATTCTCATTAAATGTGTGATAAGGTCTCATATTCTGTTAGCGATAACAGCCCATTATTCTGCGCTATGTACAATGACATAAGCCTTAATCACCAGGGCAGAGGTGGAGTGAAGGGGTGACTGGAGATTGAATATTACACTTATTCATGATTCATAGGATATTAAAAGGGTCTCTCCACAAATAATACTTATCCTACAGTCACAGGACAGAATTATTCATATTACCTAATATCCTGCCCCCCACACTTAAAGTAAAGGGGTCAACCCCTTTAAATCCAGTGCTCTTATTCTTAAAGTTTTCTCCCATCTTGGCTCTTCAGTAGATACTGATCCACTTTTGACCTCTGGTAAGCCAGTCCAGTGACCTTAGACTTCAAATTTTAGTTTAAGAGCATATTATGTAATAGTATTAAGTATAGTACAGTCTCCAGGACCCAAAGCAAATCCCTATCAGAAAAGTTCAAAGTGACTTTTTCAGATTGAGTTCACAGACTGAATGTTTAATGACCACCTCCCAGACGTTCTCTGCATTAAATGTGCCTACGCGGAAAATCATTTAGTCAATTAACGAAATACGAAAAAATCTACAATTCTTTCTTCAAGACAGACCCCGCTGGGCATCCTCTGTGATTCCAGATCAAGAACCGGAGGACTAAGAAAATACTATTTTTAGTCAATGCCTGATCCTACAATGTTAGGTTTGGACCGTAGCCGGGTGCCCAAGCCTTCTAGGGGGCCCATGGCCACCCAAACTACTAACCAAATTTTATAATGAGAAGGACCTTCACCCATGAAATCCTGATACATCTGTTCTTGCTCTTAATACACATGTACACAAGAGCCATTTCAGATCCTTTGATGGTCCTTCAAAGGTCCTAAAACCGCAGATTGAAAGCAGCAGAAGGGACTCATCCTTCATTCCCAAAGAAGCTGATTCTAGTACCAGATGTAGGAAGTGATTCTAGACTTGTATGGAATATAATATCCATACTTCCCAGGGCCCGTGGTGGTCTTAATCCGCCCTGTAGTATCCAGTGCAGTACCTACTTATACCTAGGTCTTTTATTTAAACACAGTCATACCCATTTCAACACCTTTAATAGGTTATTTGTCTCTCTACTACCCAATGTTCCTGAGCCACCCGTGCTGATAGTTTCAGGTATAGACTTAAAGGGGTATTCCCATCCGGGTATTTACATTTAATTAAATTCATTTGCCTTACATAAACATTTCTTCAATTGGATGTTAAAGGGGTATTCCGGGAATATGAACGTCTGATACAAAAACCCATAATGCCATAAATAAATGAATGTAACAAAACTTAATGTCATTAGTCACATAATGGAGCTTAAATAGTTTGATTTTATGATTCACAAAATTTTATGGCCTCTCTAAAGTTATCACCAAGATGGCCACCACTGGAAGGGACTACAAGTCCCAAGATCCTTTAGTTCTCAATAACTCCTCCTCCCTCTTATGCTCTGCTCCTAGTGATGATGTAACAGGTTTTCTTGCTCTGTTACCATAGTAATGATGTGTAACTGCCATCACCACAACACTGGCCATACTGGATGCACTGCAACCAACCGACTACAGCCAAAATTAGTGGTGATCACATGACCTGCCCAGGCAGGTGCAAGACATGTGATGTGGACATGTGACCAGCGGCCATCTTCTGTCCTGTGTCTGCTCTGCAACGGACCGGTTCCTGTGTGAAGATAATTTCTCATAAATGAAGTCATGTTGTCCCTTAGAAACCAGATGGCTTCCTCGGATACGACCACGTCACACTCTGGCAGCGGTGGCCAGACATGCGCTATAGAGTCCTGCCGGACCACCAGGATTCAGTGATCATTACACGGTTGTGCGACATGTAGTAACTCCCGGACATTTTATATACAATAACCTTTTGTTTCTTTGTGCACTCAATCCATCAGAGGTGGCCGTATCTGAGGAAGCTATGTCGTTTCTAAGGGACAACATGACTACATTTATGAGAAATTATCTTCACACAGGAACATTTTTTTTAATAGCATCTAATTGAAGAAATGTTTACATATGGCAGATTAATGAAACTGAATGTGAATGCTCAGACGAGAGAATACCCCTTTAACCACACACCACCCGCCTGATTGAAGAAAGCCTAATTAGCATATAATGTAGGAAAACTATTAGGGTTCTTTCACATTGTTATTGGTGCTCAGCTTTATTTGCACATTTGTTGGTTTTGTCTCTGTTGTGTCTCCGTTTTTTCTGCTTTTTTTTTCTCCGTGATGCATCTGTTTTGTCTCCGCGTCTGAAAAAAACTTGAAGGTTTAACATTGCTTTGAAAACATCACACCTGGTTTCTCAGTCTTGTCAGTAAAAAAAAAAAAAAACAGATGTTTCATTCATCAATTTTTTTGTGGACCCATAGATTTTTATTGCCTTTCGTGATCTGCATCTGTAAAAAAAAAGGACAACAGATCAGTAAAAGTAAAAGCCAATGTAAATGGCCAATTATTGGCTTTCAGTGGTCCGTGGAAATCACTGAACCACGGCTGAGAAAAACAACGCCAAAGTGAAAGAGCCCTTAGTTGTAGAGGGTGGAAGCTATACAGGGTTGGCTCCAGGTATCAGTAGGCCCCTGGGCGGCAGAGCCTCAGTGGGCCTCTTTGCAGTGAACTCATGTGGCAACATTTAAAATTCAGAAACAAAAACAGACTCCTGTACCCTAAAATATTCCCTAGTTTATCATCTCAAACAGCCCCCTCACTACCTATGGATACATTGGAAACAGCTCCGCTCACCCCCATAGATTCCTTATCTGCAGCCTTATGTGGGCCCCCTAAACAGCTCTGGGCCCCGGCACTTGCCCAGGTAGTGCTAGCACCAGCCCTGAAGCTATAGCACAAATTCCAACTGTACCAAAAGTAGTGGAGTAGCCTTCTCCAAAGAGTTTGCGTTATTGGAGAAGATGTATGTAATTGAAAGAGGGCCCATTGGATGAACTGAAAAACATTCACTGACAAATGGGTGTCACAAATTGGAGCTGTGTCTGGGTGAACAAGTGCACAACTGATAACACCAATTTGCTAATTAAGTTGTAAGTAACTTTTTTTACAACCAGTAGGATTAGCTAGAGGAAAATACATGTGGGGAATTTGTTGAGAGTGGCATTTTAAAAACTGTTCTTACAATTACCCCCACCGTAACTCCGTCGCCTGGATCTACTAAGAAGTTCTGCTCTGTTTAGATAAGTCTGACCTGGTAAAGATTGTAACAATAGTCTCCATTGATTTTCTGGCAGAGACTCTAGGAAATATGGCAGCGGGGGGTGAACATGCCCCAAAGGGTTGTGCAGGGTGGAAAAGCTCAAACACCGGGGGAGATGGGGATTTTTTTACATGCCTTCTCCACAAGAAAACTGTCGGATAAGGCTTAATCAATCTTTCCCACAGAGTTAAAGCCCTTCAGCACGGAGAATAGTAACACCAAGTTGTGAAGGACGTGCAAATAATTTTCCCTCAACAGGAAAAACTTAAAGGAGGTTCTAGAGGCAACACTTCAAAGAGAAACTCTTCTGTGTACCCTTCCACCCAAATTCCTGGCCAGCTAAAGTAGTGCCAGAGGGACAAAAAAGTTATCGGAAGAGAATTATTTCACATGGTATTTGCAGAGGAGACGAGTCCTCTATAAAAAAAAATCATCTCTGCTGAACCTCTTACACCAAAGTCTTATCATTTTCGCTATTATCATAATTTATAGAACACCTTTTATATGCAAATGTTGGCCATCAATGAAATAATGAAACTGAATGTATACACCGGAGTAAAGCGGGAACGTCCCCAGGATGATGAGTGTAGTAGCATTATGGCAGTGACAGTCCCATTAAGCCCCTCTGTGGGATATGGGTTTTAGGCAGACGTTCCGTTCAGACCTAATGGACAATCTGTGTTTTAGTAGCAATGGAGCATAGCCTGTCCTCCTGTGAACCTGTGTCGGGGTGCGATGAGTTTTCCATCCTCAGGTTAACACAATCTCCAGCACCGAGTGTTTTGTAGGAGAATCCTGTTTTACAATGTTCTGTCTTCAGATAACCCAGGTTTTCAATGTGGAGATACAAGCGAAAGCAATCCCCTCGGGGGGCCCTAAAGAGGAACATTCGTCATTTAAATGTTCTCGTGAGACTGGGTAACGCCGCTCCTCCGCCGCTTCAAATGGAGGGAAAGTTTTCATAAAATATTAAATCTTAACAGAGGAAAGATCTTTTTTTATAATGACAAAATCATTCAAAATTGATGGCATAGAATCTGAAATACTTAGAGGAAACTTCAGTGTCCTGGATAATTTATGGCACAGCTCGCGGGGAACAATGGCCCTTTAAAAGGATTTCACAGTCCAGCGGCACTATGGGATTACGGACGTGAGAACTGACGTTTCAGATAGATAAACCACCATACAGTATGTCTAATGTCCTATTATTTCTTCCTTCTATGGTGACTGCATATCTTTATTTATAATAGGGATGTTTCATGGAGGAAGAAAGTGATTCCATGATAGGGACACCGGGACATGTTTACAGCTATCCGAGTAATGTGTCCAAGTCAGCACTTTGTACTTACAGCAGGAAAAGTGCTGTACTATTCATTATCCTACCATGTGCTCCTATCTAGATAAAGCTGGTTGACCACCCTGTTCCCTCTGCTACACACATGGAAACCTAGGAGGGTCTCTCCGGCTTCCAGAAGGAGAAATTCACACAATGCATATTTCCCCTTTGCAGATCTATCAAATCCATATGCTGATTTTACCTGTTGCAAAAATCCGTACCACGCTGTTTAAAGGGTTGTACCAACTTTTACTGTTATCCCCTATCTACAGGAAAGGGAATAATAATGGGGCCAATCAGACCCCAATGATCACTTGGGATCCATTCATTCTAATTGATGGGGCAGCCGGTTGAGCATGCCGCTTCATGTAATACTATGGAAGTGTCGTAACTTTCCAGACAGAGCGCTCGGGTATAGTTGGTACTTGCACTGACAGTGAAAGGAGCTGCAGAACAAGGATTTATTAGTTAGAACAAAATGATAATAATAATGGGACATGTACCCAGGACATCAGCGCTGCAGGGCTGTAGTGCTCACCACTGAGCCACCATGCTGCCCAACAGAACCGCTCTACTTGTGACCTTGGTTGATCCATCCGTCAGATCCCATTAATCAGATTATTATCTCCGGTTGTGTGGATGCAACAATAAAAGTTGGCACAACCCATTTAACTGACTACAACTCCAGGCCCAAGACACAGCCTATCGCCACAGGTCCAGAGACCACCAACTAGGGGATAAGCTACAATTGCATTGTAAATGTAATATTACATACAGTATTACCCATAATGAATTTATATAGACAAAGCTATCAGTTGAAAACTGAGAAAGGAGGTGGAAGAGAGGTCTGGGGCAAGACAAGGTAAAAACCATCTTAACTCACTGGATCAAGAGCCACTAAATAGGGAAACTCCTCTTTAAAGGACATCTACCTGCAGGATGAAAGACTGTGGGGCTAATTTACTAAGAGTCGTGGATCGCTCTTTTGTCGGACTGTTCGTCTTTTTCGGGATTTGCATGGCTTTGACAGGTATTTAGCAGGTGTCTGTGCTGGTATTGTGGGATCCGACTGATTCGGACGGAGCACGGGATTTAACTTTCAAATCGTGTCTCAATCCAATGCACTTACATGCACCTTTTAAAAGAAGGTGAACTCTGTTGGACCTGAGCGGGGAAGCGACACATGCAGGATATTGGGCGCACGATCTTAGTGAATTACGACACAGTGCATGATCGTTGGACAATGTAGTTTCGATGAACTCGATCGGGCGGGTAAGTAAATGTGCCCCTGTATGCAAATGAGCCTGAGGGGCTCCATTAAAACCTAAGAAGTTGGAGCCCCTATGGCTCATTTGCATACAGTCCTTCATCCTTGTAGTAGATGTCCTTTAAATTGGACTTCAGGCCCATTGTCATCTTTGGGTGCCAACTGCCTTAGCAATGACTTATTCTACTAATTAATGTCTATGGAATTGTCTTTGCACATACCCATATAAAGTCTTCAATTGCCGAGCTACACAATCCTGAACCGATCACAAAGTTGAAAATTAAATGACCGGGGGTCTACACTTACAATCATAGCTCAATCTAAAGCCATTGTGCCCACATATGTCCTCGCGAGGGAAAGCATCAAGACTTCATCCATAGGCTCACATTCAGACCTTGGGCTACCGTGCTTTTCTTTTCTCCAGTGTACACATGAACACTTATCAGTCTCTTCAACATAGAAGAGAATAGACACACACATAGGGTAACCTGTATGGGTCATATACATATAGTACAAAGAACAACACTTTTAAAATCACGACCCTGGGGTCATCCAGTCATCCACTCCGACCCCCCCTTCTTCCGAGGGCATGACCAGCTCATAAGCTTCCTCATATTTATATAAAACATATCACAACAAACATGAACCAGTGTTCACTATATTATCTCTATTCCCCTACATTTTTTTTATACATCCTAAATACCTTACAGTTAAAAACATACAGAAAGAAACCCATAAAAATTCAAAAACACTATTTCAACCAATCATCATCTCAACCTAAATCTCCTTATCCAATCAGTTAATCACCCTCCCAATTCGCGCCTCCTATATTCAAATTTGTATTTGTACGTAAAGTGAACCCTCACAGTCCCACCCTCATCATCGTCCTATCAGGACAACGTAGGCCTCTATCAATTGGAGGAAGTTGATCAGCTGCTCATGTCCCCGGAAGAAGCTTTATTGACGAAACCCAGGGTCAGGCATGGATGACTGGCTAACATAGAGTACTGTTCTTTGTTCTAAATGTAATTATACGACTATTAAAGAAGAAGTTTTAACCGGTAGAGGTTACTCTGTGTGTGTATTATCTCCTATAGTGAAGACGCTGATAACTGTTCATGTGTACACTAGAGGGAAGAAATACGAAATTCTGAACATGGGCTTATTCCTGGATGAAGTCTTGACTAGAGCTGATAATGCGAAACCGTCTCGTAGAGCTTGATGCATCGTTGTAGCATTAGTCGTTACTCGAAACTGCTCGTTGCTCGTGAGAGAGGAACTTCTCTTATTTGCCGCTTCGAATGAAAATGGCAAGCTCCCGCCGTTTTGCTTTTTGGCGGCACAGAACAGAGCCAATCAAAGCCAGGAGACTCTGCATCTCACCCAGCATGACGTTGGACCCTTACACGTCGATAGCAGTGGTTGGTGTGCCAGATCAGGTGACCCTGGGATAGACTAGACGTGCCCGCGCTGCCGGACATTCGTGTCTGGATGCCGCTAGGGAGAGAGCTGTGCTGGGTCAGGAAAGCGTTAGGTGTTGCTATTAGCTTACTGTTAGGCAGGAGTGATTCTCCAAGAACCCAACAGCCCTTCTAGGGCTACAATAACGTTCTACTTTTTTTTTTTTTTATTTGCATCTAGTGACATTTGTGGAGGAATAGCAGGGGGACTTGCTACGTTGTGGTTTAGCTCTTAGTGGCACACATATCCACCTCAAACCCAAGTGGGAAAATTTAGTAGGGGTTGGATTTCAATTAGGCACAGTCTGCCATTTTTCCTTTTTTATTTTACGTTTATTTTGTTTAAAACTCAGTGTCATCTCATCTGGCCATAGTAGTGTGTTCCTTGATACTTGGCTAGAAAATAGCCATAGGAGAATCCAAACGGCTTACGCTACAGTAGCGTTATATATTTGATTTTGGTTGATATGTGGTGGCTGTATTGCTGCAGTGCATCTACTAGCCCATTGTGAGCAATTTGTAGTGAGACTTGGGACCGCTGTGTTTTGCGCTTAGTGACGCACATATCCATTGCAAAGACCGAAGTGGGAAAATTTAGTAGGGGTGGATTCAATTAGGCACAGTTGCCATTTGTCCTTTTTATTTTACGTTTATTTGTTTAATAACTCAGGTCATCCATCTGGGCATAGTAGTGTGCTTTCATACTTGGCTAGAAAATAGCCATAGGAGAATCCAAACGCTTACGCCTACAGTAGCGTTATATATTGATTCTGGTTGATCTGCTGGTGGCTGTACTTGCTGCAGTGCATCTACTAGCCAATTGTCAGCAATTTGTAGTGAGACTTGCGACCGCTGTGTTTTGCGCTTAGTGACGCACATATCCATTGCAAAGACGCAGAAGTGGCCAACAAATTAGTAGGGGTTGGATTTCAATTAGGCACAGTCTGCCTTTGCCTTTTTTATTTACGTTTATTGTTTAAACTCAGCGTCTCTCATCTGGCATAGTAGTGTGCTTTCTACTTGGCTAGAAATAGCCATAGGGGAATCAAAAGGCTTAGCCTACAGTTAGCGTTATATAGTTGATTTTGGTGATTGCTGTGGTGGCTTGTATTGCTGCACAGTGCATCTAATAGCCAATTGTCAGCAATTTGTAGTGGACTTGCACGCTGTGTTTTGGCGCTTAGTGACGCAATATCCATTGCAAAGACCGAAGTGGGAAAATTTAGTAGGGGTTGGATTTCAATAGGCACAGTAGCTTTGTCCTTTATTTTCGTTTATTTTGTTTAATAACTCGGTGTCATCATCATCGGCATAGGAGTGTGCTTTCATACTTGGCTAGAAAAATAGCCATCGCAATAGGATAGCATGTGTTGGTTTTAAAACTCACAAAAAACACAAAAAAAAAAAAAAACACAAAAAAAAGTTAAAAAAAATAAAGCTATAACCTCATTTTAAAATGTTTAACCCGAGGGCTAGGGTAGAGACGAGGGCGGGGACGTGGGGCGCCAACTATGAGGGGTCAGAGGCCGTGGTCCTGGCCGGGGTGGAGACACACCTGCTTAGAGGGAGCAGGGGAAGCCGCAGAGCTACACTCCCTAGGTTCATGTCTGAAGTTACTGGGACTCGTGGTAGAGCACTGTTGGGCCAGAAACAGTGCGAACAAGGTGATGTCGTTGGATTGCGACAATGCTTCGAGCAATTTGTCCACCAGTCAGGCTTCCACAGCAGTCCACCCATGTCACCGAAATCGCCACTCCTCCAGCTCCTGCACTCAGCCTCCTCCCCAGTATGCCCCCTCCCAGGAAAATTTGGCATTTGAACGCATACTTGAGGAACGTTTTCTGGACCCTTCCACAGTCAAAACCACTTGTCCGGTTGCTGCTGAGCAATTTTCCGATGCCCAGGTTTTCCACCAGTCACAGTCTGGGGTGATGATGACCTTCTTGACGTAGTGGAAGTGTGTAAAGAGGTGTCCGACGATGAGAGACACGGTTGTCAGACAGTGGGGAAGTTGTTGTCAGGGCAAGGAAGTCCGAGGGGGGCAGAACTGAGGGATCGGAGGATGATGATGGTGACCGACCCCAGCTGGGTTTTGAGAGGCGGTGAACACAGTGCTTCTGAGACGGAGGAGAGTCTCGCCCAGAACAGGTTGGAAGAGGCAGTGGTGGGCCAGACGGAGAGGCAGGCCAGAGCTGGTGCATCAGCGCCAAATGTGTCAACTAGTGAAGCTCCCTGGTGGGGGGTCGAGGCTCTTGCGGCAGGGCTAGATCTTCAGAAGTCTGGAGGTCTTTAAGGAAAACGGATGACCGACGGACTGTGGTGTGCAACATGCCAAACCAGGCTCAGCAGGGGTTCCACCACTACTAGCTTAACTACCACCAGTATGCGCAGGCATATGAATGCTAAACAACCACACTCAGTGGCAACAAAGCCCGTTCACCTCGGCCGTGCACAACACTGCTCCTTCCCCTGTGTCAGCTGATAGTCAGCCCCCTGCCCAGGACCCTGCCACAAAAAACCCCATCGTCGCCTCCACGATCGCCACAGCATACACCAGGTTCAGTTCCATACCCCAGACGCTGGAGCGGAAACGCAAATATAGTGCAACCCACCGCACGCCCAAGCCCTTAATGTGCACATCTCCAGATTGCTTAGCCTGGAGATGCTGCCTATAGGCTAGTAGAGACCGAGGCCTTTCGCAACCTCATGGCGGGGCCGCCCCTCGGTATTCGGTCCCCAGCCGCCACTACTTTCCAGCCCTGCACAGCAACCGTGTCAGACAACATCACCCGTGCCCTGACCAACGCCCGTTTCTGACAAGGTCCCACCTGACCACGGACACGTGGACGAGTGCTGCGGGCAGGGCCACTATATATCGCTGACGGCACATTGGTTAACTTGGTGGAGGCTGGGACCGAGTCTGACCTGGGGCTGGTCATATACTGCCGACGCCGAGGATTGCGGGGGCCTACCTCGGGTCACTGGTGTTTCAGCCTACTATGCCTCCTTCCTCCCACCCCTCCTCCACCTCTCCTCGAACTACCATCCGTGGGCACGGCGCCATCAGTCGGTAGCTCTAGGCACAGCAGCAAGCAGTGCCGTGCTAAGCGACAGCAGGCGGTGCTCAAAACTGCTGAGCCTAGGCGATAAAAGGCACACCGCCCAGAGCTATACAGAGGCAATCACGGCCGCAGACTGATCTGTGGCTGGCAACCGCTGAACCTGAAGCAGGAATGGTTGTGTGTGACAACGGCCGGAACCTGGTGGCGGTCTGCAACTGGCAGACTGACACATGTGCCATGCCTGGCCCATGTGTTTAATCTGATAGTTCAGCGTTTCCTCAAGACATACCCCAATCTGTCGATTTGCTCACGAAGGTGCGCCGCAATCTGTGCGCATTTCAGGAAGTCCGCACAGATGCTGCCACTCTCAGGGCCGCGCAGCGCCGCCTCCAACTGCCCGCTACACGACTGTTGTGCGACGTGCCCACGAGGTGGAATTCACACTGACCATGTTATCAGAGTTACCGCAGCGCCAGAGCCATTGTAGACTGCCAGATGTCAATTCCACACCAGAACTGGTAGTCAGGTCAGTCAGCTTCCTCAGGTCTACAAGAGGAGTGGACGGGATGTCTGATATCTGTCAGGTGTGAGTAACTTGAGGAGACTAACACGTTGGCAGTGCGATGCCCATCATCAGCCTCACCATCCCGCTGCTTGGCCTGTTGAAAAACTCTCTGATCAGCATGAAGTCGGAAGCTTTGCGGCGTGTCACAAGAGAAGGGGGAAGAAGTATCCCTTGTTGATAGCCAAAGCACCCTTAGGTCTGTTCTCGCGCATATCGGAGGAGGTGGAGGTGGAGAAGGATGAGGAGGAAGAGAGGAGAAAATGTTGGCGAGACACAAGAGGGGACCATTGTTGAGTCCTTTACTGTTCAGCGTGTATGGGCAGAAGAAGAGGAGTTTGGAGGAGTTGGAGGAGGAGGATGAACAGTCAGGCCAGTGAGGGGAGTGAATTCTACGCGTTGGTACTCGGCGCAATGGCAGATTCATGCTAGGCTGCCTATCCCGGACCCTCGCGTTCAAAGAATTTATTCCAGCAGATTACTGGGTGTTCACTCTCCTGGACCCACCGGTACAAGCAAAATCTTTCCCTCTCATCACCCTGCAGAGGAAAGGAGTGTGAGAATGCATGAATACCAGCAGGCCCTGGTGCACAAGCTGAAACAGTATTTCCCTCTTGAACAGCGCTAGCGCAGAGTGCGTAGTTCTGCGGGACAAGTAGCGATGGAGAGTAGGCGAGCAGGCAGCTTGTCCAGCACTGGCAAGGGTACGCTTTACAAGGCTTTTGCAGCTTATGGCACCCAGACAAGACACTGTCACCTGTCCCCCAGTCTCGGCAGAGTAGGGCTGATCTTTACAGAAAGGATGGTGAGGGAGTACGTAGCTGACCATACCATCGTCCTAATGATCACAAGCTCCCTACAACTACTGGGTTTCAAAGCTGGACATGTGGCACGAACTGGCGCTGTAAGCCTGGAGGTCTTGCACTGCCGCCGTAGCGTATTGTCCGAGCGGTTTTCAGTGAGCTAGGTGCATCATCACCAAGCGTACATGCCGTGTCGAATGACAGAACGCTGACAGGCTGACGCTATTAAGATTACTTGATCCACTCCTCCTCCTCCTCATTTCCTCCTTCTCCTCCTCTTTGTACAGAAAGCAGCGGAAACTGGCATTTTTGACAGGGCCCACTGGCTCTTGCTATAGTACTTTATGCATTTATTTTTCTGGAGGGCCACCGACCCGGTCCTCTTGTTTTAAACAATTTTGGTGAGTGCCACACTACAGGCACTCAATCTATTCAATTTTTTCTGGAGGGCACCGACACCCCCGTTCTGTTTATACAATTCATTTGGGAGTGCCACATACAGGCACTCCAATCTATTCTATTTTCTGGAGGGCCACCTACCTGCTCTCTGGTTGAAAACTTTTTGGGACTGCCACATACAGGCACTCAATCCTATCCATTTTTCTGGAGGGCCACCACCTGCTCCTCTGGTTTGAAAATATTTTTGGGACTGCCACTACGGCACTCAATCATTCTATTTCTGGAGGGCCACCTACTGCTCCTCTGGTTTGAAAACTTTTTGGGACTGCCACATACAGGCACTCAATCTATTAATTTTCTGGAGGGCCACCTACCTGCTCCCTGTGTTGAAAAATTTTGGGACTGCCACATACAGGACTCAATCTATTCAATTTTTCTGGAGGGCCACCTACCTGCTCCTCTGGTTTGAAAACTTTTTGGGACTGCCACATACAGGCACTCAATCTTTCTATTTTACTGGAGGGCCACCTACCTCTCTTGTTGAAAAATTTTGGGACTGCCAACATACAGGCACTATCCAAATTAAATGTGCCCATAGCAGCCTCCACACGTTGTCTCATGCTACCTCCAAAAGTCGTCCATATAGCTGCCTCCATACATCGTCCCTTATCAAACGGGTGTGTCAGGCAGAAATTTGGGGTGTTTCATGGATTCCACATCAAAGTTGTTAACTTTGTCGCCAACCAGCTGTGTGATCCACAAAATATACTAATAAACTTTATCATTTACAAATTATTTCAGCGCTTCTTGCGCATCGTTTACACCTTCCCTCACCCGATATCCTAAATTATAAGAACGCTACTACCTTGATCTTTTACAAAAGGTTCTTAGAAGTGCTGTTTGGGGAGTAGCCTAGAGACAGGGGCTTGGATGTCGAAAAGCTCGCCTGGCAGCGGAGCGCCAACTCCATGCCAAGATCCAACTAACATGTTTTAACTGAGCACCTTAATCACTACTAGTTCACTGCCTCCATACATGGTTCCCCTATCAAACGAGTGTGTCCGGCAGAATGTTGGGTTGTTCATGGCTTCCATGTTTAACTTGGTCGCCACCCTGCTGTGTAATCCACAAAAAATTACTGGCACAAACTTTTATCATGTACCGATATTATTTGAGCACTTCTTGCTCACCGCCTTTGGTTCCCTCTGTCACACCCATTGGTTTGAAGCCGCGTCACATTTAGGGTATGTCGCCATGCCACTCGTTTAGTCACTGCTGCCGTCTGCTCTGCATGCCGTCCCTATGTGTCAGGGTCAATTATTGCATGTTTTAGATGCATCTAGCTTCATTCTGTCCACTCTGTATGGCCATGCTGTTTGCCCATAATTTGGACATCAATGTTGTGCGATATAGATTAAAGCAGCCTCAGCAGGATCCACATCTGCCGCCTGCTGTTTCCTGTCCCATTTCCGTGGTGTTTCCTTTTCCATTTTCCTGAGGTGTTCCCAGGTGTTTTGTGCCAGACTTCCCTGTGCAGAGCCTTGGTTCCCCTCGAAAATGCTCGAGTCTCCCATTTGACTTCAATGGTGTTCGTTTATTGCAGACGAGCCACTCGAGCAATCGGGAAAGTTCGTCTCGAATAAACGAGTACCCCGAGCATTTTAAGTGCTCGCTCATCTCAGTCTGCGGTTTTTAAAATCTCGCGTAGGATATTCTGAACACCATGGTTCAGAAAAAGAGCCAGACTGTAAGCGTAGAGCTCTGGTCGTTTTTAATTTTATTTTAAACATAAATAATCTTCTTTAATTTATAAATACACACAACTGCAGCGCTGCAACAGTAACTTGTCACACGTATCATTCCCTGTCCCCAATGGGGCATCACATATGATAATCAACCCCTACCAGTATGTTTTGGAGTGTGGGAGGAAACGAGGACCAATATTTTACGATCTTGGCTATTAATTCCAGGGCCGGAAGGGGGTTTCGGGCTGACCGGAAGCTGAAATGCAGTCAGCTGCTACCGGCGGCCATGTTTGTTGTACATGGCGCGCCGACCGAGGCGACAGCAAGCGATGGATACTGGAGGGCACCGGAAGGTAAGTACAGCTTTATTGTTTTAGGCAGCCCACTCCCGGCCACATATATTATTTTTTTTTTCAAAACTCGGACAACCCCTTTAAGGACACCCGACTTACAGACAACCCATAGTTACAGACAGACCCCTCTGACCTCTGGTGAAGCTCTCTAGATGCTTTACTATAGTCCCAGGCTGCAATGATCAGCTGTAGGTGTCTGCGGAAGAAGCTATTAAATCCTTGGTCCCATTACAGCAAACAAATGTTTAACTCCAATTGTCACTGGGGCAAATTTTTTCTGTCTGGATCTACAATTATAAATAATACAGTTCGACTTACATACAAATTCAACTTAAGAACAAACTCTGACCTATCTTGTACGTAACCGGGACTGCCTGTAAATGTTAATTAGTGGGATTGTTTGGATGCTTTACCCGTAAATTATTGTATTCTGTGCTTCATCTAAATAAATCCTGGTTCCATAAGCTTGATTGAGCTCTCACAGTACATGGCGCATCCTTGGCTTAGTATTTGGCCACAGAGACTCATTTATGTTTCATCACCGGAATATATTTTGTGCAGAATATATTTTTTATGATGCTTTTTACATGGGAAGTTTTAACAAACAGTAAGGGTAACCGTTAGAGATGAGCGAGCACTAAAATGCTCGGGTACTCGTTATTCGAGACGGACAATTTCCCTTTTTCCTCGATGACTTCGAGTGCTCGTCTCGAAGACCGAACCCCATGAAGTACAATGGGGAGACTCGAGAATTTCTTACAAGGGGACCAAAGGCCTCTGCACAGGGAATGCTTGGCCAAACACACCCTCGCGGAACCTTCAGAACAGGATGGAACAACACACGGTAAATGTGACAGGAAACAGCAGGGGCAGCATGCATGGATGCCTGAGGCTGCTTTAAATTCGCACCATTAAGCCAAATTATGGGCAACCAGTCAATCATCCATGACAGAGTTGAACAGAATGATCAGCTAGAAGCATCTAAAACTCAATATTGACCGCGACACTATAGGGGACGTGCATGGCAGAGCTAGCAGGCAGCAGGCTGAGAGTGGACATGGCGAACATACCCTAAATGGACTAGCTTCAAAACCAATGGGTGCAGAGAGGAACCAAAGGAGGTGAGCACGAAGCGCTCAAAAAACGGTACATGATAAAGTTTGCCAGTATATTTTGTGGATTTACACAGCAGGTGGTCGACAAAGTTAACATGGAAGCCTGAAAACAACCCAAAACTTCTGGCCTGACAACCAGAGCTTTTGATAAGGGGACCTGTTGGGGCAGTGAACTAGTTAGTAGATTAAAGGTTCTGCAGAGTTAAAACTCTGTTAGTTGGATCTGGTTGCATGGGTGGCGCTCCGCTGCCAGCGAGCTGTTCGCTCCAATCCAATGCCCTGTCTCTAAGGCGCTACTCCCCCAACAGCACTCATAAGAACCTTTTGTATAAACAAGTGTAGTAGCGTTCTTAGTAAGTGTTAGGTTATGTGGGCGCCGGTGAGGTGGATGTTAAACAGATGCGCAAGAAGCGCTGAAATAATATGTAAATGTAAAAGTTATATTAGTATTATTTAGTGGATAACACAAAGTATGGGTTTATTCCCCGTAACGGGGGGGGCGACAAAGTAACAACTATGTGTGGAATCATGAAAACAACCACCAAATTTCTGCCTGACACAACCTCGTTGATAAAGGGACGGAGTATTGGACGGGCAGCATATAGGAAGAGCTTTTTTTTTGCTCTCGGACCAGAAGCTCTGGTCGCCACTGGGCCCTTTTTTGGTGCCCGGTAGGCAATGGAGAAACACGTGTGGAGGGCTGCTAGGAGACATTTATTTGGATTAGGCTGTATGTGGCAAGTCCCAAAAAAGTTTCAAACACCAGAGGCCAGCAGGTAGGTGGCCCCTCCCAGCAAAAAAAATTGAATAGATTGCAGATGCCTGATGTGTGGCGTAGATCCAAAAAAGTTCAAATCTCCCAGGGAGCAGGTAGGTGCCTCCAGAAAAAATTTATAATGAATGAGTGCCTGTATGTGAGCAAAGGTCCAAAAAGTTTTCAAACCGAGGAGGAGTATGGTAGGGGCGCCTCCAGAAAAAAATGAATAAGATTGAGTGCCTGTATGGAGTCCCCAAAAAGTTTCAAACAGAGGAAGTCAGGTAGGTGGCCCTCAGAAAAACTAGAATAGATGAGTCGCTTGTACTGTGGCAGAGGTCCCAAAAAGTTTTCAAACCAGAGGAGAGGATAGGTGGCCATGCAGAAAAAGGAAATGGGTGAGTGGCATGATTTTGGCAGTCCCAAAAAGTTTTCCAAACCAGAGGGCAGGTAGGGGCCCTCCAGAAAAATAGATAGATGGCGTTGCCTGTATGTGGGCACTCCAAAAATTTTTAAAACGAGGGACCGGGTCGGTGCCCGTCCAGAAATTAAAGCATAATAAGTACTATAGCAAGAGCCAGTGGGCCCTGTCACAAAAATAGCCAGTTTCCGGCTTACTGCTCAAGAAGATGAGGAGAAGCCGGGGAAAATGAGGAGGGAGCATAGGAGGAGGGATCAATTTATTCAGGTTGAAGACTCCTTCACCTGGTGGAGTTTGGAATTATGAGAAATCCAGGTGTATTCATCTTAATAAAGGTCAGCCTGTCAGCGCTGTCAGGACAGGCGGGTACGCTATGGTGATGATGCCACCAGCTGCACTGAAAACCCGCTCGGAACAAGACGCAGCGGCAGGGCAGGCCAAGAACCTCCAAGGCGTCAGCGCCTAGTTCGTGCCAAAATGTCCAGCTTTGAAACCCAGTAGTTGTATGGAGCTGTGTGATCATTTAGGACGATGGTCTGGTCCGCAGAGTACTCCCTCACCATCTTCTGTAAAGATCAGCTCCGACTCTGCCGAAGACTGGAGGACATGGTGACGTGTCTTGCTGGGGTGGACATAAGTAAGATGGCAAATAGCCTGTAAAAGCGTACCCTTGCCAGTGCTGGAAAAGCTGCCTGCTCGCCTCTCTCCCTCGCTACTGTCCCGCAGAACTAACGCACTATGCAGCTAGCCGCTGTCAGAAGAGGAAATAGACTGTGTTCAGCTTGTGCACAGGGTCTCTGCTTAAGGTATTCCATGCATTCTCACCACTCCTTCCTCTGCAGGGATGAGAGTGGAAAGATTTTGCTTGTACCGTGCCAGGGTCAGGAGAGTCGGAAACACCCAGTAACTCGGAGCATGGACATAAATTCTTTGACAAGAGAGGGGGTCACACGGGATAGGCAGCCCCTAGCATGAAATCTGCCATATGCGCCAGAGTACCAAACGCCAGTAAGAATTCAAAAACTACCCTCAATGGCCTGAGGTCAGTTTTCCTCTCCTCCAACTGCTACCAACTCCTCCTTGCTGCCCATAACACGCTGAACAGTAAAGGACTCAAACAATGGTTCCCCTCTTGTGCTCGCGAAACCATCTCCTCCGATTACTACCGCCCATCATCCGCCACCTCAACCTCCCTCCGGATAGCACGCTGAGAAAACAGACCACGAAGGGTGGCTGTGCGCCTATCAAACAAGGGAATCTTCTTCCACGTCTCTTGTGACGAGACGCAAGCTTCCGACTTCTGCTGATCAGATGAGGTTTTCAAACAGCCAAGCAGCGGGATGGTCGAGGATGGATGATGGCGGCATTGCGCCACTGACCATCTGTGTTGACTCTCAAAGGAGGAGGCTAGTAGGGCCTGAAAGCACCCTGATGATGGTAGCCCGCAATCGTGGCAGCGTCGGCAGTATAGACCAGCCCAGGGTCAGACTCTATAGGTCCCAGCCTCCACCAAATAACACAATGTACCAAGTCAGCCGAGTAATAGTGGCCCGTGCCGGCAGCACTCGGCAGGTCACGTGGTCAGGTGGACCTTGTCAGAAACGGCGTGGTCAGGGCACGGGTGATGTTGTCTGACACTGCGGTGCATGGCTGGACGCACGTCGTGAAAAGTATAGTGCGGCGGCTGGGACCGAATACCGAGGGCTGCCACCGCCATAGGTGTTGCGAAAGGGCCTCGGTCTCTACTCTAGCCTATAGGGCCAGCATTCTCCAGGCTAAGTCAATCTGGAGATGTGCCTTAAATGGCTGGTGGGCGTGTGACGGGTGGGTTTTGCACTATATTTGCGTTTCCTCAGCGTCTGGGGTTTATGGAGAGTGAACGCTGGTGGAATGCTTGTGGAGGATCGGGGAGGTCGACGCCATGGGGTTTTTGTGGCAGGGTCCGGGCAGGGGGCTGATGATCAGCTGAATACAGGGGAAGGAGCAGTGGTATGCACAGGCCGTAGTGTGAACGGGCTGTTGTTGCCACTGAGTGGGGTGTTTAGACATTCATATGCCTGCGCATCTGTGGTAGTTTAGCTGTGTGGTGGCCATGCTTGAGCTGGTTTGGCAAATGTTGCACACCACAGTCCGTCGGTCTCGGTGTTTCCTTTAACGAGAACCTCCAGACTTCTGAGATCTAGTCCTCCCGCAGAGAAGCCTCCCACGGGACTTACATAGTGAAACACGTTGGCGCTGATGCCCAGTGGGCCCGCTCCCGTCTGGCCCCACCACTGCCTCTTACCAACTAGTTCTGTGCGGCAGGATCTCTCCTCCGTCCAGAAGCACTGTGTCACCGGCCTCTCAACCCACGCTTGGCTGTCACCTCATCACTCCTCCGATCCCTCAGTCTGGCTCCCCCCTCGGACTTCCTGCCCTGAGCAACAACTTCCCCACTGGTATGACAACCGTGTCTCCTCATCGTCGAGCACCTCTTTACACACTTCCACTACGTCAAAAGGTCCAGAATCACCCACAATAGTGACGTGGTGGAAACAACCTGGGACATCGGAAAATGCTCAGCAGCAACACGGCACAAGTGTGTTGGACTGTGAGGGCCAAGGGTCCAAAAACAGTTCCTCAGCAGTATGCCCGGTCAAATGCCAAATTTTCCTGGAACGGAGTGGGGGGGCAGACTTGGCGTGACGGGGGAGGCTGCACGGTGAGAGATGGAGGAGTGGCGATTTCAGTGACATGGGTGGGGACTGCGTGGCAGACGACGGTGGAACAATGCTCGAAGCAAGCTTGTCAGCAATCCAAGACATCACACTTGTTCGCACTGTTCTGGCCTCAACAGTGCTTCTAAAACCACGGACTGCCCACTTAACTTCAGACATGAACTAGGGATGTAAGCTCTGCGTCGTTCCCCTGCTCCCTCATAAGAGTGGTGTCTCACCCCAGCCGGACCACGGCCTCTAACCCCTCAGTAGTTGGACGCCCACGGCCCGCCATCGCTCTCTACCTAGCCTCGGGTTTATTAAAACCTTTTATAAAATGAGTATGTTTAGCTTAATTTTTTATTTAACTTTTGTTGTGTTTTTTTTTTTTTGGTGCTTTGTGCGTTTTTTAAACCAAAACCGCTATCCTATGCTATGCTATTTTCTAGCCAAGTAGAAGCACACTTACTATGCCAGATGAGATGACACTGAGTTATTGCACTAATTGAAATCCAACCCCTAACTAAAGTATTTCACCACTTCGTCTTTGCAATGGATATGTGCCGTCACTAAGCGCAAAACACAGCGGGTGCGCAAGGTCTCACTACAATGCTGACAAATGCTAGTAGATGCACCTGCAGCAGTAACAGCCACACAGATCAACCAGAAATCAAATATTAACACTACTGTAGCGTAGCCGTTTGGATTTCTCCTATGGCTATTTCTAAGCCAAGTAAAGCAATACTATGCCAGATGAGATTACGCGAGAGTATTTAAACAAAATAAACGTAAAATAAAAAAGGAGCAACATGGCAGACTGTGTTAATTGAAACCAACCCCTACTAATTTCCCCACTCTTCGGTCTTGCAAGGATATGTGTAGTCACTAAGCGGCAAAACACAGCGAGTCGCAAAGCTCCCTTACAAAATGCTCACAATTGGGTATAGTAAGATGCACTGCAGCAAGTAACAGCCACCAGCAGATCAACCAGAAACAAATATATTAACGCTATACTGTAGGCTGTTAAGCCGTTTGGACTCTATCATGTAATTTTCTAGCCAAGTAATGAAAGCACAACATATGTATGCACGATGAGATGACATGAGTTATTAACAAAAATAAAGTAAAATAAAAGGAAAAATTGGCAGACTGTGCCTGAATTGGGAAAATCCAACCCCTACTAATTTTCCCACTTTGTGGTTTTGAGGTGGATACTGTGGCACTAAGACTAAACACCAAGCGTAGCAGTCCCCCTGCTAATTCCTTCACAAAAATGGTACTAGATGCAAATACAAAAAAAAAAAGTAAGAACGTTATTGTAGCCCTAAGAAGGGGCTGGTTGGGTTACTTGGGAGAATCACTACTGACCTCAAACAGTAAGCTCATAGAACAACTAACGCTGTTCCCTAACCCAGCCGCAGTCTCTTCTCCCAGCGGCTCCAGACACAGAATGATCGGCAGCGGGGCACGGCTAGTCATCCCAGGGTCACCTGATCTGGCCAGCAACACTGCATCGACGTGTAGGGTACCACGTCATGCTGGTTGGAGTGCAGAGTCTCCTGGGCTTGTGATTGGCTCTGTTTGGCGCCGCCAAAAAGCAAAACGCGGGGAGCTGCATTTTCTCAGCGGGCGAAGTTCTCGTCGAGCAAACGAGCAGTTTCGAGTACGCTAATGCTCGAACGAGCATCAAGCTCGGACGAGCATGTTCGCTCATCTCTAGTAACCGTACATATTAAAAAAGCAGAAATAGTTACTATGTGGAATCTATTATGTAATTCACATAAGTTGGATAAAAACATGAATCATAGATAGGGGAGCCATGATCAGGATTCAATTTGCAATTGATTTTAGCCACCCAGAAGAGAGGGGCACAGGGTACGTCCACTGCTCCACATCTGTTGTAACACACTTAGGCTATGTTCACATGCTGCGTCTGAATTGTATTTAGATCTGCAATTCAAGCGCAGTGGGGAGGGGCTTCTACTGATTTTGGACCCAAACGCTCATGAATCGGATTGAGCCACATGTGTTTCCCATTCCCAATCGCATGTGTTTAGGTTTAAATGCATCTGTGAACTGTGGTTTACCCTCCTTGTGGAGTGTGTCAATGCCTGCTTTCTGGACATCTGTCAAGTCAGCAGTCTTCTCCACAATCGCGCCATATTCATCAATATTAACAAAAATGAACACTTGAAAATGACTTTAAAAGTTATGTGTTTCACTTTTTGAATTGCATTACTGAATACTTTTATATATAACTTTTTGGTGCACTTTTATAACATCCAAACTGGATTTACCCACCAAGGGTCGGGTTCTCTATCTCCGATGGCCCAATTTTACTCCGTGGTAGGAAAACCTTTGTAAGATTGATTTGTGATTTTTATGTATAAGTCCTATACATTATTATTCATATGATGGAAAGGTCTAAAAGGTCCCTTTTTCATAACTGAGTGCAACAAGCTAAACAGATAACAAGGCTCTATGTAAAAAGCAATCAAAAGCGATGGCTTTAATGGGTTAAAAAAAAAAGTCAGTCCTTTGTAGGATTATCTTTGTACTGAAAATGTGCGATGCATATTTATGTGTGTAAATTTGCCTATTTGTCTGCCAAGAGCATTCCAAGGTGCACGCCAGCTTTACGGTCTTTGGATACACCCCTGTAAAATCAATCTGCAGAAGGTTGGGAATTAGCAGCTGCTCCAGAAAACGTGTGCAGTGGAATCAGTAATAGCATCACATCTACCTGGCACTAGTCAGGGCGGCATTATACATGATTTAAGGTTTACTTTGGGTTTTGTCAGAAATAAAGAAATTGTGTGATTTTCAGTATAATACAATTTTTAGCAACCAATGGGTTGGGAACACAAATGGCTAAAAAGCTCCTGGCCTGGGCCCTGAGGTTATGCGGTAATTCAAGATGACTATTGGAAAAAAGTGAGACTCATGATATCCTACAGTGTCCTTAACCCTTCTATGATTCCAATTGGAATGTTCCCTTAAAAGAGTTGGCCATTCTTTTACAAAAAGTTTCCTGTGTGCCTTTCCTGCCTTAATTATAATAACTGAATGTTCATCAAATGATTCAGCATTCCTGCTACTTACTTGTGTTCTGTGTGCACTCTCTACATGCTTCTTTGTTTTCTTTTCTGAGCTCTGATGAATAGGAGGAGCTGCAGCAGGAGATTTTTGAGTCACCCCTCCCCCCTTATACATGAGTCAGTGAGACGGACTGTGATAGAGAGATACACAGTGGGAGACGCCAAAAGGATGGCCTAGAACAGTGAGAAACAGCAAGTTGTGTGTACATACAGGGTGCAGCATAGGGAAAACAGGGAAAGGATGAAGTTTTCAAAGGAGTCAAAGATACAGGTGCATAAACATGCAGAGACCTGTCTAATGGAAGAGATTTATTGAAAAGTGTGTAACCCTTTTAATTCTCTACAAACATAAGATGGGGATGTAATGCAAAGATCAATTCAATAAAAGATCCTACACAATCGTCTTACACAAGGTGCCAGAAACAAATGTTTTGAATATGGTACGACTTCTTTTAGGTTTTGTATCATCTAAAAAATGTGTATATTCTTGACTCAACAAACTACACTACTTGTTTTAGTAGGTAGGCTCTATTGGGTAATCTCTTACAATATATACAATTGGGCTTATTTACTAAGGGTCCTCGGATGCACTTTTGTTGGACTCTCTGACGTTTTTGGGTTTTTTGCATGACCGTGACAGGTATTTAACAGGGGATTGTGTCGCACACAATTGGATTTTTCGCTGGCTTTCATGTGGCAGCCGTTGGACGATCCGACTGATTCGACTGGGCGCTGGATTTAACTTTCAAATTGTGTCGCAAGATCAAGCACTTGCATGCACATGCACCAGGAAGAAGATGATGAACTCTGTCGGACCTGAGCGGGGAAGCGACACATACAGGATATCAGGCACACAATCTTAGTGAATTGTCGTTCTGTGAACTCCTCCGGACGGGTAAGTAAATGTGCCCCAATATGTGCAGTCTATACTATGTGCAGTTTGCCTGTGGGGTGTGCAGAGTGCGGCGGATTCATCAATACTGGCTCCTGGTCTTCAAAAAAATCTGGCGCACCCTACACTGCTCAGGAAGTGTGAACCATTTTTTTTAGTTCACTTTGTTCATGTGGCTTAATTGTGGCACAGACAGAATTGTGGCGCCCGTCTTGTTGGACACAGTGGCGCAGACACTTTATAAATACACGTACAAGCAATTTACACGTTCTTTTCAGCATTTTGCACGTTCTGGTGCAGTAGCTTTAATAAATGTAGGCCAAGGTGTTGCAGGTTTACCTATTTATTTCTGGCCAGTAGAAGGTCCTTTGATGATAGCCTCTGTTTGTTAAGGGATATAGACACCAGATCCATTTATGATCATAATGGCAGCTTTATTCTAAAGGTACGGAAAAGTTATTATTCAAGAGCACAGCTCATTCCAGGCTGAAATGTACATTATTTTCTGCCATTAACTTACATATATTTCCAGCAGAAAAGGTCATGTATCTCTACTCACCGGTGCCCCATTTGTCCCCCACCGGGAGCCATTCTATGTAACCAAAGGAGCGTTTAAACTATTACTTGATGTTTAAACCTGAATAAAGCTGCGTCTTCAATAGTTCCTCAACGTTTTTACATACAGAAAGATATCCTACAGAGTGAGCGCCAAGTAGAGAAGGACTTTTAGGATCTGATGAGTTCTGACAATATTAAAGAAATCAAAAGCAAGTTGTACAAGACTCGGCTTCAGTTAGAACCTCTTAGTGTCAATGGTACAATGTCTGCAAAATGTAACATGAATGTAAAGCATGTTAAGCTATTTAGGCATAAGCTATTTAGGCATAAGGTAAAAGCTTGAGATCTTGAGGCACCACAGTATAGTACAACTTGATGAGGGCCTTTCAGGATCTGATGAGTTCTGACAATATTAAAGAGTTTAAGAGCAATTTGTGCAAGACTTCAGGTATAACCCCCAAGTGCCAATGGCGTAACCTCAGCTAAATGAATCTGAAATTATCTATCATTCTGTACGACATAAAACTTAAGTGCTGTGGGCTAAGTAAGGTCTAGTAGATACTTCAGGTCAGAAAATTTCAGTTTTTTTCATCTACATTTTATTTGGAATAAAACTTGAGAAGTCAACAATCTGTAAATTCATGAAGAACCACCGGTGTTCAACAAATTATGGATTTTCGATGTGGCCCTTGACCCATCTGATGTCAATGCATTCCTAATGGTGTATTTTATTTAACTTGTACATCAAAAAATTGCCCACTCACGTAGCAAGTGTTATACTTACATTTCAAGGAGTTTTGCAAGAACCGTGGGTTCCACAGATTCTGATTCCACAGTCATGGTTCTTTTCCTATCTTTGTCATTGACAACTTTGTCCAAACCATGGAACGCAACTTTCGATGTATGAAGAAGTGACTTCCCATGGTCCACTAAAGCTACTGATTGGCCAAAGCAGGTCCAATGACCCCCAGGATTTTCAACAGCGACCACTGAGCTTAAGGACACGGCACCACTGGAACTGGGATGATCCATGCTCCGAATCACTGGGTTTTTTTCCCAGGATTCCAAAGATGTTCAATCTGTATGTAAGATAGTAAAGAACCAAAAAGACACCACTAGCAATGTTATATGTTACGATCAATATATTAAAAAACTTTTAACAAACATAATACTGTTTAGGCATATGAGGAATAACACTATGTCCATTGTATTCTGCATTATTAATATTATTATTCCCTGTTTCCCTGAGCTGTCAAGTTAACAAAACTTTGCATAGATTTCAGAGCAGACTAGTAGGTGGGCGAGTGAAGGCATATAGGCAGATAAGTGGAGAAAAAAGCCTTTTACACTCATAACATTTATTACAAAGTTTCTAATCTTCACTGTAACATTGATTAATGCAAACTCTGTTGACAATGTGCAACGTGTGCTTACATTGTACAGGTACGTCCCTTTAAGGAGGAGTGGAAATGTTCAGTTAACGATGTATTCATAATCTTTTAGTTAGAATAACAGAAAACTTTTCAGAAAAAAAGCTTCCCAGGGGAAAACAAATATGTAAACAAAATAGATAGCAAGGAAGGGGGACCGTTCATTTTTTGGATAATATCGCCGAAACCCACGCATTATACTCTTAATACCCAGTACATTTCAGTACATGAGTTAAGACTAGTTATTTACCAACCCATTAAAATTCATGAAGACGTTACATAACTTTCCAAACTCTCAGCTGTGCGGTCTTATACTTACAGCTCAATTTCCATCCTTGAATATCAGTAAAAATCAACTCAAATCCAACGGCAAACGTGTAGGAACCAAAATCATGTTCATAATGTTTAGATATTGCCATTGCTTGTTAGAATCCAGGACTGACACTTGAGAACAAGTCTAACTTTTTTGATGATTGTATCTGATGTCTTCAAGGAATCAAATAATTTTTCGGAACCAGCAGGGGAGGCAAAGTTGTGTGGCTCCTGTTAGTGGAGACCTTCAAAACACCAGCCTATCAATGGCCTCTGTTGAAGTCAATATCCATGAAGGATGGAAAGACCTTGAACAGGTATTCAAAATAAATCTGGAACCATATTGTCACAGTTTCCATTGGTTTGTAGGCACAAAACAGTCTCCAGGTGCTCAACCTCTAATGATCGTAAAAGCTAGAACATGGAAGAGGCTCCATTTCCATGTCCAGGCAATGGCCAACCATTTTGCTTCACAACTATTTCTCATCAACTTCTCTTAAAAGGTTGTGTTTTCTGGAGCATTTGGTCCCTTTCGTCTAATTTCCCATTGTATTTTGGCTACCCTAAATTGGTGACATGTTGTACTCTGCATGCATGGATCTGCACTTCATAGTCCTCTCTTAATTCTGAGACAAAGTACAAATTTCCATAAGTGGTAATGGCCGTCTACATGAAACATAATCTATTTAATGTGTCGTTTGTTGTCTTGGTCTTTTAGATTCCTCCGTTTTGTGTTCATGCAGCGCTGGCGTCTTCCACAAAGATAAGGTGATTTACATAGCCTTTGATCTACGCTCCTAATTCCTTGGCAACACAGTTCTCCGGATTTTCCTCTTTGGATATTTCAGTTTATACGCTTGGCATCAACACAGACAAAGAAAATTCCATTAATACTGCAGTTTTTTAAATTCTCTACATTGTCCTTTAGCAATGACACCTAATTGATGCTAAGAAATGTGTTTGAAATGCGTTTTCCTTTCAGTAAAAATCCATAATCCCTTAGTACTGCACAAGTCATGGACAAGAGTCACATTGTTTCTGGAAGAATGTTGACCGATTTTAATAATTTCAGACAATTTCTCGAAGGGCTACATATTTTTACGCTGTTTGTTTCCTGCCTTTTTGAAGCTGCACAAAAGTTTCCACCTTCTGGGTCATATCAAAAGAAACAAGTAAACAGGTATGAGGGGTAAGGGATGTGTAAAAAATGTAAAACAATGTCATCACTATGAACCTATATAAGCTCGCCTGCCGTTCACATTATTTGTAGCTTGAGAATGGCTGGTGCTACAGGCAAAATGTCGCTCACATGTGGTGAAGTTTTTGCCAACATTGGGGCACATTTACTAAGGGTTTCCCGACTATTTTAGATTTGTGACGCATTTAACAGGGGTTTTTGGCGCACGCGATCGGATTTTGGCACAATCGTGCCAAAGAGACAAATCATGGGACGTTGCCGCCGGGCAACTGATGACGGACGACTGATTCGGACTAAGTGCGGGATTTAAAATTCAAATTGTGTCGCAAGACAATGCACTCACAGATGGTGAACCCTGGCAGACCTGAGCAGGGAATCGACACATACAGGATATCGGGTGCACGATCTTGGTGAACAGCGCCGGACTTAATCCTTGTCGGACAGTCCAGATCGGGGATAGCGACAGGACCGGGTAAGTAATTGTGGCCATTCTGTTGAAGTGCTGCCTACCTATTTATAATACCTGTGTATAAGCAGAAGCACCTAATTTTACCAAAAAAATAGGAAAACTTATTGACTCAAGTATAAGCCCAGGGTGGAAAGCCAGAAAGTAAGGAAAAGACGAGCTGCGTGGAGTAGAGGATGCCGGGGGTTAGTGCCGGAGTTAACTATACAAGTTTATACAATCGAGTATAACCCAAGATGTTTTTCTTCAGCTTATACTCGAATATATACGGTGTATTTACTCAATGGCGAATTCCAGATCCGTCCGGTATCAAGTTACACATTCCACACACACACCCCTCTGCCAAGCCTGCTAAAAAACCCTTAAAGCTAACAAAACATGCAGACACCATTTTAAAGTTGGAATTGTGGCGGCCAGAGCAGCCTATTTATTAACGAATAAGAGTAAATGAAAAATAAACATTAAATTAAATGTAGTAACAATTCTTGGTAACAGTACAACCCTAAAGGAAGGTCTATGAGGGCCAGGTACACATCCCAGGTGTCCGAATTAAAGTAAACCTTTTTTACCCTGGTCGGTGCCGCACCGCCTCTGGGACTGACAATATGTCAGAACACTTGTTTTATTTCTCTCTCCTGGTCTAGCTATATGGTATGACCAAATTATCTGCTGTTACATTATTTCCAGTAGACATGTCTTCCTGGCCCTCAGGGACCCACCCAAAGGCTGTGGGGCAATTAAACAAGAAGTAATAACAATAATAACCCTAACCGCAAAATGGGGTGGGCGGATGGCCCTCATTCCGGTTCTGATGCCGGCGCCAAGAGGAAGAGGAGGGCTCACTGCCTATAATGGTGAGGAAGTCTCGTCGCTGAGGAGGGGGAGGAGATTCCAACTACATCCTGCGAGGTCATGGCCTAAATCAGCCCCTGGCTAGATCCTTTGGCACATTAACTCTTACCTCCCTGCCTGTCAGCCCCCATCATAGAGGGCCTCCATTACAGCCCACACCCTCCACTATTCTGTCACATTGGCATTGCATTCACTCCCATCTAATCAGTGGACACATAGCACTTGTTCTAGTATTATCTTCATTATCTTTTTGCACCTATACCACTCATATGAATGTTGTGAAGTAGTTCTATATATGTCATTATACAATTTTTTTTAGGGTTGCTTCCCATCATGTCTTCACACTTCCTATGTAGTTGCCATTTTTTGCTGATGTCCTCAGCCTTTTTTTAGATCTTTTAATTATGTAATTTTATTCTTGTTTAATTAACTAAAGGTTTTGTAATTTTTTTTATTCCGTTTCTGGCAAATTCTGCCTAATAATTTGATCTGCATAGTATCTATAGTATAGTATATATAGTATAGTATGGTATCTATATTGTACATTATAGTACTGGCGGTCCCCTACTTAAGGACACCTGACTTGCAGACAACCCATAGTTACAGACAGACCTCTGACCTCTGGTGAAGCTTTCTGAATGCTTTACTATAGTCCCAGATTGCAATTAGGTAAGGGGGTGTCTGTAATGAAGCTTTATTGATAATCCTTGGTCTCAACTACAGCAAAAAATGTTTATACTCCAATTGTCACTGGGGACAAAAAACTTTTTTTTCTGGATCTACAATTATAAAAATATACAGTTTCGACTTACATACAAATTCAACTTAAGAACAAACCTCCGGAACTTATCTTGTACGTAACCCGGGGACTGCCTGTATAGCATATCTGTATAGTATAGAATCTATATAGTATATTTATAGTATAGCATCTATATTGTATAGTATATTATAGTATAGCATATCTATATAGTATAGTGTCTATATAGTATAGTAATATCTCATCTTTATTGGCAGTTATTTGACATGGGAGTGGTTATTATGGAGGAGGTCCCTTAATCTGTTGGAAACTGCCAGGACACACAACATCACAGGAAGTCCCGAGTCCTGCTGCCAGTAGTCAACATGACCTACAGATCCAGCAGACTACTCAAAAGTTTACCAGCATAGGTACAAAATGTCTGAGCCTATTGGGGTTTTGTACTTTCCATGATAAACTTTTTTATTAGTTGCAAACCCCTTTATGAACACCAGCTTCCCATTATACAAATTTTACTCAATAGGGTTTGAAAGTGTTAAAATAGACTTGGGTCGGGAAGTAAAAACTTCCCTAATGACTTTGCCAATTAAGGCCATCTTTTAAGCTTGTGGAGACTTACAGCCATTGATGCTCCACTGGGGGATTCTGGGAAATATGCAATTACATTTTTCTGGATGGGATTAGGAAAAAGTTGCCTCTTGGCTAGTTTTTAAGGCAGCCCCCTTAACATCAGGTATGGCTATGAGGAAGCCTAATGACATGATTCTGGATAAAAGCCAAACCAGTACATCTATTCCAGAAGGAACAGATTCCCAACTCCAGACAGTGCTGTCTTGATGTGTTTGCATCTCTTCAGTACAGTATAGGGAACTGGTTTAGCTGAGTGAGAGGTTTAGATGAGACCGAAAACCTATTTGCATATTTCCTAAAAATATACTACAGTCATACAGCACCACATTTATCACAGTTCCTTCTCTGTACCATTAGTACACAGTCTAATCTAACTTCACATCTCCTACTAGTTGGCTCAATTTAGCCCAGAAAGTTGTCATGGTATGGTGTACAATGTCTCAACTTAGGCCATTCCCAGTTCTGCAAAGCCACATCCAGCCAATACCACCCATCTGTTAATGAGGACCTATTTGTAGGATAGATTGACCAATATTATTACCTTTTAAGGAAATATACCACCAGGCTGAAGGGTTGTAAACCAAGCACACGGACATACTGCTGTGTGCCCACTCTGGCAGGATCAGAACTACTTTTAGCTTCTTATGTCATCGTTTTTACAAAAAAGGCTTTTAAAATGATGCAAATGAGCCTGAGGGGCTTCAGGCTACATAGGTGTTAATGGAGCCCGGAGCCCCTGGGGCTCATTTGCATATTATTTAAAGCCTTTTTCTTCAAAATAAGGGCATAAGAAACTTAAAGAAGAGCAGATCCTGCCAGAAGGGTCGCACACCAGTATGTCAGTGTGCTTGGTTTACAACCCTTCAGCCTGGTGGTAGATTTCCTTAAGTTGTCAAAACCCCTTTAAATTTTAAACCTGGGTCAACCACTTTAATTCCTGATTCTTAAATAAACGGCATACTGTTGGCCAATATACAGTCAATGTTCAAGGCGAAAAAGGACACCGCCTCGGTTCAGCGGGTTTTGTATTTATCGGGAGGAATCAGCAGGTTGACTGTTTAGAGAAGAGAACAGTATTATAGAAGCTTGGTAAGATTTATTGATTTAACCTCGATGTATATTCCCAGAACAGCCATTTTTTTTTTACTGAGTTAAGGTCCAGTAAAGAATACCCCAGAGCATCTGACTTGTGGCGGGTATTTGTAGGTAATATTATATTGTACATTCATAAAAGATGATATTGGTTCATAAAGATTAGTGAAGGAAAATCTCCAGCTCCATTAATCCACTACACTGGAGTAAAAGAGCCAAAAAATAACATTTTTTAGAAATGTATAGTTTCTATTGAGTCTTTTGTTGACTACCAGGCAGGAAATCGCTTCCTTAGAAGAAATTATACAGATACAGCATTCCCTGATTTTTGGGGAGAACCTTTCATATTGTAGAAAATATTAAGTAGAATTGGGTTTACCGTACAAGATACTGATGGACTAGTCCATTTTACAGTTTAAGTAAATGCCCACCTTTTAACCTCAATGTCATATTTAGATTTAGTCTGTGCTGATTTTTTTTTCCCTCCTATATTTTTTTAAAGAGGTCAATGCATCAGGGCTCATTTACTTACCCGGTGCAGCCGCGATCCGACGAGGATATCCAGTAGGTGTCGCTTCTGCACCGAGGTCTGCCGATGTTCACCTGCTTCGTCCCGGTGTATGTGAGTGCTTGATCTTGCGACACATTTCATTTTTTAAAATACGCGGTTTTTCCGAATTCGTCGAGTTGTCCGACGGCCATGCCCCCGATTTCTGTTGCGCCGAAATCAGTTCGAGTGCGTCAAAATTCCGGCGGAACTCGCCGCAAAACAGAAAAAGTCGGAAATCGATAAAAGTACGGCCGCGGAGACCTTAGTAAATGAGCCCCATTATTTTTATTTTACATAACTTTAATTATCTGTAGCCACCACTAGAGGGAGTTCTGAAGCTGATTTTGGATTTAAAGCATAAACAGTATGCAGTAACCCCCCCTGGTGGAAGCTGCAGGCAGCAAGAATTTTATTATTTAGCTCAAGTTCTATAACTGTATATACAGAAATTAAAGGGTTATTCCAGGAATCAGCATAATTCTTATATAAATGGGTCCTTAAAATATAAGCTAATGTGTAATTAGTTGTTATTTAAAATTTTGCTCCGCTTAGCAGAAAATGCTGCTGACATAGACTGTAATGAAGAATTAAAATACTACTGGACTTTTAATCAGTCCGCTAATTTCCTCCGTGCGGTCCGTTGCAGAACAGAAGATGGCCGCCGGTCACATGTTCACATCACATGTCCATCACCTGCCTGGGAATGTCATGTGATCACCACTACGTTTGGCTGTTGTTGGTTGGTTGAAGTGCATCCACTATGGCCAGTGTTTTGGTGATGGCAGTTACACATCATTACTATGGTAATAGAGCAAGAAAACCTGTTATATCATCACTGGGAGCAGAGCATAAGAGGTAGGAGGAGTTACTGAGAACCAAAGGACCATGGAACTTGTAGTTACCCGTGGCGGCCATCTTAGTGATAACTCCACCTACTTTAGAGAGGCCATAAACTTTGTAAATCATAAAATCAAATTATTTAAGCTCCATTTTGTGACTTATGACATTGAGTATTGTTGTATTCATTTAGTTATATCATCATGGGTTTTTGTGTCAGACGTTCATATTCCTGGAATTTCCCTTTAATTAATACATGAAGAATTCTTATATTCAGTCCATAGATTTTTAATATTTCATATATATATATATATATATATATATATATATATATATATATATACAACTTTAATAATCCTCTTGTTATTTCAATTTAAAGCAGCATATTTCTGGAGAAAACAATGGCTGCAATCTTACCTCTTGCATGACCGGCCATGTCTGGCCTCACAATGAGATGTAAACTTTTATGAATTGTCCTTGATTCTTCATATTAGATCTTCAGACTTATTGATTTCCCATTCTTACAATGGAGAAGATTAAAGCCCAGAAGAAGGTCGAAAAAGAAAATATTGCTTGTTTATTAAGAATTGCGGCTCCACATCTTGTTCATCATGTCCCTGCATCGATGTCTGCAGTTATCAATGACCTCACATACAAGCAGAAGAACTATACTTGTGGATAGATGGGTACTGTGGCTAGATAGGATGATAGGAGTATGGGAAAAGAGATGTGGGGTGGCACATGGTGATGCAAGGTGATGCATGGGCGCACTGGGGGCTGACAGTATATAGGGGCAATGGGAACCAGGAGTTGTGTGGCCAGCTTGGTTTTGGCCTAGCCTTGGATGTCATGGTAGCAAAGTCATGTTGTAGGCCTCTTCCAAAGGGTGAAGAAAGAAGAGGAGGGGAGAACTGTAACAAGAATCCCTTTTTGGGCATTCCCAGTATAGATAATAATGCTCCCGGCTAAGGGTACACAAGAGGCCCATCACTGAGCCGATACTTATAAACTCTGGGTCTCAGCCTCTGGAAAGTTCCAGGGCGCTAGCCAATGGACAGTCTGCATTGACCGGGTGGTTTAGATAATGTAAACATTTAAATACACAAATATGCAGAATTAAAGCTATCATTTACCTACACCACTTGTAGAACTAACAATGTCACCTAGACTGGGGGAATTTACTAGGGAACAGCTTAAAAAGCTGGGGCACACTTCCTAGAAAGCTTGATTTCTGAGTTACAGAGACCAGTTGGCTGACCAGTCCAACTGGGTCCACTTCAGAAAAATTTCCAGGCTAAAAATGTTGTAATATTACACATGGTGAAGTACATTGGGGGTAATTTACTAAGGGCCCGAATCGCGTTTTTCCGTCACGTTTCCCGAATATTTCTGATTTGCGTTGATTTTCTCAGAATTGCCCCGGGATTTTTGCGCACTCGATCGGATTGTGGTGCATCGTCGCGGGCATGCACGTGACAGAAATCGGGGGGCGTGGCTGTAAGAAAACCCGACGGATTCGGAAAAAACGCCGTATTTTTTTTTAAAAAAGTGACGCTTGACACGTGCTTACCTGCACCCAGGGTAGGACGGTGAACTTCAGTGAACTCAGCACAGCAGCGACACCTAGTGGACATCGGGTGCTCTACCTTATTGAATCCCCGGAAGACCCGAATCCTCCACATGGTGGTGTGAGGTGGTGCATGGTGGTGTGAGGTGGTACATGGTGGTGTGAGGTGGTACATGGTGGTGTGAGGTGGTGCATGGTGGTGTGAGGTGGTGCATGGTGGTGTGAGGTGGTACATGGCGGTGGGAGGTGGTGCATAGTGGTGTGAGGTGGTACATGGCGGTGTGAGGTGGTGCATGGTGGTGTGAGGCAGTACATGGTGGTGTGAGGTGGTGCATGGTGGTGTGAGGCAGTACATGGTGGTGTGAGGCGGCACATGGTGGTGTGAGGTGGTACATGGGTGGTGTGAGGCGGCACATGGTGGTGTGAGGCGGTACATGGTGGTGTGAGGCGGCACATGGTGGTGTGAGGTGGTACATGGTGGTGTGAGGCGGCACATGGTGGTGTGAGTTGGTACATATGGTGGTGTGAGGCGGCACATGGTGGTGTGAGGTGGTACATGGTGGTGTGAGGCAACTATTGCCGGATAAACCAACTCTAGCAAATCTACTTTAAACCGATACTAATAATATAGTCATCAGATGAATCAGATTTTCCACCCAACCTCAGACATGGTGATAAATCTGTATAATATGGGTTCACATTTTCTATAAATTAGACAAGATAAGTAAATCCACCCAATGTGTTTTCACACAGTTTACATCAGGTTATGTCTATAAGACAGTATACAGGAGAAACAATGTGGTGCTTGTGGTTTGCTGTAAAGAAGTGACATATTCCCTTTAAGCACTGACAACTTTATTATATATCGCGTTCTTATCACACGTCAACACATATAGGGCCTCGTTCAGTAGTGAGGCATGCGGTGTACCAGGGCTTTGTGCTGGATTGTCACCACGTTACGCCTCCTGGTAGATTATCCACCATGTTGTGAGTTTAAGGATAAAATTACATGAAATAAATTCCGTGACGGGACTACATAAAGATAATGTAGATGCATCTTCAGATAAAAGGTATACAATTAAGAATCTCGGTAAATTCCCCTTTACAATTTCAGAATAGAGACTGTCTAATGAATGCAAACTCATTTTATCCTTCAGTAGGTTCTTCTTCTCCAATCCAGGGGCAGTTGGGCTCGATAGTGTCAGTGGTCCAGGCAGGGGCGTAACTTGAGGGGGTGCAGAGGTTGCGATCGCACCCGGGCCCATGAGGTTTAGGGGACCCATAAGGTGTCACTTTCCAATATGAGAAGACTAGTACTATAAACCATACATTATAGTCGGGGGCCTGGCACAGACTTTGCACTGGGGCCCATCAGCTTCTAGCTACGCCACTGGGTCCAGGGTGTCAACAGCTGATTCTATTAACGTATTTCTCTGCTGTGAAGTAGCTGTACAAACAGAAGCTCTCCGTGCCATAAATTATAAAGTGGGTAATTTCTCTGGATGTGCCATGCAGCCTGTAATTTCGGTTGTGTACATGAGTCTATCTTATAGCAACTTGGGCCACACCAACTAACCAAGTAACGTCAATTTTTTGGGTTAGGGAAAGGGGGACAAAAACCCTCACTTTTTCAGAAGCCATGCTCATTTTCCCCACTCCTTGTCCCACCCCCAGACATAGTATAATATTGACCTTAATGCCCCCCCACATTGTATAATGTCCCCTTCCTGTGGCCAACCTCCCCCCTAAGGACCCATCCAATTCCCCCTAATGCAACTCAGCAACATATAATAACCCCTCTTTAATTTTATCCTCCCTTTACTTTTGTAGCCTCCTGTCCTTCAACTAACTCATATAAGGGCCTCCTGTCCTCAACTCCTCTCATACAGTGGCCTACTGTCCTTAATCCCCCTGATGTAGTGGCCCCCTGTCCTCCATTCTTGTTAGATTGGCCTCCTGTCCTCCACCCCTCACTTATAGTGGTCTCCAGACCTCCATACCTTTTATATAGGGGCCCCCTACCCTTACATAGTAGCCTGCTGTCCTCCATCTCTCCTCATATAGTGGCCTCCTGTATTCCATCCCTCTTATATAGTGGCCCCCTCCCCTCATACTGTTCCTCCTACGGAACAACTCAGGGCAGTGAGGGGAAGCTTGGCACACGCTGCATTCCGCTTCACTGTGAGAAAAAGGGCCAGTGGACCCCTGATTTTGTGATAGGTGCATGTCCCACTGCTCTGTGGGACCTTCAACTCAGTGTGAGACAGAAAATGTGCAAAAATTTGGCACATGGTGGCACCACCTGGTACAAATTTTTTGCACAAGTCGTAAATGTTGAAAAAGTATTTAAAATATTGAATACGTCACAAGGCATGTCATGTACTTTTTATGAGAAATGACACTTATGGATACTGTGGTCAATGTGGCTCTGAATATTTTTAACACTGTTATGGCTTGACCATTTGAAGACCTCTAAAAATTGAGAAGTCCTTGATTCATAGACAAATTTTGCCAATGCTTTTGTTGTCTAGAACTATGTTCAAGTCTCCAGAAGTAATTGTCTAAAATCCCTTGATTTATCCTCTACCGTATTCGAAACAATTTTTCCCTGAAAATTGTATTCTTTTTTTGCCAAGTTAATGTATTATTCATTATTAAACAATTACATGTTGAAATCCTGTCAGCTTAATTCCCTCCGGGGAGAAGAAGAAAAAAAAATCAACAAAATAATCACAAATTCTTAGCCTCTTGTTAGTTCCTCTGGGGGTACTGACATGCGTTTTGAAGTTCATGTTTCAACTGAACAATTAATCTGTCATGTTCTCATCTGAAATTATAAGGACTACAGACAACTAATTTATCATGTATATATTATGTCTCCTCAATAATATGGGGTGTATATAATGTATTATATAGAGGTATAACCTGAGGTTTCTGGACTCCAATGTTTGTCTTTCGTGGGGCCTACCATGTGCCGTTGAGAAGAGACTTTGGCTCAGCTTATGTCTAAAGAACCTTCTGTGACAACTTCAGTACCTTTAAAAGGCATCTACCACCAGGATGCAAATTTTTATGCAAATGAGTCTTAGGGGCTTCAGGCTCCATAGGTGATAATGTAGCCTCAGGTTCATTTGCATGCAGTGCTTCTTCCTGGTGGTAGATGTCCGTTCGGCGCACATTAAGACTGGTATATCTGTTCTATGTATGTAAAAAAAGTGGACATGTGATGTCCAAGTGTTGATAGTATAGTATCCACAGTGTTTTTTTTTGTTTGTTTGTTTTTTTTACGTCCCTTTGTCATCTGATGATGGTTTTCTCATTGATCTCAACTAGTAATGAAGGGGTTTGTTGAGTTCGGCCTAACATCAGGATAAGTGGTAAGGGCTTGGTGAAAGAAGATCTTATCCGTCCTAGACTAGATGTCTACGAGATGTTTGGATAAACTCAGCTTTATTCCTCTATAAACTGTGTACAAGTGTACCTTGAAGAATTTTGAAGGCAAAGGGAGGTTAAACTGGTGTAGATTTATCATCAGTTTTTTTATTTATAAATTAAAAATAAACTATGAACACGTCTACTTTTGAAAACCTTCTTATTTTGCAACATTTTTTCACATCTGCCTAAAATTTTTGCACATTTTGCTATGGTTGTAAATAGAGCAAAGTCCAAATTGATGCATCTCCCTGATATTAAGGCCATTGCACTCCTTATTCCTTTAGCTTGCTTATTTTAAGTTGTCTTACTTGTATTTCGTTGTTTTGACATCTTAACCCCAACAGTTTCTCAAAAATTCACACCTATGTTCCAGCGAGTAAGATGCTAGTGACTGGTTTATTTTCATCCGTGTTGGTGGCTCACTTATGCTAACACCTCCTTAAATAAGGTTTATGCCAACGTGATATGATTTGATAAGATGACTTAATTACCCAGAATGATATAACTGCTGCAAAAATTTACTCTCTGTAATACTCAGTTAAACTGAAGAAGCCACTCAGGTGAATGTCAAAACATCTTCAAGATTTCTAAAGAAGCCTTGGAAATGTATAGAAAAGGTCCTCATGTGGAATAATGTTGTGAAGAAAATGCTTGTCTCCTTCTTGCTTTTTTTGTAAATATCTTGTATTATGTGGACCTAGACTACATGTATACCCTGTATTCAGAATTAATAAGCCCTACAGTTAACCATAAAACTCCAGACCCCTACACTGCTTGCCTCAGCGTATCCTAAGCGAAATGGAGCAATCGCAAAGATGGTCCCTCCCCGCCAAGTTGTGGAAACAAAACAAGACAAACAAAAAAACTAAGAAAAAAGGAAGTTAGTGGTCCAGGTTACAACAGAGCTAACAAGATACAAAATCGCAAATACAAAGAAGAGTCAAGAAATCGGAATCCAGAAGTACAAAAGTGGATAACGTAGACTGAACAACTTTCACTGGGATTAGGTATAACACACATAGAATATTTCTATGAGTTCCTACTCTGCTCTAGGTGAAAGGAGAAGAGGTATTAGAGTCATAGCATGTTAAGCATTGCTGGTCCAGAACAAAGATGTCAGGGTTATGGGCATGACAGACTTGGGGGCCCATCCACTAGTACACTGTTTAGACTGCTGACTGAAGTGAACCATTTAAAAATTAAGAGTCTCCTCAGCTTGACAGTAAGGACTTGAGGAAGATCTTGACATTAGCGCTCCATATGCTCCACTCAAACTACCTTCTGTTTGTCTCAAGCATTCAGGGAGCCACATCACGCCGGGGGGGGGCGGCCGTCAGACAACCTGACGGATTCGGACTACGCGCGGGATTTAACATTTAGAATTGTGTCGCAAGGCACGCACTTACAAGCAACGGGAAGAAGAAGGTGAACTCCGGCGGACCTCGGTGGGGATGCGACAGATGCAGGAATTCAGGTGCGCGAGCTTCGTTAATCGCAACGGACTTCATTGGACCGTCCGAATCGGGGATTGCGACAAGATCGGGTAAGTAAATTTGTCCCATTGTGTGGGCACAGTTCTATGCCAGTCTCAGCCTGATGTAGAAATGCGATATAGCTAGTGCCACTTCATGGCCTGGAATTGCCGTATATAAATAAATATATAAATATATCACTAACATTGTAGGTATCCTCTCCTCCCATAACTTCCAATCTATCAAAATATAAATTACCCCCATACAGTAAATGTCGTAAAGGGAAAAAAAAAAGCTTTAATGGTCAAATTGACAGTTTCACTATTTTATTTCCCCTCAAAAAATTTATAAAATGGTGGTACAGTGATCAAAACCGCATCTAAGAAAGCGTTATCTTATCCCACAACAAATGAAACCTCGTCCAGATCACTACACCGAAGTATGAAATAGTTCCAAGTGTCAGAATATGGTATGCAAGACTTTTTTTGCTTACTTTTTGTAGGTATTAACCAAAATAAAATAACATAGTCACCTATAAACAGTTAGAAACCATAAAAAGAAAATCCATAAGAAAAGGGTGTATCTGTTTTTTTTGTCAATTCCACCACACCAGGGCTAATAATTCTGAGATGACTCTGCTGCACCAAGCCCATTATACACAGCAAAGCTGTAGAAAGCAAAATATGTCATCTTATTACTACAGAAACAGAAAACTTCACATATTTCCATAGTTGCCACCAATGAGGATTCTAGAAAAAAACTTAAAATGAGTCTTTAAAGAGATCAATCCATGGACCTCCAGTATTCCATAAAAACATAGGGGGTCATTTACTAAGGGCCCAAATCGCGTTTTTTCCAGCGGGTTACCCGAATTTTTCCGTTTTGAGCCACTTTTCCGTGAATTGCGAGATCGGATTGTGGGGCATCGGAGCCGGCGTGCACGCAACGGAACTTGGGGGGGGCATGGCCGTACAAAAAACCCTGCGGATTTGGAAAAACCGCTGCATTTTTTAAAAAAAGTGCCGCTTGACACGCGCTTACCTGCACCCGGCCTGGCTTGGTGAACTTCAGTGCACTCCGACGGAATTCAGCGCAGCAGCGACACTTAGTGGACATGGGGGGAACTACTTTAGTGAATCGCCAGAAGGCCTGAATCCTCCACACAGAACGTGCCACTGGATCGCGAATGGACCGGGTAAGTAAATCTGCCCCACAGTCTTTATGCCTGGGATCAAGATTTTCCTGCAGCTTTAGGTTATACTACACCTTGGATCAGCATCTTGAGAAGATCCCTCGTATTTTCCATATTTATTATATAGCTTTGCATAAATACCTGGAATCCTGGTGGTTACAGCTGCTACCAGATAACTAGGAAATCACAGCTTATAAGCTTGTCAGTCGTCATTCGGCAATGGGGAGAGTTGGTCATGCAAGTTTAATAAGTCTTTGACATGCAGAGGACTCATATGCTATTGCTAAGTAATGTTAATGCATTTTCCCTTCATGCCACGTTTGGGAGGAAATTCTGTCTAAATATAGCTGAGGGGTCAGAGACGGAGAATTATTGCGTTCTTATTGTGGTTTATCGGAAGTGTCAACCCACATTGTTCAGTTTGTTTAACAGATCTCCACTGTAGTATAGATGATAAACAGTGATAATACAGTTATGTAGGGGGCCGGGGTCTCTCCAGGTAAGAATCAATTTTGAGTTTGGATGGAAAGTGAGCTGGTGGATCAATGGAAGTTTATATAGAAATATGCCACCTAAGTTTTCATTACTCAGGGTCAGATCTACTATATCATGGAAGCTAGAAACAAGTCAGCTACTGCGAATGTTAAGGCCAGATACAACTCAACCAGCCCAATGGGGATGTTGTCTCATCTTTGGTGTCTGATTCCATCAGAATGAAACAATATTTCAAAGGGCTATCGTATGGCCATTACTTAAAGGAAATCTACCACTATAATACAGTAAAATTAAGATAAACATCCTCATCTATTGCCTTCTTAATCTCAATCCCAGGGTGGTCCCTTAACCACTTCCATAGTATTGTAGGACTATATACGTCATAGAGCAGTAGGGGAGTATGGAGAGGGCTCATGAGCTGAGCATTCTCCATACGCGGCAGGTGTCAGCTGTGTAAGTTGTGACGTGGTCAGTCCTCGCACCAATCAAGGTATGTCAGTAAAGAGAAAAAACTATAAAAAAGTTGGTCTCACGTACCCATGTGGAGGCAATCTTGAGGCAGTGGAAGGCTGTGTGGGAGTGCTCGACGTCTTGCTGGCTTTATATCCAAGCGAAACCAAAAAACGAAGTAGACGTGGCACATCCAATAAAAGATAGCGTTTATTCTTCTCACATTAAAAAATCTGTGCAGTGTACATGTAGGCGAGCCACCTACGCGTTTCGGCTTGTACCTAAGCCTTACTCATGGTGAAAAGTTAAAAACAAATGGTTGTAAATCATTTAAATTACCTTCATGCACCTGATGGCTGATTGACGTCATATCCGAATCAGTTCGGAGAAGACGTAATGCATGAAAACGAGGCTTGTATGCAGACTACATATTACAATTCACATGATTTTCATGAATTTTTATGGGAATAGTAAAAAGATGCATTTATAATTATAGCCTTAAATGAAATAAGGGATATAATAAGATTTGTTGATCCTACATGTGAATGCAATCTGATTTTAGGCTTAAGCAATTGAATGGAGAATATTGCATCAATATCAATATTTCTTGATATCTCACTAATAGCATCCACAACATCAAAAACAGTAAAGACATCTATGTTTACAAAGCCCTTAGCAGGCAATTCCACACTATGTGCTACTAGTTGTCATCCCACTCATACTATACATGCCATCCCCTATGGTGAACTTCTCCGTGCGAAAAGAATATGTTCAGATGATGTTAGCTTTCAGGACAATGCCATCAACATTGAAAACAAATTAATCAAAAGAGGATATTCCAAAAAACTACTGTCCACCTCCCACAATAGAGTCAATAAAATTAAAAGACAGCAACTTCTATCAAGTAATTCAATAAAAGCTAAAAATAACAGTACAGGAAAGACACAAAGCATTCCCACATTTAGCACACCCTATAGTCCACAATTTAACAGGATAAAAAATATCATACAAAAGTATATCCCAATATTGAACCAAGATACCACATTGAATGAAATTTTGAAACAGGGACATAGATGTGTTGCCAAACGGGGCCAAACATTGGCTAATATTTTATCTCCCAGTATGATCAATACTAAAACAGAACAGAACACATGGCTCTCAGTAAAGGGCTTCTATAAGTGTGGAGGGTCTCGCTGCAACGTATGCCCACTAGCTCTCAACAGAACATTAGAATTTAAAATAGATTCACAGAAAACTCAAAAAATCACTTCATTCATAAATTGCGACTCTCACCACGTAGTATATCAGATATATTGTACAGAATGCACCAGTATTTACGTAGGTTGCACAGTACAAAAACTTAAATCAAGAATAAGTCAACACATCCTCAACATAAAGAATGGTGATGTTAACGCATCTGGAGCAGCGAGACACTTTGTAGAATGTCACAATAGAAGTATAGCTACTTTTCGTTTTTTTAGAGCTGAACGGGTTCATTATCAAGTACGTGGAGGTGATTGGAGAAAAACACTCCTAAGACGCGAAGCATACTGGATACTAGCCTTGGGCACAAGGTTCCCCAGAGGCATGAACTCCAAAAACGATCTCTCATACATATACTAGGTTTATCTCCCTTTCTCCCTTACCCACCTATATCCCTTCATTCTACCATTTAAACCATTGTATACTCCTGCAATATTCTCCATTCAATTGCTTAAGCCTAAAATCAGATTGCATTCACATGTAGGATCAACAAATCTTATTATATCCCTTATTTCATTTAAGGCTATAATTATAAATGCATCTTTTTACTATTCCCATAAAAATTCATGAAAATCATGTGAATTGTATTATCTAGTCTGCATACAAGCCTCGTTTTCATGCATTACGTCTTCTCCGAACTGATTCGGATATGACATCAATCAGCCATCAGGTGCATGAAGGTAATTTAAATGATTTAAAACCATTTGTTTTTAACTTTTCACCATGAGTAAGGCTTAAGTACAAGCCGAAACGCGTAGGTGGCTCGCCTACATGTACACTGCACAGATTTTTTAATGTGAGAAGAATAAACGCTATCTTTTATTGGATGTGCCACGTCTACTTCGTTTTTTGGTTTCACCAATCAAGGTAGTTAACCTGTAAGATGCCGTGACTTAAGTCAACAGCAGCACCTCACAGTGCTTTCCATGGGCGCCAACGACACAGAGCTTTGCAATGACATCACGTAGAGGGCACAGAATTAAAGAATTACTCCCTGAGGAAAGGATTTTGCTGCTAGCCGTGCTCAAACCACCACATGGCACATCACAGAGGTACAGAAAAGCACAGAGCTCAACATGGTCAATTCCATTGTTGGTTCCAAAGCCAAAGAGCACAGAATTGAAGAACCCATGAGGCAGTCAGCGGAGAGATTAGTTCAGCCATAAAGCTCACCTAGTGTACTAATGGCTGCAGTGCAAGATAAAGAGACCGCACTGTCCAGTAGAGAGACTGTTCCAGATAATTTAGTTCTTGAAGCCCCTGTTTATAATAGAAGAGAACCTACGTTTCCCTGTTTAGACTGAGTTTATGTTTTAGTTTTGCTGTGTTAACTAATAGAGAGTTGGTAGAGTCACATCAATATTATAAAAATTCCGATCCCCTATGGTGCTTCTGTATACTGCAGAGAAGGACCCACTATGAAACCAACAGCAATCCAGCTGGAAAGTTGTCACCGTTTTAGTCGGTTTTAGCTTATAGACAAATATGGTTAAGAACTTCCAAGGAAAATTTACAAATATGTTTTCCAAGATTGGAAAAGGAAAACAGTGCCTCTTTTAGCTACCTTATAAGGCAGCCCCATAACATCAAGCGTGACTTTCAAGAAGCCTAGTGATATGATGCAGGATTAAAGCCAAACCAATATATCCATTGCAGAAGGAACAGATCCCCAACTCTAGACAGTGCTGTTTCGATGCCTATGCATCTCGTCAGTCCAATATAGGGTGCTATTAACTATTGCCAATTAAGGCAGTAGTTGTTTGGAGACTTAAAGCCATTGATGCTCCACTTGGGGATTCTGGGAAATATGCAAATATTTTTTTCAGGATCCATCCTGGAAAAAATTATTGCGTAATATCCCAGTGGAGCATCAATGGCTGTAAGTCTGCACATACCTACAAGGCGGCCTTAATTGGTAAAGTCACCGTAAGGAGAGCTCTTACTTCCCGACATCAGGACTTCCATGTTCGATATACAGCAGTAGTCAAGGACCCTTTTGCTTTCCGGTCATCTTGGGGCAGATTTACTTACCCGGTCCTGTCTCGATCCCGCGGTGCGTTGTCCGACGGGGATTCAGGTCTGCCGTGATTCAGTAAGATCGTGCGCCCGGGTTCCTGCATCCGTCGCTTCTGCGCTGAGGTCCGCCGGAATTCACCTGCTTCTTCCTGGTGCATGTGAGTGCTTGATCTTGCGACACAATTCCGTTTTTAAATTCTGCAGTTTATCCGAATCCGTTGGGTTGCCCAACGGCCACGCCTCCGATTCCTGTCACATGCAAGACGGCGCCGATGCACCACAATCCAATCGTATGCACCAAAAACCTGAAATAATTGCGAAACCGACAAAAGTGCGGCGTCGGACCCTTAGTAAATGAGCCCGCTTGTGAGCAAATTGCCCTGATTCCTTCTCCAGTTATTTTTTAAGCACAACAGATACAAGTGATATGTAATTAAAATACTTCCCCACTACTATAACGCCAATCTCATTAGCAATGCAGTGACGGCTACCAAGGACAAGCTGGTGGAATGTAGAGCAATATTACAACCTTCATTTAATGGGAAACACCAGGAATATTAAAAGTTTTATTAAAAATCTGTGGATAAATTAAAAAAAAGGTTGTGGGCTTTTATCTTCTCACAGGAATTGCTATTAAGCTTACTATTATCAGACGTTGGTTAAAAATGAAATATGACGTTTTTCGTACAGACTCAAAAATAGCAGAATTTTTATATAGACTCATAGATGTAAAATGTAATTGGTACAAAGCGTGATTTGTGATATATATACAGTGATTTCTGTACAAGATGTACATAAGTAACATGGTTTAATATCACAGGGAATATTTTGGCAATTTTTGTTTTGTCTATCCAATGCATTCAATGGACAATCCATGCACTGAAGAAAGATTCAAACTCGTTACAGGGAACCTGTCACCAGGGACCTCATTTTTACTAAAGACAGGTTACAGAAGGCCATCACACCTGCATTGCAAATATGCCTTTCAGCCTTCTCTAAGCATTTGCATTACAATACTGGCGGTCCCCTACTTAAGGACACCCGACTTACAGACAACCCATAGTTACAGACAGACCCCTCTGCCCACCGTGACCTCTCGTGAAGCTCTCTGGATGCTTTACTATAGTCCCAGACTGCAGTGATCAGATGTAAGGTGTCTGTAATGAAGCTTTATTGATAATCCATGGTCCAATTACAGCAAAAATTTTGAAACTCCAATTGTCACTGGGACAAAAGAAAAAAAATTGTCTAGAACTTCAATTATAAAATATACAGTTTCGACTTACATACAAATTTAACTTAAGAACAAACCTCCGGACCCTATCTTGTATGTAACCCGGGGACTGCCTGTATAATTGTTTGTTATAACTTACCTTGCACCCTGACAGAATCATCTGTGTAGTCCCAGGGGTTGGGCTTTGTTTTTTTTTTTTTTTTTTTTTTTTTTAAACATGTGATTTGTCTGTGCTAAAGACTCATCAGCTCTCAGACCCCACCTTTGCGCTCCTCAGCTCCTGTAGTGAGCTGTAAAGGAACACAAAGGTGGGGGCCAAGAGCTGATGAGTCTGAAGCACAAACAAGTCACATGTCTTTTTTTTAAATGCATCCAAACCAAAGCCCAACCCCTGGGACTATACAGCGGATTCTGCCAGGTAAGTTATAACACACAATTATATTGTAATTCAAATGCTTAGAGAAAGCAGAAAGGCAGATTTGTAATGCAGCTGTAATGGGCTTTTGCAACCTGCCTTGTGCCTGTGCGGTCACTCGTCATAGCCCTCGGCCTGAACAGCCACTGGATATAAAATAATTCTGTGCCAGGCCCTGAGGTAGAATTATATTATCAGCATATCCAGTTGCTGGATGCACCAGAAGGCCACAGCTTCCTGATGTATCTGACGTGGCAGAGGGGTAGGCTCGCATCATACAATGCGCCGATATTTGATAGATGTCCCAATGGCTCTCATTTAACAAAAGCGTCTGGGAGCAAAAAGTATTCTAGTCGTTTAGGACAACTAATCAAAGAGCAACTTTCATCTTATGAACTCCTGTGAGAATATGAAAGCTGAGTGCCGATTGGTTACCATAAGAAGATTTCTCCAGTCAACAATAGAATATAAACAATTCATTTATTAAAGTAGCTTTGGCTTTTCTGTCTGGGATTCTTTTTTCAAAAGGTCCAAAAAACGTCTCGCAATGAATAAAAAGTCCTAGCACAGGCACCAGCAGCAGACTGGAGTAACTATGAGACTTTTTATGGGACTGTTGGCAAAATTTGCATGAATCTGACTTTACACCTCTTCATTAATTGCAATGCAAATAGTTCTGAGACTTTTTAGCTCCCCCAATGGCTGCATGTATGACAGGGTCAGGCACCAGGTCCTCCAAATATATCAATAGCACTCCAGCAGGCAAATAAAATAAGTTAAAAAAAGTGGTTTCTTTATTCCACATTGAGCAACGTTTCGGCTTTTACATGAGCCTTTCTCAAGCCTGGATAGATGGATAGGTAGATAGATATGTGATGGATGGATAGGTAGATATGAGATGGATAGATGGATAGGTAGATAGATATGTGATGGATGGATAGGTAGATATGAGATGGATAGATGGATAGGTAGATAGATATGGATGGATAGGTAGATAGATATGTGATGGATGGATAGGTAGATAGATATGGGATGGATAGGTAGATAGATATGGGATGGATGGATAGGTAGATAGATATGTGATGGATCGATAGGTAGATAGATATGGGATGGATGGATAGGTAGATAGATATTTGGGATGGATAGGTAGATAGATATGGGATGGATGGATAGGTAGATAGATATGCGATGATAGGTAGATAGATATGGGGATGGATAGGTAGATAGATATGCGATGCATAGGTAGATAGGTAGATAGATATGGGATGGATTAGGTAGATATGAGATATGGATGGATAGGTAGGTTAGAATAGATATGGGATGGATAGGTAGTTAGATATATGTGATGGGTGGATAGGTAGATATGAGATGGATAGATGGATAGGTAGATAGATATGTTGATGGGTGGATAGGTAGATATGAGATGGATAGAATGGATAGGTAGATAGATATGTGATGGATGGATAGGTAGATATAGATGGATGGATGGATAGGTAGATAGTATGGGATGGATAGTAGATAGATATGGGTAGGGATGGATGTAGGAAGATAGATATGTGATGGAAGGAGATAGATAGGTGAGATAGATAGGTAGATAGGTAGATAGTTGGATGGATAGGTGATAGATATGGGATGGCATGATAGGAAGATAGATATGGGATGGATAGGTAGGTAGATAGATATGGGCGATGTAGTTAGAATATATGTGATGGGTGGATGGATAGGTAGATATAGATAGATAGATGGATAGGTAGATAGATATGTGATGGATGGATAGGTAGATAGATATGTGATGGATAGGTAGATAGATATGTGAGGATGGATAGGTAGATAGATATGTGTGATAGGAGAGATATGGGATGAATAGATCAGGTAGGTTGATATGCGATGGATAGGTAGATAGGTAGATAGATATGGGTATGGATGGGTAGAATAGATATGGGATGGATGGTAGAGATAGATATGGGATGGATAGGTAGGTAGATAGTATGGGATGGATAGGTAGGTAGATAGATAGGGGATGGATAGGTAGGTAGATAGATATGGGATGATGGATGGTAGGGATATATATATGGGATGGGGGAGTAGGTAGATATGGGATAGGTATGTAGATAGATATGGGATGGATGTGAAAGGTAGTAGATATGTGATGAGATGGATAGGTAGATAGGTGATGGATGGATAGGTAGTTAAATATGGGATGGATGGATAGGTAGATAGATATGGGATGGATTGGTAGTTAGATATGGGATGGATGGATAGGTAGATAGATATGTGATGGGTGGATAGGTAGATATGAGATGGATAGGTAGATAGGTAGATAGTAGGATGGTAGGTGTAGATATCGGATGGATGGATAGGTAGATAGGTAGATAGATATGCGATGCATAGGTAGATAGGTAGATAGATATGCGATGCATAGGTAGATAGGTAGATAGATATGGGATGATAGGTAGATAGATATGCGATGGATAGGTAGATAGAATATGCGATGGATAGGTAGATAGATATGGGATGGATGGATAGGTAGATAGTATGCGATGGTATAGATAGATGATAGGGAGGGATATGGATAGAATGGGATGGATGGATAGGTAAATAGATATGGGATTGATAGATAGATGGAAGAAAAGGAATTCAGCCAAATGAATTTTAGGGAATCGACTAACTGGATAGTGAAAAATATACATGCCTTAATAGGTAGATAGATATGTGATGGATGGATAGGTAGAGTAGATATGTGTAGGATAGGTAGAGATAGATAGTGTGATGGATGGATGGAGGGGATAGAATTGTGATGGATAGGTAGGTAGAGTAGGATGGATGGTGGCAATATGTGATGGGTAGGATAGGAGATTAGATATGGATAGGTGATGGTACAGATGCGGCATAGGTAGCTATAAGAGATGGATGAGATAGGTAGATAGATATTGTGATGGAGTGTAGATAGATTATGTGATGATGGATAGGTAGATAGATAATGTGATGGAGGATAGGTAGATAGATATGTGTGGATATGGATATGGGGGGGAATATGATAGTAGGTAGGTTGATATGCGATGGATAGGTAGATAGGTAGATAGATATGGGATGGATAGGTAGATAGATATGGGATGGATGGATAGGTAGATAGATATGGGTTGATAGTAGCGGTATGTGAGGTATGGGATGGATAGGTAGGTAGATAGATATGGGATGGATAGGTAGGTATGATAGATATAGGGATGGATGGATAGGGATATAATTATATTGGATGGTGGATAGGTAGATATGATATGTGGTAGGGATGGTAGATAGATATGGGATTGGAATGGATTAGGAGATAGAGTAAGGGTGGAGGATGGATAGGAGTATGAGGAGGTTTGTATTGTGCCGTTCTATGGTAGGTAGTTAAATATGGATGGATGGATAGGTAGATAGAATGGGCATGATAGGAGTTGTAGATTTGGGAGGATGGGATGGATAGGTAGATATATGTGATGGGGGTAGGTAGATATGAGAGGATAGATTGGAGGATAGTAGTAGAATGATGTGGATAGGTGATACGGTAGATAGATATGCTAGGAGATAGTTGGTAATGCGTAGCATAGGTAGATTAAAGATATGGCGATGGTTCAGTAGAAGTATCTGGATAGGTAGATAGCATATGCGATGCATAGGGTAGATAGGTAGATATGGGATGGATAGGTAGATAGATATGCGATGGATAGGTAGATAGATATGCGATGGATAGGTAGATAGATATGGGATGGATGGATAGGTAGATAGATAGATAGATAGATAGATAGATATGGGATGGATGGATAGATATGGGATGGATGGATAGGTAAATAGATATGGGATTGATAGATAGATGGAAGAAAAGGAATTCAGCCAAATGAATTTTAGGGAATCGACTAACTGGATAGTGAAAAATACATGCCATTAATATCCTGGAAATGTCTTCATTAATAATCCCGCATATAGCAGTACAATAAAGACACGGAAAAACAGCTAAAGACGCCTCGTGTCTGACATATCTAGTATTGTACAAGCCATAAATGTCCTTTATACATTTGTTTTTAAACTTGACAACTCTGGGAATCCACGTCTTTGTTATTGAGACGTTTCCCGTCTCCTAGAAGCAGGGGGGGGGGGGGGTTGTGTTATGACTGCAGATATTCCGGAAGGCCATGGCGTTCTGTAAATGTCAGTCACTGAGCTTAAATGACACATAGGGCTCCTAAGACTGTAATCCATGCTGATAACAGAGAAATGCTGATGTCCACATCTGAAACATAAAATGTGGCGCACGCCAAGGACATTGATTTTCTCCAGATTGGCTTTCCTCACATCCCAATAACATGTCAAATAAAAAGGATTTACCGTCTTGTATGTCCTATGCAAATCTGCATGGCTTGGAGATGTAAATGTTCTTATTGGTGGGATATCCATAATCCGAGTGGATTGTGCTGCCTGCCTGATACGTAGTTTCCTCTATCCTTGTAGAAGATGTCTTCCAAAATATCAAGCCTGATGGATTCTAGAGACGGTGGATGAATGACAAATTGCATTTGATATCATATGGTGGACAAGTTTGCTTCTAGAGATAGGAGAACAGTTGTCATCACTATACACAATTGGGGGTGGAGATTTAGCAATATTTGTGGCTACCGTAATCTCTTCAATCAATGCCCTGGAAATACTGAAAAGGGGAATGGAATTGAATAAGTGACAAATCATCTCAGACTGCTCATAGGTTTAACAAACAGTGGGTTGTGGACCCACTGTGCTATCCAACCCATTTTACTTTGGGCCACCACTAGGGGCGTTATCCAGGTTTAAGTAGAACCCTGGGCGATAGAGCCTTAGTGGGCCCCTTTTCAGCAAAGCGACATCCCAGCGCCACACTGTCCCCCCCCATGTAAGGCACACTCCCAGAGCCATTGCGCCCAGTGTGGAGCACCGTTTCAGGGAATCTAGGAAAGGGGAGTTTTGGATTCTGCCTCTTTGCTGCCTTCCCGATGAGCACAGCGTAGAGCCAGTAAACTACATGAGCCAGAAGGTGATCATTTGTACCAGGGTCTTAAAATGACACTGGTACAATTGATCCGAGGGCCGAATTTTCTGGCTTTTTTTGGTGCCCTCCAGTACCCTTGGGCCCCGGCACTTGCCCGGGTAAGCCGGGTGCTGGCGCCGGGCCTGGCATTATCCCTGGACCTCTCCAGTATTTTTCCTTTCACCCTTATACAGAGATCTGGATTAAGCTTTGCTGAGATCACAAGGTCACTACTTTTTTTGGTGGCCCAGAGGATGGTGCAAAGCACCAGGGGTCAGGCAAATGTATTCAAAGACAGTCCAGACAGCAATTTAGCGGAATCCAAGTAAGTGGCCAAAGCAAACAGAGTCCTAGTTACAGGAAGAGGACGTGGCTAGCAGATACAGAATAGAGTCAGGTCAAGGTGAGGGTCGTCAAGGGAGCAGAACCTGAATCAAAGTCAATGGCTGGAGTCGGCGGTGAAACAATGGAGTCAGAGAAGCCAAGCAGATAGAAACACCGGTGCCATGTTTGGAAGAATGTCAATGCCCAGGCACCATTGGAGGAGGACAGATGAAATGTGAGCAATAATGTCTATTATGATTACAACTCAGCTTTCTTACCTGCCCACATGTGTAGCTTGCATTGACCTCCGCTTACCACTGAAATTTGCCAGCCTCTACCTTGCCCCACCGCTAACCCTTGCGCCATCCTACACAATATAATAATCTAAATATAATAAATGGATAAGTGCTCCAGGGATATTACATATAACCACCATGTATAATGCATATCATCATTAACCCCTTCCTAACCCCAGACCACCAGAGAAATGCGGCACAGTAATAATTACTGCTTTGTGGATGTCGTACATTAAGCCTACATTTTCCTATGCCATCACTCTTTCTGCAATCCACTATCCTCTTTCCCTGGTGAATCCTAAACTATAGCCTTTGGCGTATTGTAGGAAATATCATATCTGTGATTCGGTTATTTAGAATTAATTACATTTTCATATCCAAGGGATAGGAGGGAAAAAAATCAAAAAGAACAATCTCAACTTCATAAAAAAAAAATCTACTGTATAAACCAGGGTCAATACTTGATATAGTCTCAAAGCTACTTTAACCCTCTTTATGCACATATGCTCTCCCAGTTTATACTTAAAGGACATCTACCACCAGGATGAAGGATTGTAAACCAAGCACACTAACATATTGATGTGTACCCCCTCTGGCAGCATCCACACTTCTTTAAGTTTCATACCTCTTTGTTTTGAAGAAAAAAAGGCTTTAAAATTATGCAAATACCAGGCACAACCATTGTAAAACAGTGGCACTGTTTGTATGGCATATAGGAATATATTCATCAATTTCCTATTCCAATCAATTTGGACAGGAAGTAGCTATTAGCTACTTCCTGTCAGCCATATTAGATCTCTTGTTGAGGGAAGCATGTTTTTAAGAATCATCCACACATTTTAGAGAAAATACTAAGTGGTTGATCTTATTATACAGCTTTTTAAAAATAAAAGCTTTTCAAGTTGTTTTCTAAATGCAATGCCATTAAATAATTTTCTGCACATTTTCAATGTCAAAATACATTTTATGCATTGTTTCTTGTAGTTTACATTCTTTATCCATAATTTTATTTATTGCTACTCTCTTAAATTGATAGTCAGGCAGAAACATTTTTGAGTCGTCTCACTATGGGAAAAAATCATGAATTTCACTTGATGCTACTAATGTTATCTTAATCTTAATGTGAAAAATGTGGATGTGTATCGTACAAACAGGAACAGCTAAAAATTAGTAAAAATGAGTACTGTTGTAAAACCTGTGCCCACATCATCATCTATCCATAAAGTGAGACTGAGGATGTGCTGATAAGTGTAATTTTTTTTTCGTTCTGCCTTTGATAGTCTGAACATTGGGGTATTTTTCCAGGTAGCCTTAAATTAATACCCATGACATCCATTTTGTCTACTGTGAACTCTGCTCAAGTTTACTAACAGTCAACCCTGACTCTTATTATTTCCCTGTCTGATGTCAGAGAACTGTTTGCTGTATTCTGGTATCATTGACCTTTTGCCTGATTTTCGGACTATCCATTTGCCTTGTGATTTTGTACTGCATAGTCTTCCTGGTTCTGACTCCTATTTGGCAACTATCCCTCTCTGTTTGTATTTCTTGTCTTTGTCTCTGTGTTTGCACCTTGGCACAGGAAAGGGAACAATGACCAGTTGTCTCTTAATGCTTAGAGTAGGTAGGGTAAAGGGTTTAGTCTCAGGTACCACTCTCTACGTGTGTTCCCTCACCCTACATAACATTTGTTCTTTTAATAAACAATGGGGCACATTTACTAAGAACAGTGCAGTGTACTGTGCAGAGGGTACCAGATTCAGGAATTGTGTCACCCGTTCTTCATTAATCTGGCGCCCTCTGCACTGCCCACTTTTTTTTTTTTTGCACCATAAACATGCGACAGGCGACACATTTCTGTCTGACTTTGCATGATAAATGTGGCACAAGGTCCGACTGAGCACTGGAATGTTCCCTTAAGTGCAAAAATTTGTGCTGCAAGAGGAATAGTTCAGCTGCAAAACAAAATGGTTGCGTGCGACACAGGGAACCTGTCATCAGAAGTTTGCCTAATAAAGTATTACCAGTTTGTTGTCAGCAGCTGAACAGCTTCTCAATCATGTTTCTTTCATAGCCCAGCGTGGTGGCATCCTCAAGAAAATCCACTTTGAATGAGGTGTTAACTGGTTTTATAAAGTCAGGGAGGCGGAGAGTTTAACACTGAAGTCAAGCTGTCCCTACCTCTCAGAACTTCCTCCCCTGTGAGTGACATCATCTGTCAGACTTCAGGAGATCCGGTCAATGATTTCCCTGGGTGCAGGACCGTCAATTACAGTGAAGGGGGTGTTCTTAGCCAGGGAAAGCTTCAGTGTTAAACTCTCCACCTCCTTGACTTCATAAAAGCAATTCACACACCACTTCAAAGTTGATTTCCTGGATGATTGCACCACACCAGGCCATGAAAGAGACATGATCTAAAAGCTGCTGAGCTGCGTGTTAACATACTGCTAGTGGTTTACTTACCCAATTTCTGATGACAGGTTCCCTTTATATACATGTACAAGCAATTTGCAACTAAATAAACGTGCAAAGTCAGACAGAAAAGCTGGCGCACGGCCCTTAGTAAATGTGCCCCAATGTTTAAATTAAAATAATCTCCTAAATAACCTATTTAAAATTATTTTCTATAAGCATAAACTTTATGAGTACATATAGGGAAAAAAAATTTCTCATCTCAGCTTTACCGAAATTTAGCATATATTTATAGGGAGGGAGGAAATGGAGCTTGAAGAACATTAACCAGGAAAATAATCCCATTTTTGGAGAACACAAATTCCTTATGGGATTCAAATTGTAATCCTATTTTTTTTTACCTACTTCATAATGTGCAATGACCTTATCACTCGAGCAAATAACTAACATAATGGAGAATACAGAGAAATTTCCACAAAAAAAGTGGGGTTTTTTTCAACACAAATGGAATCATATTTGTCATCTGAAATTCTCCATATGTGTACAATAAAATTACACGCCATTTTGTCAGTGATTTATGTAATATTTTTGGTAGCCAGTAATTTTTTTTTTCCTGTGGTTATAAATGGGCTTAGTGATATAACCTTATGTATAGAAACATATTTATCAAAGTGACAAGCCATGTATTTATATAGCACAAGCTATACCAGGAGATCGGCTAGACACATGGGAGAGGGTTGCTTGGTGTGTCCTGTGAAACATTTTATTAAAAAAACACTAAGATCGATTTTATTAAATACTGCAAGGTGTTCGTGAAAAGGAGATGTTGACTCTTAAAGGAAAATGTTACAGTTACTCATTCCCGGAGGACTCCGGATTCCAATGTATACCTTGATTTGTCCACAGGATGATAATATTAGGCTGGGTTCACACTTAAATAACTTTTTAGATTTTTTTTCGTTCCATCGTAGAAGCAAAAAAAAAAGAACAGTTTGTAATGTCAGACTGAGGTTCTTTGGGTACACCATACAGGGGCTCATTTACTTACCTGGTCCTGTCGCGATTCAGCAGCAACCCAGCTCCGATACGACACAATCCGATCGCGTACGCCGAAACCCCGGGGCAATTCGGCGCAAACCGGCAAAACCCAACGAAAATTAGCAATTTGGGCCCTTAGTAAATGAGCCCCACAATCTTGCCCTTCGGAGCCGACCCTTCATCAACCCCCGGGAAAGAGATCATATTAGCTTCCTTTTAAGTTGTCTTCTGCTGTATCTCTGGTTCCAGCCTGGGTCCACAGGGGGATCCTCTGGTACTATGGTGGGCCAGTCCAACACTGGCTGGCTCTATCACATAATGAAAACCAAGAGCAGTCAACGCCGTTCTCCCCCTACTTATCACTCATTTTTCTCTGTCACATTGCCCTTTGTATTGACAGAATTAGCTCACGTTGAACCTACTCGCTCTCAATCAGTTTTTGAAACCACATGGAATGGAGAGCATTCAATACCTGAGACCTGTTCACACAGGACAGTACTGCACGGCATCTGCTATGCTTGTGGTTTGGTTCTTGTGGGACCTACAGCCTATAGCCATGGGAGCTTAGCCTGACAGTATGGGAACTGGGGGTCTCAGTCCCTACTGGTGCTGTGTTGCGGCAATGGTGGACACCATGTGATTCTGCCTACTAGTGTAGGGACACACTAAAACGGAGTAACTGTGAGGAAGTTGGTGGATTATGTCATTTGATCAAAATGTACCGTATTTTCTGGACTATAAGACACACTTTTTAGCAAGAAAAAATCTTGCTAAAAAGTTCCTGCGTCTTATAGACCGGAGGTCAGGAGGATCCAGCACTGCCAGACCCTCCTGACCGCTGTAAGGGAGATCGGGTGATGCCCTGATATAGAGCTGCACCCGATCTCCCAGAGAGGAGCCTCTGTACTGCTCTCACCTCTCCCTGATGTCCTACAAGTCCAGGACCTGCGGTGATGTCAGAATCATGCTTCTTACATCACCACAGGTCTCATACTGCCATGCTGCACTGGGACAGGGTAAGAAGAAGGGAAATGGGGGAAGTATGTGTGTGTATGTATATGTGTGTGTGGTTCTGTGTGAGTGTGTATAGGTGAGTTGAGTGTGTATAGGTGATGCAGAGTTGAGTGTGTATAGGTGATGCAAAGTTGAGTGTGTATAGGTGAGCTGAGTGTGTATAGGTATGAATGATGCAGAGTTGAGTGTATATGTGGATGGATGATGCAGTGTTGAGTGTGTATGTGGATGGATTGAGTGTGTAAACGTATGTCTGTGTGTGCTGTGCTTTAGTGCGACAGGGATATTTTAATTGGTGTAAAATATATTTTTCCTTTTTTGGAAGCCTAAATCTGGGGTGCGTCCTATAGTAAGAAGCGTCTTATAGACCAAAAATAAGGTAACTAAGAACCTCTAGTTTGCTCCTAGGCTACATTAATAAATCAATCTTTTGAAAGATGTTAATAGAGGTTGGAACATATGTTTAGGATCCTTTTGCATTGCCCAGAATTAAGAGGTTTAATGGAACCAGAAATTGACCCAATAAATCACTACCAGTATGTTGTTAAGTAGCCAAACATCTTTCAGATCATGTTTCTTTCATGACCCAGTATGGAGGAATCATCAAGAAAATTTACTTTGAAGTAAATTGGTTGTATAAAGTCAAGGAGGCGGAGATGAAGAACAATGAAGTCAAGCTCTCTCTTCCCCAGTTCACCTCTTCACTGTGATTGATGGTCCTGCATCCAGAGACATCACTAACAGGATCTCCTGAAGTCTGATACATGATATCAATCACACAGGAGCAGGCATTCAGAGTCCCCCACCCTGACTTCAGTGATAATAAACTCTGCGCCTCCTAGACTTTATACAACCAATTCACAGCTCACTTCAAAGTTGATTTTCTAAATGATGTCACCACACTGGGACATGTAAGAAACAAAAACTAGAAGGTGTTATGCTGCTTGGCAATATTCTCGTAGTGGTTTATTAGGTCAATTGCTGATGACAGGTTCCCTTTAAAGGAATTTTCTCTGGAGGACTTGTCCTGCCCCCCTTAAACAGATATGCTATTGATTTGAATGACTGTGTAATACTTTACTTCTAAAGTGGAGGCAGTGTAAAGAAATCAGACACATCAGGGGTTTATTTACTAAGGGTTCGTAAAAGTACCGTAGAAGACTTTCTGACATTTTCGGGTTTTTGCACGCTGTGGCAGATATTTAACAGGGGATTGTGTTGCAAGCAATCGGATTTTGGCGCGGCTGCGGCGACTTTCATGCTACAGAAATGGGGGGAGTGCCGTCGGTCCGACTGATTCAGACTGAACGCGGAATTTAAAGAAGGTGAACTCCGGTGGACCTGAGCGGGGAAGCAACACATGCAGGATATTGGGTGCACGATCATACTGAATCACGGCACACTGCATGATTGTTGGACAATGCCCTTTTGAGAAGGACCTGGGGGTACTAGTAGATCATAAATTGAATAACAGCATGCAATGTCAAGCAGCTGCCTCTAAAGCTAGTAGGATCTTGTCATGTATCACTTGATGGACAAGTGTCTTTTTTTCAACCGTATAAACTATGAATACTGGAATATGCTGTCCAGTTCTGGGCACTGGTCCATAAAAAGGATGCCCTGGAGCTGGAGAGGGTTCAACGTAGAGCCACAAAAATAATAAGGGGCATGGAGGGTCTTAGTTATGAGGAAAGATTAAAACAACTAGATTTATTTAGTCTGAAAAAGAGAAGACTACGAGGGGACATGATTAAATTATTTAAATATATGAATGGTCCATACAAAAAGTATGGTGGTAAGTTGTTTCAGATTAAATCAAATCAAAAGACGAGGGGGCACTGTCTCCGTCTGGAGAAAACAAGGTTTAATCACCGGAGGCGACAGGGCTTTTTTACTATGAGAAGTGTCAATCTGGGGAATAGCCTGCCTCAGGCGCTGGTTACAGCAGGGACAGCAGAGAGCTTCAAGAATGGTCTCGATGCCTTTTTACACCTAAATAACATTGATGGTTATGTTATATAGAATTTTTTCCCCTAAATCCTTTCCTCATCCAATCCCTTCTCTTCCTTGGTTAAACTTGATGGACAGGTGTCTTTTTTCAACCGTATAAACTATGAAACTATGAAATGTGCCCCATAGTGGCGGGTTTCCTACAGACTGCCGCTGTTCTCTGGAGAGCCTGGTAGGAGGACACTTAGTGATCGATATATTATCCTGAGCATGATCCAGGCAATTGCTGACTCGGTACGATTAGAGATGAAAGGAAAGTAAAAAGAATCTGCCTGACCAACCCCTTCTAACTAAATAAACATACATACAACTTTTTGAATTGGAGGTGATTGGTCACAGCATTATTGAATTTGTTTACAATTGTAAAAAAACAAACTTTATTAAAAACAATAATATAACATTATATACAGTCCTTTTTCAAATAAAATGATGGGTGAGCGAGCCCTTGACAACAGACTTCCACGAATTGCCACCACTATTTCCATAGTTCTATTCGTTCCGGTTGCCTTTTAAACAAATTATATATATATAGATCAGAAATGCACGCTCGCGTGCGAGTGAAACTACCTTGAATACCAATAGCCGCCAACCTCCTAGCTGCAGTGGCGCGAGCAGAGGTGACTAAACCATCAAACTTAATAAAACCACCAGGTCCTAAAAGGGGAGGCCACCCCCATGCAGGATCCTGGCAAAAATCCTCTTAACCTCCGGACTTAAAAACCACACCATCTTTTTCTCAACCTGTTATCCACTGTAACCAATTGAATTAGCTGTTGCCAAGAACCCCCGCCCCACCGGCCAACCTCCTAACACTCCCCTGCACCTACCCAACTATACAAGCGAATATATAACTACTTGTATCCACGTCTCCCAGAAACCCCATAAGTGACCCTGATACAAACAAAAAAACTAAGGAGGGTGGGTGGGACAATTTTCTAAAGCCAAAAAGATGGCTGCCCTTCCTATACTCCTATATAAACCCCTCACTATCTCCTCCCCCCCAGTTGCAAACCACCATCACTTCGACTAAATCTCCACCCACCAAACCACTCCACCCATCATTCCTCCTCCTCTCATCCCTGCCTGTCATGGCGCACTGCACCTATCCTTGCAGCCGGCTTGTTAGACATATCCATGGCAATTGCTGACTCGGTACGATTAGAGATGAAGGAAAAGTAAAAAGAATCTGCCTGACCAACCCCTTAACTAAATAAAAATACATACAACTTTTTGAATGGAAGGTGATTGGTAACGCCTTTATGAATTTGTTTACAATCTGTAAAAACAAACTTTATTAAAACAACAATAATATAACAATTATATAACAGTCCTTTTTTCAAAATTAAAATGATGGGTGAGCAGAGCCCTTGACACAGCTTCCACGAATTGCCCCCAATATTTCCATAGTTCTATTCGTCCGGTGCCTTTTAAACCAATTATATAATATGCTCAGAAAGCACGCTCGGCGTGCGATGTCACAACTACCAAAACCACTAGCCGCCAACCTCCTAGCCAGTGGCGCGAGCAGAGGTGACTAACCATCCAACTAATAAAACCCAACCAGGTCCTAAAAGGGAGGCCACCCCATGCAGGATCCTGGCAAAAATCCTCTTAAACACTCGGATTTAAAATAACCACACCATCTTTTCTCAACTGTTATCCACTTTACCAATTGAATTAGCTGTTGCCAAGAACCCCCCCCCGCCCCGCATGTAGCGCTTGACCCCTTAAGCCGCCATGCCGCCCACACACCCGCACAGCAAAGCCAGCCACTTAGCCAAACCGAATTGAACACATCCAAACCCAAGTCCGTAAGGTGCACTCCACCGGGCCCGTATAACTCACTTCCTCCTCAAGCAAATCATGGCGAACCACCAAACCTCCATTCAGGCGCACAAACTTCGAACACTTTTATAATCTCTTCCGTGTGCGATTCAGCGTGGCACCGACACCGCATCTTCCACATGGATCTCCGGACCATTTCAGACCACACCAACAGACACCCAGCGTGCTCATTCAACAACCATAACAAATCCCTTTTTATCGTCTTAATCAATGGCCGCATCGGGAAACTTCCCACCGTCGTTCCACCCACATGCAGCACCAACACATCAGGCACTCCCCACCTCTTGAAAGCCCCTCCAATCTAAACCTACCTTATCCCAACCACAACCCTAAAGCCGAACCATCGAACACTTACCATTTCCTCATCCAGCCCCAATGACCTACCACCTAAGCGCAGCTGCGCTCTCTTCTCCGCCCATAGATGAAGGAAGGGCCAAACATCCAAACCACGCACTTACGTGAACCTATCATAATGAATAAACAGTAAATACAATAACCAATACCCCTCCATATAACACGCCTGCCTACCACTCCCCTGCCAGGCTTACTACCTAACGCTCACCCCTATGTATGCGAACGTATGACCGAAGCGCCGTGACTCCATCTCCCCAATGCGCTTCACCTCAGTTTTTCTGACATACCCCATCTAGGCCGCCTCCGTAGCTGCACCTATACGGAAGGAATGTGAACAATATTCCCTTTCCTCTAAACCCAATCTCTTTATGCTGCACGAAAAACGACAAACTGATATCTCGTAGCGGTGACCCATCAGCATGAATAAACAAACTGCCAGGAGTTTCCCCCGCGCACTTCCCAAAGGTCTCATAATCGCTACCGGGCAAACCCCATGACCCTCCAATCTGGGCAATGAAACAAAAAAAACCCTTCCCATACTTGTCTGTTTTTGACCCCACCAATGTAATCCGCAACTCATCCTCACCCATTACCACCTGATGCACTTGTATACCCCGGGCTGCTTTTTCGGGACTAACACTAACACCCAACCGGAACGCCCAAAAACGCCCAGGAAAAAACCACGCTAAACAACGCGCGTCGATCCTGACACAACACACTACCGCAATATCTCTAAAATCTTGCAATAAGTTAAATGACACTGGCCTCCTACCATCAGAGGACCCCCCGCGCCTAACATACCCCTTAACCGCCTGCCTGACTATAAACGCCTGGGTATCATCCACCCCCCCACACAGTTTAAACAAGAATGACAATCAGCCAACGCCCTCTGGACCCGGCCCTAGAAACGCCTTATCCAACAACTCAGATATATAACAAGGACACGTTCCCTCTAACCCAAGAAACCCTCCCCACACCAGTCGTCCTGAAATAAAAACACGACTTCCATACCTTCTGATACGCCATCCACGGGATGGCGCCAAGGATTTCTGAATCCAGTAAGATACTCAAATTACCACACCCAAACGCGTCCGGGCATAAATTCGGCTCCTTCGCCGCCCCTGGCACCAGCTCCCTGAATTTTCCAGCTGTAACGAGATAGACGTCTGCTATAGTGTTATCCACTCCGAACCATGAACTGCCGAAACATAACATTCCACTCTAAGCAGCGCATACCCAATGTGCGCAACAACACACGATCACCTCAGGAGAAGATGCCGTTTGTTGATTGATTACCTGCACGACTGACATGTTTATCGCAGTGAAAACCACACTTTTCCCGAAGCAGGTCCCCCAGCTCCACTGACATGACAATCGGGAACAGTTCCAACAAACACAAATTAGCCGTCAGTCCCCTTCCACCAATGCCTAGGCCACAATCCGGCACACCATTCGCCATCAAAGAACGCCCCATAACCTACTGCTCCAGCTGCATCCGTATACAAATGCAACTCCAAGTTGGACACCGGGGCGGTCATCCACAGTGTCCGGCCATTATACTTTGCCAAAAAACTGTCCCAAACCATCAAATCCGCTCTGTGCTCACTGCGTAATCTGATAAAATGATCCGGTCTCCGCACCCCCGCTGTCGCCTGCGCTAACCGTCGACAAAATACCCTCCCCATCGGCATAATTCGACACGCAAAGTTCAGTTTTCCCAGCAATGATTGAAGCTGGCGCAATGTGAGTTTCTTCTTCACTAAAGCTTCCTGTACCCCCAAACGAAGGTCCTCTAACTTCGCAGCCGGCAGGCGACATTCCATCCTCTCAGTATCAATTTCAATGCCCAAAAAACACAATGTTGTCACCGGACCCTCAGTTTTTTCTGCTGCCAACGGAACGCCAAACTCAGCAAACACTTTCTCCACCGTAGCTAGTAATACTTTACATCCATAGCCACGGGCGGGCCCTACACATAAAAAATCGTCTAAGTAGTGTATAACTGACTTCGACCCAGCACTCTCCCGGATGACCCACTCCAAAAATGTACTAAACGCTTCAAAATATGCACATGAAATGGAGCAGCCCATCGGGAGGCAAGCATCCACATAATAGCAATCCTCAAAGCAACACCCCAACAAATGCATAGATTCCGGGTGAACCGGCAGCAAACGAAACGCAGCCTCAATATCAGCCTTTGCCATAAGGGCTCCCCACCCTGTCTCCCTCACTAAAGCTACTGCTGCGTCAAACGACGTGTAAGACACAGACGTTAAAGAAGCCTCGATGTCATCGTTAACTGACGCCCCTCTTGGATAGGATAAATGATGTATAAGCCTAAACTTCCCGACCTCTTTCTTCGGGACCAAACCCAGCGGGGACACCCTTAACTCCGCCACCGGTGGTGAAGAAAACGGACCTAACAACCTCCCCAACGCCACTTCCTTCCCCAACTTGTCTCTCACTACCGCTGGAAACTCCGCTACCGACTTAAGATTCTTTGCAAAACAACCCCCCAAACCCTCTTTAAACGGAATCCGAAAACCCGCACTAAACCCCTCCTGTAACAACAATGCTTTTTCCCTATTTGGGTATTTCTCTAGCCACGGCATCATTGCGGCGAGGCGCACTGGAGTTGTCCCCTTTTTGAGCACTGTCCCCGCCCCGCTGCATCTGTGTCCCCCTTCTCTTAAAACATCTGACGAAAGGGTGATTACTTCCCCCACACCCCGAGCACTCATGACGGAAGATACAAGAGACTCCCCATGTACAGGATCCTTCGTTGAACCGCCAGCACACACCCTTTTTAACTCCACCCGACGGGCTCCCAAACTTCCCCCCGTCGGGTCCTGGCTGAAAGGACGTCCCTGCCACCTGTACTCCCCCAAAATACGACCCTTTCCCCGATGTTTTAGGCAATGTCATCAACCGCATCCACAGATCTATATCCCTGTGATCCCATTCCAGTGACGGTTGCACCGACATACGCTGCCGAAACTGCTCGTCATACTGCAACCATGCCGTACCCCCGTAGTTCTTGTATGCATCCCACACCGTCACAAAGTAACACCATAATGCTGAACAGCATTCCGGGCGCTTTTCACCCACCACACTTGCTAGTATAGCAAACGCATTCAACCAGTTCCCGAATGTACGAGGAATCAACCTAAACCGTCTCCTCTCCTCATCCTCCTCCTTCCTATGCTCCTTTCCCTTCTCCCACCTTTCAACACTAAAGCGCTCCAAAGGCAACAACGTGAAAATGTCAAGATTCTCCTTCTTCCATATTTTCTCTTTTACTTCTGGTTTTAAATGAGCCCCTAACGGACCCCTCATACAAATATACAGACTAGCTTTTGCCCCGTCTGATACCGGCAGCGCCTTAGCCGCCGCATCTTCCTTTTCTGTCTGCACCCCCGTTTCCGCTGAGCTAGTTGACACTCCCTGCTCCTGCCTTGCAACCACTCCAGCCCCCGTACTCGTACCTGAGCTAACACCCCCAGTCCAAACCGCTAACGGCCCCGCACGCTGTGACCCCTGAACTTGCTCAACCACTTTAACCAAACGCTGCACTCCCTGTAATATTTCCTGCAGCGCCCCTCCTGAGGCCATTTCTGCCCCCCCCATCACAATCTCGCTACCTTGCCCTACTGTTGTTTGTGTAATTCCTTGTGTCAGTGTATGTGTGCCTGTAGACCCACCTGATCGGGCAGCGCTATGGACGCATGCTGCCGCTGTAGAGCTAGATGTTCCCGCGACCGTCCCGGATCCTGGCAAGGAAGGTTGTCCCACTGCCGCAACTCCCAGCGGGGCCGATACACCCGCCGCCACCGGCATATGCACCGGCGTGATTCCTGCCGTGCTGGAAACCCCCGCAGGGACCGCCAACACTGGAGCCTGTCCTGGCAGAGCCGTGCCTAAAGCCTGCCGCAACGTCTCCAGAATGGCCGTCTCCGCGCCGCCGAGGGCCTGTAATGGAAAAAGAACAGAGGAGACACCGCGCACCACCGATTGATCCTCAACCTGACCCCTCATACTGCTGCTAAGTGTAACCGAATTCGGCTGACACCCCCCAGCAGCCCTATGTCCGCCCTCACTACGCATACTCCGCTCTCCAGTGTCGCCTAGAGGGGGTGCACCCCCCCCCGCAGCCACCTCTGTCATAGCCAACCGGGCCGCTCGCCTGGCCCCTGTTGCGCGCACTTCAGGACTGGAGCTATGTGCACCGCTGCCAGCCCCCTGCCTCCTAGTGGGAGAGCTGTCCTCCCGCTCCCCCACCGCATCTCCCCGCTGACCGTGCCCAGCCGCTGCTCCCAGCCGGTTCCTCATCCTCCTCTCCCCCACCCGCCGGCTGCTCCCCGCTTCCACCCGCCTCTGTCTTTTTGCCGCGCCGCTGCCCCCTGGCGCTGCGCTTGTCCCCCCAGCACTCACCGCTGGCCTGGTGATGCCGCCGCTGCTCCGTCTGCGCCTTGTCGTTCCCGGCTCCTCCTCTTCCTCCTCGTCAGCATCCGCGTCATCGTCGACCTCTCCCTCCACCTCGCGCGTCACCGCCCTCGCTCCGCCCTTCTGCACGGCTCCTGCACCGCTCCGCCTCTTCACTGCCCTGCCGCGTGGCGACGCCATCTTGGCCGGCCTCACCGGTACCCGGGCTCTTCCCCTAACCTCTGCGCCGACCGGGACATGCCTTGCCTCTCCACTTGCCGTGTCCCGAGACCTCCTCCGCTGGCCACTTCCGACACTGCCGCTGGCTGCCGCACTCGACCTCCGCTGTCCCCGCCTCGGCGATCCGGATGGGCTCAGACGCTCGGGGGGACGAGAGCGCCTGGAACTGGCTGGGCGCCCAGGTAAGTCGTCCCCTGACATGGCCAACATCTGACTCTTCACCCACTCCGGGCCCTTCACTCTAGCCTGCTCCCTCATCTTCTCCAAAAACGCCTCTACCTCCGCCATACTCTATACTATATAATCCACACCTAGTACACCTATCCTTCACCCCCTTTTTCTTTGCCCCCTCCTAGGCCCTATCCACAAACAAGAACCAGCAACCTACTCTTACAATTTTCTAAAGCCAAAAGATGGCTGCCCTTCCTAATCCTCCTATATAAACCCCTCACTATCTCCTCCCCCCAATTCAAACCCACCTATCCACTTCGACTAACATCTCCACCCACCAAGACCACTCCACCCATCATTTCCTCCCCTCTCATCCCTGCCTGTCATGGCCGCACTGCACCTATCCTTGCAGCCGGCTTCGTGCTAAACAAGACATGGAGGAAAAACCTTCCTTGTACAATGGAACAATATTATAAGATTTAGAGATTTTAAGCCTCATTGACTTCCCACTTTTATTATAAAAGAGTAAAGAATTGTTGCCACACATCTTGGTGTTGAGGCCCTCCTCGACCATCATGGCAGTAATTATTGCAGGTCCAGAGATTGGAGGCTTGCGATATATTCACTGTAAATCACACGGCAGCATCCAGACTTTATTAACAAATCTTGTTAGCAATTCAAGGAAGGGCTCGGCACACAGGACTAATGCAGCTGTAACTCAGCAAGGCTGATAATTAAAATCAATAAAAACGGATTATACGCTCACCGGCTGAAGATATAGGACCAACAAAGGTGACATAACCTCCCCAAATAAAGCTGACAATAGGGTCTGCTATGGAGGTTTAAATACCCTCTCAATGATAAATAAATGGAACAGCTAAATAGAGAATTTTCGAAGCAATGGCCGGTAGATCATTTTTAAGCAGATTGCCAAACACTGAAGCTACGTTCTATATTTAGCTAAAATGACCTCTGAAATTAGCAAAAACCCAACAGGTTTTCATTTTCTACATTTTTCTAAATGAATTCCAGTTAAAATGAAATAATGTTAAAAAATAATCCAGCCAACCGCAACTTGCTGACAGTTTCCATTTAAAAAAATGTTTGTTTCATTTGAGTGACTATTCTTCTAAGTCTCTCAACTGCATCATGGTGTATTATATGGTCGAATGGCTCTTTCATTGGGTCGTGTAGTTACATAGACAAACATTTTAAAGTTGCTTGGTAGGGGCACTCACAATAGTGTGATGTAAAATATCAAGACCAGCTATTAAAATATCAGCCGGATCGGGGGAGGTAGACCCACATCCTGTCTACTTCTCGGCCTGATGTGGCTCTGCTTCTCCTTTTGGCCTAGTTTCCTCCCTTCTGCTGCCCGGCAGGACTGTATCACATAAATGCGTGATGTTTAGCATTAACTTTGCTTGGGGCCCCCAAAATGCCAAATCCGCCCCTTCCACCTAATCCAGCTTTCTTTACTATAAACAATACCTTTATTTAGAAATAGTCTTTGAAGAAAATACAGAACTGGAAAAATCCATTATCATATTTATAGAACTTTTTGTTTTTTTTAATCATTTAGAATTTTAAGCAAGTTGATTTTATTTAAATTTTCTTTGGTTGCATAATGGTGTATTTTTTGGTTAAGTGGGTTTTTTAGTAACTCAGTGAGCCACAAAATAATCAGATTGATTGATTGATTGAATCTCTTGTTGGAAACTTTCCCCATTCTTTCTAGCACGGTACTAAACCTTTTAAAGATCATTTATATCTTAAGCAAAAATCATTACATAAAATGATTCTGGGGGGGTCCATCTACTGTAAATTTGTTCAAACTAGATAGTGGTCACCATAAATTTGAATTGAATAAAGCCAAACCTCTGGGTGCATTAGTGTGTTTGAGACTAGGTCCATCAGGGACCATTTTTTGCCCTCTCTGGCACTGAGAAATTCTTGCGCATGCACTGTACTTGGATGTGTAATGAGTCATGGTGGGTGACTCTTAGTCATTATGTACCGAGATGGATGGGAAATGCACCCTGGGCAGTGAGCCTAAGAAGTAGGCCACCATATATCCTGATATATCCAAATGGCGCATGTACAGGCATGACAATGATCAGGTACATCCCAGAATGCGGAAAGTTTGGAAGCAAATCTAACTTTCTAACTCCTTGACTTTCTGCTGAGATTTTATGCAGCAATTAAGGTTGATTTTTTTTTTCATGTTGATGGATTGAAAGCTTCGTAGATGCTGCAGAACTTACTAGATCTGGATTACAATGCTATTGTAGGCTGACAGGTTCCCTCTATTTTTTGTTCTTAATGGCTCGTCTTCTCACCGACTTCATTCCTACATTATGGGGCTGAATTTCCATCTTATTAAATATGTATCTCCTTTACTTAGCAAGTGTTAATATTTCCGCAAATGTTAATAAGTGGGGGATCTTTCCTGAGTTCTAGAAAAATAAGCGCTAAATCTTAATAGTAAAGAATTCACTCTATTGTATCTGGGGAGACTAACATTTTTTAAAATTGCCTGTAATTGTCCAGACACAATTCATCTCATGGAAAAAAAATTACAAGCTGTCATTTCTCCCTCCTCGGAAGATACTGTTTTCTCTCTCTCCGACTATAATATGGAGAGAGATTTATTAACATAAAATGAAGGGGAGCCGGAGTGCGCGTGGCTCTGATGTGAAGGTGTGATGAGCGACCGTACGCCGAAATCTCGGAGGATTTCGACAGAGAATGGACTAATTTAGCCGTCGTTAAATCGCCATCTCACTTCTAATACAGTGCAGGAAAATATTATTTTATCACTACAATGAGGAGTGACGTACGGACAGAGCGGCAATGTTCATCTCATTTGTACTCTTTGACTTACACCGGTTTCGAGGGAAGAAAAAAAATCACATAGCAACACATCTTCCATCTACACCGTCCTTTGTAGATCTATTAGTGGGCGGTTTTAATTATTTTAGACATATTTGTATTATTCACATACTTGTATTCACTGAGGCAAGGTGATGTAGCTATTAAAGGAATGGATATGACGGGCAATTAGGATGTTGCAGATTTAACCAGCGGCAATTTCCTGTATGTTCTAGCTATGGAAGGTTGCATATGTTGACCTGTGTCGAATGTGGAGGAGTCAGATGTTGGATGAGAAATCTTTGAAGATCCCATGTGGTTATTCATGGGATACATTAATTGCGTCATAGCAGAATCTGATGCTCTGGACTAATGTCTAAGATCATAGCTCAGGTCAAAATCGGTTGCTTTCTGAAGTCATGTAGCCCCCAAAGCAAAAAGTCCAATTTCCATTAGAAAAGTCCACCATGATTCCACTTCAAGAGTGTGTTCCATCTAGGTCCATCAAGAGTGTGTTTCATCTAGGTCCATCAAGAGTGTGTTCCATCTAGGGCCATCAAGAGTGTGTTCCTTCTAGGTGCCCAGTGTCTGATCACTGAAATCATCTACTGATCATGACAATGTGGGTTCCTTGACCCACATTTTAATGAAGCAATGATTGAAATTGCATGCTTAGGGATCCGTATGAGACTATGAGAAGAAATGTCCCCATAATTCCCTTAGGCATTGAATAAATTGTGAAGGTACGCATACTAACGCTGTGCCATTCAAGATCCATTATACTTTAATGTTGATGTGTAGGAAAAGCAGTTCAGATGCAGGACCCCTCTACCAAGAGGACCAGTGTAGGTGAATTATCATCACTGGTCCTTTGGGCAGGTTAACTGATATATATAGAATTAAATATACCCGCACATGTGGGGGAGAACATGAAGGCAGGAGCCCAGAAGTTCTCCCATAAAATTCGAGTCAGAATAACACATTGGTCCAGGCTTTACTCCTAAGTTTCTATTTCACACAGTATGCAGTATTTTTAGGTTCATATCATCATGCCACAAGGTGGAAAATATATGGCAATTCAAAACCAATCCACAATATATGCAATTTTCTCCAAAAAAAAAATTGGGGCAGATTTACTTACCCGGTCCATTCGCGATCCAGCCACGCGTTCTCTGCGGTGGATTTGGGTCCGGCCAGGATTCATTAAGGCAGTTCCTCCGACGTCCAAAAGGTGGCGCTGCTGCGCTGAAGAGCATCGGAACGCACTCAAGTTCACCGGCCTATTCCAAGTGAAGATAAGTGCAAGCTCCGCGACACATTTTTGTTTTTTAAATGCTGCGTTTTTTCCGAATCCGTCGGGTTTTCGTTCGGCCACGCCCCCCGATTTCCGTTGCATGCATGCCAGCGCCGATGTGCCACAATCCGATCGGGTGCGCCAAAATCCCAGGGCAATACAGGGAAAATCAGCGCAAATCGGAAATATTCGAGTAACACGTCGGGAAAACGCGAATCGGGCCCTTAGTAAATGACCCCCATTGACTTCATTTCATGCTTGTCTTGTGTCTCCAGTCAGGATTCTATGTGGGTTTGGATCAGTGTGTAGTCGGATCACAAAAAGGATTTTTATTAAAGTGCAACTGTAGATTTTTTTTTTACAAATCAACAGCTATAGGAATGTAGCACAATTTTCCTATTACTCTGATGGCAGTTTCTTTGTTGTCATCCTCATTTTAGCCTGCAGTTACTGTTTCCTGTGCTTGTGCTGTCTGTGGGACCGTAAAGTATTTACACAAGAAACTAGTTGGATTCTAGCTGTTTCCTGCTCACATGGAGGGAGGATAAGGTCTTGTGATGCTTTCCGTGTGTAGATAACAAAAAGTTTCTCTGTCTCTCGCTGCACCTCAAGCTTTGTGATATATTCTGCAGCAGCAACCCCCTTCCCCAGCCTCTGCTTTTGGTTTACTATCTTCACAGCATTGAAGCTATTACACAGCACTGACTATACACTATATGTAACTATTTCATTTCTTTTTTAACTTCTTATTCCATTCTCCATACTCTTCCATGTGATGAAAGCTACCAGGCTATTATACTACTAGATCTAGTATTTAGATCACGTATGTGCACACTATGCTAAGCTCAGTAGATTTACTTCAGTTGAGTTACTTCAGTTACTTCTGAGTTACTTCTCACCCAAGTCACTTCATGGGAGGACACAAAGCATCATAGGGCATGAGAGCAGCTTACAACTGACTCATCTTTAGGGCAAAGACAAGAAGAGGTTAGTCCATGCCCACTTCACTGCTGCTGACAAGCACCTTGGGAATAAAAATGCCATAGCTCTGGAAAGAAATGGGTGAGTTACACAATAGCAGCTAATCCCTGGACAAGTGTCAATCAACTGATTACCATAGAGGATGAACTTAAAAAAAGAGAGTTGTCTACATAGATTTATCTAATGTCCTATGAAAGAGCACACAACATCCATCATAATGTCACAATGGATTGAGGAAAATGACGCTGAGCTCTACCACATCTAAACAACATCTCATCAAAATACATATAAGATATAAAGCAATAAAACCTAGCAGAGGTCCTACAGGAGGAATTACGGAATGTTTTGGATACGGCAGAAGAGGAAGAGGTTTTTACAATCAATCTGGAAAAGCAATGTTGCTTTATAGCGGTATAAATTGTATTCTTTTGGTAGATTCTGAAGCCGTCACATATTTATCTTGTGTTTATTCCTTCCTAATGCTAATAAGGTGACATCATTGCGAGGTGGTGTTTTCCCTCAACCCTTGTGCTGTATTTTTTGTAACTATAAGTGTGATCGCTCCTGTTTATTTCCCTTATCGGAAATGTTGTGACGATAAGCACCCATCAGCACCCGCCAAGGATGTAATTTTATTTATATGTGCATGGCTACACTTTCCGTGTTTTTGATTGTGTTCCAAAAAGCTTTCACCTTATCGCGGTGCCACCAAATGTGTGCACATTTTCTCTGGGCATTACAATCCCTAGAGCGGTCTTGAGGTGTGTAAGGAATAATTCCATGCAGATTAGCTGACGTTATGTTTATCCTATGAGGAATTTAAAGGGAAACTCTGCCAGAATCAAACTTTAGGAGTTAAAATTATAATATACAGAGTCAGAAGTACAGATCACATGGTGAGGCAAAAAATTACGCTCTAATAAACCTAAAAGGTAAAAGTATGAAACGTTTTGCAAGTAGAGTCTGCAGCTTTTATGTAGATACAGATCTAAACTGGTAATAAAGGACTTCGATAGCAACCTACATATTTTTGTCAATAAGCAAGGGTTAGCATGGGTCTACATAACAGCTGTATATACAAAAAAGATTATGGATACCCTTGAAGAAATGAATCAGACACGGTATTTCCCGGTTCGTATGATCATCATCATCCCCTTCAATAAACAGTCTCTACCACCAATTGTAATAGAACGGCTCCCATGGCACAAAGGTTTGGTGCATTTGCAGAATCAAAGCTAATATTTTAATCTTAAAAAAATGCCCTTTAAGTAGGACCTTTAGCACTTTGCATCATTTAATAGGCATTGTTCCACAGATTCTGATCCAGTTGGAATTTTTTTTTCTAGCCCTCATTAGTTCTAAGCAATTATTCCAGTTTCTGTACTATACTGTCAAAGGGGCAGTCCAACGCTGCCTAATGTAGCCCAGGAACACCTACTTGACAGTAGAAAGCATAATTAGCATATTGGGTGCCAAAACATATTTTATTGATTGCTCAGGAACGCTGGGGGTTAGAGAAAAAATTCCAACTGTGTTGGAATCAGTGAAGCAACATCTATTATATGATTCTAAGAGTTGAAGGCAGTAGACGTGATGAAAGATTTCTCCAGCTTACAGTCTTTAGTTCACATTGGCTCCTTCACACATGAACACCAAATATTTACCACTTTTTACATTAATGCTTCACAATTAATGATGAGCGACTCGTTATTGTTCCTCGATTGCTGAGGTCAGACGAACTTTGAACAAAAGTTTAGTTTAGCTAATGGATGCAAACGTGTAAGTGAATATCCACCAGTAACGGTGTTACCCTTTAAATGGCATCAGAAAAGTCCCCATTTTCCCTAGGACTGTGGCTTACTGTGATGTAATTAGGGAATGACGATCTTAAGGAAAATGGCGGTGGCACCAATCACTGGTAGAAATTAGCCCAAATGCTGAACCCAGACTCAAACCCACAACACATTTTACATTCATATGCTAAGCCATAAGAGTAGCATATGGGACACATCCCTACTACCCCATTTAGGGCCAGATAAATGCTTCCTGTACCATATGAATTAATACTGGTGGATATGGAGAACATTATTATTCAGGGATTGTTGTAACGGGGACCCAGCGGTGACAAGCCATTTATTTTCAGGAAAATATAGTTGAGATCTGAAACTGTTTCACAGATAGATCAGGGCTAAACTAACAAAGCAATTAACTAATCTAATTACAGGAACCTGTCTCGTTAGTTGTTCTTGGCGGCGCCATGAAGAAAGATGGAATTTATGCTTGTAGAAAGAAATTAATTGAAAACAGACACTGAGGAATAGATGCCTTTTTAGAGGGATGGAAGGACAAACGGAAAGGTAGGGAAAGGAAAGGTGGATTTTTATAGTAGATAACTGTAATGCAAAAATATACAATACAGAACTGTTACTCGCCCTACAGTATAATGCTGAAGAACCTCTGAGAAAGAGTAGAACTGGTTCTGATGGACCTAAGGGTGGCTACATATATGCCCAAGTTTGGACAGTAATGGATCTCAACACTCTAGCAAAGAATAACCTGAGAAGGACAGCGCTTGCTACTCCACCACCAGGAGGACGTGGTCTCTCAAGAGTCAAGGAGTGATGGCTCCAAGAAGACAGCTACTTTTTGAGATCCTCCCAGTCTTTGCATAAATTCTGCCGCAACCGGATTCAGGCTGAAACTAATTTTGGTCACAATTGGGATTGAATTTTCCTATGTCCAATTTGATTTGTTCATCTCTAGCTACAGTATTCTTCCCTTAGCATATGTCTGTATGGAAGAGATGGTTGATCAATACAGGACATTGGGTGCTAATGGGCTGTTGTCACCGATGGAGACAAAACCCCCTATAATCAGATCCTTTTTTAAGGTTTGCTATGGGGTATTTTTTATATCATTTCAGTTTTATAAATCTGCTTCATATCCTTTGAGGCTTACCATCCAAAATAGCCTTTGTGCCAAGGGTTGTGCGTATATTGTGTTAAGGAACGGATATTGTTGTAATACTCTTATATACGATGTAACTTGCTTTTATATTGAAGCTTTAATTTAAAGATTGACGCGGCGGTGAAAGAATTATCTCTCAGCGCTGACATTGACAAGCAAAATGGAAATGCAGACTGGGATTATCATGTCTGTAATGTACATTTATAAGTTATTGTGCTTCGTAGAAATCTCATATCAGCAATTTTGTTTTATTGAAGGCAACAAAGTTTTTGTTAGCTTTTTACTAGCGGATCTGCATCATACGTGTCACCGCCGACATCAAATTAGATGAGCAAATGACATTCTGGGTTAGATCCTTCACAGCTTGAGAATCTCGTGAAAAATAAACGCCCACTGCATTTTTTTATGTTTTTAATGCTGATTGATGGTTGTGATGTGGCAGTCATTTATCTGGCGTCATTGTGCTGGTGACATTGGTGATACACACAGCAGAGACCATTATCAATCATACACTCCCTTGCCGTTTAACTCCTCAAGGGCCAAATACCCTTACGTTGACATTGACGTTAATGTGAATATAAAGTGGCATTATCAATTTTGAATTCCAACTTTTGCTTATAATAAGGCAGGACCAGCAGAAGACAACACCATCAGAAGCTAAGGGAGATCAAGTGCCACCAATGACTTCCATTACAGTAGTTGAATGGGGTGGAAGGTGAGCATTCGGGGTTATTGAAGATACACGATCCGATACTGAAAAAATCGACAACTATACCTATTTGTATAGCGGTGTAAGAGTCCTGCCAATAATAGAGTACACAAGTATTGGTGCGGTGAACCTGGTTCTCCTTTGAAATTAGGATATTGTAGTAATCTTAAGACCAGCTTCAGGTTTGAGTCTAGAGTTTCGACTTCAGTGTCCACATGGCTTATATCCTGGGCCGTCACTAGGTCAAAAGAGCCAGGGTCCATGGTCGGAGCCCTGAATGTCTTCGGTCAGCAGGGCGCTCATCCCACGGTCCGGATAGATTTCCCCCACACGCCCTCTGGACCTAGATAGTGATGAGTTATGACGGAGTCACCAGCTCTGTTCTCCACTACAGAGATCAGAAGACGCTGAAGCTATCTAGCACACTGGGTCTCCTGCTTCAAGAAGCTCACTACAGCTACCAGGAACAGGAGATGTGAGGTGATGACGTCACCGAGCCTCCGTCCTGCAGTAAACAGCGATTAGAGAGAGGGAAGAGAGAAGAGTTGTGTGTGTCTTTGTTTTTTATTTTTAATGTAGTGGGGGGCACATAGAAGGGGCTATGGGTGGTTGGAGACATTACTTGTGGGCTTTTGGGATATTAGGAGGGCTGTGGGGGAGATTATATACTGGGGGCTGTGGGGGGCATTACTAGGGGCTGTGAAGGCATTGGGGGGGGCTTTGGGGGCCACGGAGGGACTTGGTAAAGATGTATCTCTACTGTTTCCTACAAGACCTACTTTATATGCACCATTGTCTGCTGAGCTTTTGTAAGTCCTGATAAGTCCAGAGACTTGAGCAAACACAAATGGTTTCATCACAGGTTGTGGGCAGATGACTCTTGATGCCATAGTATATAATAGCGACAGGTAAGAATACTCTTTTTAGAAGTCTAGAAGCAGACTGTTCTCTCGGAGCATGTTCTGGTGCTCTGCTGGATTTCAAAGTCCTATGTGCTTGGTTCAGAAATGGAACAGCACAGCGTTACAGGGGAACCAGTAGGGAAACCAGGAGAAACCATTTCATAGAATTAAAGGACATCTACCATCAGGATTATGGATTATAAACCAAGTACACTTACATGCTGGGGTGTTTTTACGATAAAACGATTTAAAATGAACCGGAGGGGCTCCCTGCTCCATAGAAGTTAATGGAGCCTGGAGCCAGCTCTTTCAGGCTCATATGCATAGTTTTTAAAGCATATTATCTTAAAAATCGAGTGCATAAGAAGTTAAAAAGTTAAAAGATCCTGATAAAGGGCGCACACACCAGCATGTAAGTGTATTTGGTTAATAATCCATTATCCTGATGGTAGATTTCCTTTAATTTTAAAAGGGTTCTCCAAAAAATTCAACACTTTGCAGGTTGTCCTCCTGCTAGAACCTTGAAGGATTAGCTGAACAGCTACCTATACATTATAGATATTGTAGCTATGATATACTTGGCGTTAGGTGACACATAGAATTGAAAGGGAAATCCACCATCAAAAACCATCATGATAAACCAGGGACGCCTACTCATAGATCCAAGAACAGAGACTGTGGCCATCTTATGTTTGTCATGCATGGCTTCCTTCCGTTTAAAATCAACTTTTAGAATTATGCTAATGAGGGAGATTTAACAAAGACCATAAATGCTGCAGCTTCACAGGCTGTTAGAATGTCACATACTCCCCCTATGTTCCCTCAGCACTTCCCCCTCCCTTTGCCTGTTGTAATCTCACTGCAGCAAAGGGATTTTTACCACACAGTAGGAGGGGCAACTGCTCCTGCATAGTGTAACACCCTGTGAAGCTACAGCATGGAGGTGCTCTGATAACAGCCCCTATAGCCCCTCTAGCTCATTTACATAATTATAAAAGTTGATTTTAGAAGGACGAAGGCCATGGATATAAATATATAAGAAGACTACCACAGTGATGATGCCTGGATCCATGAGTAAGTGTCCCTGGTTTATCATAATGGATTTTGATGGTAGATTTCCTTTAAGGAACATCCACATTTATGCATTTTTCTTTAGTATATCGTGTCTTATATCCTATGGTTTTCCTATGGTTTGTATGGCATACAAGCCCTTTAAATATTAATAAAGAAAAATAAGTCAGATTACGACAAGTCCCTTATGTCTAGTTCGTCTTCTGCACATGTTTGCTCAGGATTGTTCTCACAACAAGACGACTTAGCATCAGATTGTTCACTGGTAACTTTCTCATATTTCTGTCCCTTTAGGGGCTGTTATTTTGCGAAGCGTCTAATCCTTTTATTTGACACAACAAATGTCATCTCTGTCGGAGCCTTAATCAGGTTATGCAGCCACTTTCTTGTCAGCAGAAGATGCTTTTGATGTGTTAAGTCAGTATTGTAATAAATCATGCACCATGAATTACACTGCTTGACAGGAGTCGCCCACCAACCACCGGTCAATGCAGGAGGGGTATTGGCACCGGTGGGGGTCCACATCAACGGTTATTCTGAGCTGGGTTATAACAAAAATCAAGCGGGAAACACATTACTTCTGCCTCTGAGCAAAGTGGAGCCAATGTGGACCAAGTTTTCAGAGGTTAAACAAGCCATACTATGGTTGTGTGAATGACCCCATATTCTGAGGCTGAGGCAAGACACATTTTGTATTTTGCACAAGCGTCATGTCTAAAGAAATCTATATGACTACTGTTATGTTCAATGTTTGAACCTCACTATAATTTTTTTTCTTCTATGGATGAGGAGACCTCTTCCTCAGGTGAATGACATTTCAGAATTGTGCTCATTAACTAAGGATCGCATTGCGCACTTTTGTAGGATTGTGCACCATTTTCGGGGCTTAAACGGCTTGCACAGGTATTTAAGAAGTGCGGGCGCTGGGATTTTGGCGCATGTGACCCTTTTTGTGGCGCAGCTGCGCTGGCCTCCATGTGGCACAATTTTGGGGGCGTGCCGTTTGACGGTCCAACTGATTCGGACTGAGCCAAGCCCTCGAACTTACATACGCCACTAAAAAGGTGGTGAACTCCGGCGGACCTGAGCAGGGAAGCGACACATTCATGATATCGGTGCACAATTTTAGTGAGCCGCCCCACGGTGTATCATAGTCGGACAGTGCACTTTCTGCGAACTCAGGTGACCCTGTAAGTAAATGTGCCCCAATGGGGCAGATTTACTTACCCGGTCCATTCGCGATCCAGCGGCGCGTTCTCTGCGCTGGATTTGGGCCCGGCCGGGATTTATTAAGGCAGTATTAAGGTGTATTCCTGGAACGCACTGGAATACACCGAGCCGGGCTGAGTGAAGGTAAGTGCAAGCTCCGCGACACATTTTTTGTTTTAAATGCGGCGGTTTTTCCGAATCCGTCGGGTTTTTGTTCGGTCACGCCCCCGATTTCCGTCGCGTGCATGCCAGCGCCGATGCGCCACAATCCGATCACGTGCGCCAAAATCCCGGGGCAATATAGGGGAAATCGGTGCAAATCAGAAATATTCGGGTAACACGTCTGGAAACCGCAAATCGGGCCCTTAGTAAATGACCCCCAATGTGTTTATTAGACCGTCCCTCCCTTACTCCATGGTCCAGTTCTGATATTCATGTATGTTTTGTAGTCACATTTGGTGGTGAACTTGGAGCAATGGGTACTCTTCAACATACTATGTGGTCTTACATCTTTCTAAAATTTCCAGCAGTAACGTTTTCTTTTTTATATATACGTTTATGCTAATGTAGTGTATAACACTCACCGGCATGTCTTTGTTTCACCAGTTCTCCTTTCTGAGACCACTTTGACCTCACTTCTGAGACCTGCTATTTTGAGGATGCTCTGACCTAGCCATTGGGTTCCAAACACACTCCTGTATTTCATTGATTGGATTTGATTGATTTCGTTGAAACTGTAGGGCTGAATGACAGTCTTTTTATTAGTAAAGTCAAAAACCATCTTTCTGGGATGTTGAGGCCACCATCACTTTTGCTAAAATGTCCTTTCGCCATTTTATATTAATGATAACCACTTGTGAAATAGTGTTTGTCTAAGCTACAATACAATAAAGTTTGTTTTGAACCCTTCAAGTTATAACATTGTCACAAAATGTATTAGACTTCAGGACACTTCCGAGGCTTTGAGGACACTTCATGATCTTGCTTCCTCATGTCCTGATGTTCCTGATGGCAAATGATCTCTTTATCTTCATTGAAACATACACAAACGCCTCCATCAATTTTCACATTGTTCACAGGTCAATTCCATATTGTAAAAACTCATCAAGTTTATGGGATACTCTGCCTCTTTTTCCTTCCCTATTTCATGTCTTGGTCAAAGATAGAGCGGCCATGAAACTGATTGAGTACTCCCAAGCCTTTTCTTGTTACCACAAAACATCCCCACGTCCACCTGTGTCCGTGGCTGGGTCAAACATCTCCCAGTGATCAATGGAACTTGTATTGAACACATGATTAAACTCGTTTCGTTACCCCATTATAAAATCATGATTGACTCCTATTTTCTTGCCTTAAATCCTTGTTGGTTGACGTCTACTGCTTTCTCCTAGATGAATGCCGTCTGGATTGCTGAGAGCTTACTCTTTCCTTCGGAGATTAATCATGCATCCTCTTCTGAATTTAGACTTTTATCTGACTCACCGGTGAAATAGGTTGAAACCTCACTTTGTGTCACTTTATTTAATGGCTCGAAAAGAAGAATTAGTCTGAAGCCCAATCCTTATCATACATAAACACAGTAAGCATCGGGAGCTGTTCTTGAGTTTTCTTTTTTTTTTTTTTTCTTTCACCTTTTGATTCATGTGTGTAATATGTTATATGTGTCTCCGGTGTATTTTTGTTGTATGTAGTCAAATATTACTGCTGTGAAGAACATTTGTAGTTACAGAAGTGTTGATTTATGCCGAGTCATGAAGTTCCTTACGGGCATGACCCAATTATATTTTTCCTATGAAGCAAAGCAATTCCCCCCTGATCCTGAGATGTGGTCAGACTGGATCTAAATTTCTTTTTTGTTTCCATCTCTTGTTTGTATGCCACTTAGGTAAAACCATGATGTTTTTATTATTTACAGCATATATTGTTATGCAGGGTTAGGGAATGGACCAGTGAAACGGACACAGACAGTGGGGCACATTTACTTACCCGTCCGCAGAGTTCATCCAAAGTGCATTGTTCCAACGATCATGCACTCTGCCGCAATTCATTAAGATTGTACGCCCGATATCCTGCATGTGTCACTTCCCCGCTCAGGTCCGCCGGAGTTCACCATCTTCTCCCTGGTGCATGTAAGTGCATTGTCTTGTGACACAAATTGAAAGTTAAATCCCGCGCTGTGTCCGAATCCGTTGGATTGTCCGCCCACCAATTTCTGTTGCATGGAACCCAGCGCATCTGCGCCAAAATCCGATTGTATGCAACACAGTCCCCTGCTAAATACCTGTCCCAGCAGCGCAAATCCCTAAAACCATGAACAGTCTGACAAAAGCGCAATCCGCAACCTTTAGAAAATAAGCCCCAGTGAGTCCTGAGACTAAAGTCGCTTCCCGGTTGTTGCTGCCTAATTGCCCAACATACCCTAAGCAGTAGGAGACAACTGGTCGTCTCTGTTTGCACTTTGGGACGGGAAAGGGAAATCAAAGACAAGACAATACAAAAAAGGAAGGAAAGTTCGCAAACATGAGACAGAACCAAGAGGTCAAATCAGTACAAAATCACAAGGCAAACTGGTTGTCAAAGAATGAGGCAAATGGTCAAAAATACCATACTGAAGACAGAATGAACACTAGCTAGCTCAATACAAGACTATAGAAAGCCAGAGTTATACTCCACAAAACCTTATATGAGGTGCCACAGCCCCGGTCCAGAACATGATTGGATCAGTTATCTGACAATGAGATTGTTCAGAGATTCTGTTCATCACAGTGGATTAACTGGTAGCAAACCACAGCAGAGTTCACAAGAGACAGATGTGTTGGTGTGGTGAAAATCAAGGATGCTAGAAAATAGAATATACCAGTGTTTAGAATAGCAAAGACAATATAGAACAAAATGACATCAGCACAACCTCAGCCTTACTTTATGGACAGAGGGTAACACAGGCATAGATATTACAAATATATCTTTTGATCTAAGATTGCCCCAAGCCCTTAATCTATTGTATCTTCACTGCCAACACTATATTACAAAGTATGAAAAAAGGATTTTACTGATTTGTTTCAGGGTCCCTCACCTCTATGTATGATCTTTGCATAATGTAAAATAAGCTTTGAATTGCGAATGAGGTAAAAGAAAACATGTGTTCAATGGCCCCACCATCTAAGTTTAAAGGAAACCTGCCATGAGTAGTTCTGATTGTAGATTCCTCCTGCCTACCTCTGCCCTACTATGTAATTTATCGTACATACACGAGTATAAGCCGCCCGAATATAAGCCGACTTACCTAATTTTACCACAAAAAACTGGGAAAACCTATTAACTTAAAGGGAACCTACCACCACAAATCTACCTATAAAGGTAGATCGGGTGGTAGGTGGATCAATGGGACGTGAGGATAGCCCTTTTAAGGGCTAATCCTCACATCCCGCACTTTTTTTGGAACTTTTATCAAGGTTTTATGCTAATTTTGTTATGCGGCTACTGGGGCGTGGAGTAGCCTATTTTCTCCTCCTACTCACCATCTTCGGCATGCAGCTGCTCGTAGCTGCGCGCCCTCGTCCGACGATCCTGCAGTCTGCGCATGCGCAGAACAGCAGGCCCGCGCCTGTACAGCCCTGGCTTCGGAGCAGTGACCGCGCAGGCGCCGAAGATGGTGAGTAGGAGGAGAAAATAGCTTACCGGGGCGTGGAGTAGCCGCCTCGTGTAACCTCAGATACGGCTACTCCACACCCCAGTAGCCGCATAATAAAATTAGCATAAAACTTTGATAAAAGTTCCAAAAAAAGTCCTTAAAAGGGCTATCCTCACGTCCCATTGATCCACCTACCACCGGATCTACCTTTATAGGTAGATTTGTGGTGGTAGGTTCCCTTTAAGTATAAGCCTATGGTGGGAAATTCATTGATGCTAGCCCATGCCCCCAGTATATAGCTATTGAGCCTGCAATATGTAGCCAGCCAGTGTCCCCTAGTATACAGCTAGCCCATGCCCCCTCAGTATACAGTCAGACCAATTCCTCAACCAACAAGCCTCTAGTATATAGCCAGCCATCCCCTGCCCCCTAGGAAAAAGCCAGCCAACCCCCTAGTATATAGCCACCCAGCCAGTCCCCAATATATAGGCAGCCAGCCCCCTGATAAAGCCTGCACCTGCCCCCATATATAGCCTTAAAAACTCACCTTTCTTGGGTATACGGTAATACTCCTGGAAACTAACCTAACTTGTTAAAAAAGTCTTCCTGGGCACTGGGAGTTAAGGTTACTGCACGCTACTCCATGCCCTAGTAGCCTATGCAGTACTCTATGAAGTTAGGTTAGGTTCCAGGATTATTAAATTACAAATTAGGGCAGAGGCAGGCAGGAGGAATCTACCATCAGAAGTAAGGGTGGATTAGGTTTCCTTTAACGATTGAAAGTAAAGAAGCATCAATCATGCTCATGTGACTGATGTAACAAATTGCAGATGGTGACGCTGTCATTTAAGGCATATAACCATGAAATCCAGTGATCGTCCATTGGAGTTTTGAAGAATTAGGCTACATTTACACACATGTATGGGGGACGTATATACGGCCGAAATACGTCCCCCATACACTTCTATGGGCTCATGATCCTGTACGGGAGTGGTACGGTGTAGCACACGTGCGGCACCGTACTGCTCCGTAGCCTGTAGAAAGACAGGACATGTCCTATCTTTCTACGTGATACGGCGCCGTGCGCTTTATATGCCAAAAAAGACATGGATAAAATGTCCTTATTAGTATTTTAGTGAGATTTACATTTTTTATTTGGGATAAAGTATGTAAAGAAATTTACTAAATTATGCTTTCTGTGAGGCCTGGTAACAAGATTTACCAATGAATATTCATTAGAGTCCATCTTGAATAGGCCAAGAAGAAGAAACTTAGAAAAATGTTAATTAACTAATTTAATTACGGTACAATAATCAGTAAATGTGTAAAAATAATTTTTTAAAATAATTTTTAAAACTTTGATGATGGAGGCTCTTCAAAATGGGGAAAAATATGGTTGGTCAATCCCCCACACAACCTCCAAAGATATGAATAAGACTTTGTTGAGTAGTCATGCGTCAGAACGACTTACATCTACGTTACTTTAACAAGCTCTACAATCAAGCCATGTGCAAAATGGAATATTTCAGCGATTACTAATTAGCTTAATGAGGGCATTTAATTTATCTTTGACGTGAGAACTGCAATCAAAGAACTCCACATTAATTCCCACAATTTAACCTTTGAACAAACCGACTAAAAAGTGGCCCTCTCTCTGTGTGAATTCATCTGTCGGTTTTCAGAAATTTTATTAAGTGGAGCTTTTGGCCTTTAGTGATGTAATTTTTCTGGAAATGGCTTAGAAGTAAAGTCATAGACATTTTAAAATAGAATTACCGTAAGATGCGAGGTGTTCTACCGACTAGCAGGAGGTTCGGGATTGTCAATCTGCAGTGATTTGTAGAGCAGGTAATCGGTTTGGGTTTTGTGTAGATATATTCTTGCATTTTTATTGGAATTATTATTAAAATAATGTGAAATATTTTTCTTATAAAATAAAAATTTTAAATTAAATTCAAAAAAATACAGCTCACAGGCACCAAGTTAAATTCTGGAGTTGCCCATACTTACTTACCAAGTGACATAACTCTGAAATTACAGAAAGACCCTTCAATCCCCTCAAGTACCAAGTCCCGGGGGGTAAAGGGCTTTTCCTACAAATTGAGCGGCGGTCAGTAATCTCAGTCAGCTGCATAGAGATTATCTCAGGGAGAGACAAGGAACTTCGGACCCCATCGGACCCTCCCATTCTTGTGACTTGTGGGGGTCTTATTACTGACTTGTTTTGTGGGAAAACGCCTTTAATGCACCCCTATATCTGCATAGAGGGAGCCAGACCTCTAACCTCAATATTCCCAACAGTCTTAAGTTAATCAAGAAAATACTGGTTTGTTATAAAGGATCAAGATGTACATAGACTCCACCCAACTGTGGGTGCCTACCGTGAGGGTGAGACATTCTTCAGGTGGGGCTTATAAGTTGTATACATCGAGTGTATGAAATTCAGCAAGAACATACAATAGTCTGAGCTACCTGATGTCATAACGTGTACAATGTCACATCTCAAGACGCCCCTCTATTGTTAGATTCTCATGTCTCCAGTCCCTCCCATAGCATTCTCATTCGACAATATTCAGCGACGAGAAAATATGCATATTGAGGCTGAAAACAGTTTAATAAGATTTTGCTACAGAAAACAAGACTTTGGATTCCTCACGACAAAGCTGTTGTTTTGCTGGAATTAGATTACACCACTATAAATCTAATCTCAGTGGAATAACACTTTCATACCTTATTTTTTTCCAAGAGTCAAGCCACGACCGATATGCATAACATAAATACTACCACGTTTTCTCAGGCTGTAATATTACTGACTTTGCACATTATAAACCTTAAACTATTATATCATTCTCCGAACCCCTGGAACTTACTTCTTATCTGCACTTCTGATGGAATTGCACTGGCAATAAGAGGCAGCCATCAGTTTGTCGAAGGTGTGTGGGGGGGGGGGGTGTTTTTCAACCATAGGTAGTTTAAAAAGAACAAGAATACTCCTCCACAATGTTTACCAGTCTCTGGCAGATTACAGTCTTCCCATTTCTTCCATGGGGTTAGTTAATTCACTAAAAAAGAAGAAAAATTGCAGTTGCGGTCATTCTCCCTCCAGCTACCCTTTGTGGCCATCTTTTTTTCAAATATATAACTAAGCCCCTTCACTACTCAAGGCTACAAATTACATTAACAATAAAGATGATCCCCTACTTAAGGACACCCAACTTACATACAACCATGGTTACAGACAGACCTCTGTGACCTCTGCTGAAGCTCTCTGGATGTTACTATAGTCCCGGGCTGTAATGTTTAGCTGTAAGGTGTCTGTAAGTTTTATTATCAAGTTATATTGATAATCCTTGGTCCCAAAAATTTTTTGGAGCAACAATGATAAAATATACCAGTTCCAACTGTCATACAAATTCAACCTAAGAACCTATCTTGTATGTAACCTAGGGACTGCCTGTAATCCCTTTACTACCCAGTCCATAAGAACATTAACCTAAAACCCCTGTACTACCTCTTACTACCACCGCCAGAAGGAGCTCCACACTTTTACACACTCCACAGGTGACTTTGTCCGGCTCTGGAAAACATCATATCCCGGCAACTTTCTGGTACATTAGGATGGATCACTATAGGGAACAGAGGTCATATGTGGGGTTCCCCATGTTCGGTCAGGTTTGACCATGGCACTTTCAAAGTTTACACCCACAATTGGTTCTAGTTTATGAAATATGGTGCAATTTGGGATGTTAATTGCAGTTATTGGCTGTATAATATAGAATACACGCGCCTTGTATGGGATGGGTTCAGCCTATATAATGCTGAGCGAGAGAAAGGGAGAAGATTCTCCTCTACTTTCTGTGTGACGTATGTGGGAGACCTCATAGAAGCCCGTCTCCTGTCACCACAGTTAAGAAATACAATATATGAGTCATATAATGGAAAGAAATTAAAGGGGTTGTCTACTTTTAGCAAATAATTGATATTGTTTGTGTAAGGAAAAGTTATACAATTTTCCCATATACTTTCTGTATCAATTACTCATGAGCCGTTTTTATTACAGAGATCAGAGCCACGTGATACTAACTGCGTGTCCATCACATGACCACGGACAGATTTCTAAACACTGAAGCTTTCTAGAGCTGGACAGCAAGCAGAGATCTAGAAAATGTTGAGGAATTGATAGAGAAAGTACAGGCAGGCAAGTTGAATTTGTATGTAAGTCAGAACTGTATATTTTATAAATTGTAGCACCAGCCAAATTTTTTTTGGTCTCTGTGACAATTGGGTTTTAAAAATGTTGGATTGTCATAAGAACCAGGATTAACAATAAAGCTTCATTACAGACACCATTGATAATTATTATAGCTGTTTTTGTGGCCTATGGCTAAAGTACAGCAAATTACCAAAATCCAGAGGTCCGTTTGTAAGTCGAGTGTTCTTAAGTAGGAGACTGCCTGTATATTAGAAAATTGTATAACTTTTCATCACACAGACAATATTAATTATTTGCCGAGAGTGGACAACCCCTTTAAGTTATATCTCACGTACACACATACGCACACAATTATGTCATAAAATAAATCAACACAAGCTTATTCATATTGACTAGGCTTCAGGATTTATCTTGTTCACATGCAACACATTTTTTTTTATTTGAAATCCGTGAACAGAAAGTATTACAAAAACACCTAAAATAAGGCCTACTACAGTGTGGCAAAAAATAATAAAAAACCCACCAGCTGCTCTCAGGAATGAGCTGTCGATGAACATGGAGACTGTCACCATGCAGGATGCGGCTGACATCTATAAACAAGGAACTAGGGTGCCAGCCTATTACATTCCTGCCTTATAATCCCCCTGTATATAATACACAATGTAAATAGTCTATGTCGTATGAAAATGCTAGCCCCGAGAGGAATGTTCCTGCGAGAGTAAAGCGGATTTAACATTTCGACTCCAAGCGTCTCAAAATGTCATCACTCCCCAAGCAATGAGCTGATTACAGTCTGGGGAACAGCATGGAGGGGGACAAGTGTCTGAATGTCACCGGCAGGATCCCAGTCACTTCACACCCTGCAAACATGACACAAAGGCTGAGACACAGCGCCACTCCTCCAGGCACAGGAGGGCCGTAGTGTGTACGTCGTGTATACACCACTGCTAACCTATGAAGTAATGCTAGCAGACACTAGAAGGTTACTGGCACATTGTAGCGGTAGATGAATATTGGCCGCATGCTATTACTTCATTCCATACCCGAGCCGCGGGGATCTGACGTGTTAGGCCCCTTCCACACTTGCGTTGCAGATCACGTCAGAGTTTGATCAGGGTGCGATCAGGGTTTGGTCAGTGAAAAACTGACATTTTGCATCAGAGTGCAATCAGTTTTCAGTCAGAGTTTGTTCAGTGTCTCAGTTTTTCATGCGCATTTTCAATGCAATTTCAGTGCATTTTTCACTCGCAGGTAATGTGCTTAAAAAAGGACTCAGGACTGAGCTCTATTCTATGGCAATTGATGCGTGAAAAACACATTGGGGCACATTTACTTACCCGGTCCAGTTGCGATCCAGCGGCGGGTTCTCTGACGCTGATTCGTGGCCGGCCGGGATTCACTCAGGTAGTGCACCCAATGTCCACCAGGTGTCGCTGCTGCGCTGAAGTCCGCTGCAGTTTACGGAAGTTCACTTTCCTATCCTGGGTGCAGGTAAGCAACACTTTTTTAAAAAAAAATACGGCGGTTTTTCCGACGGCCACGCCCCCGATTTCCGTTGCATGCATGCCTGCGCCGATGTGCCATGATCCGATCGCGTGCACCAAATACCCAGGGCAATTCAGGGAAAAATGTTGCAAATCGGGGAAACCCGACAGAAAAACGCGATTCGGGCCCTTAGTAAATGACCCCCATTGGACTTGCATGTGTCTCAGAGTGCAATGCGTTTTTGATGCATCTCCATAGACTTGAATAGTGAGTTTTTCACGCACGTGACATACAAAAGTAGAGCATGCTGAGATTTAAACACATGTGCGTGTGTGTGCGTGAAAACAAATGCAAGTCTGAAAAGACCCGTTGATTATAATGGGTCAGAGTGCAATGCAAGTTCTGTTCAGAATATGTGCGTCAAAAACGCAAGTGTGAAATGGGCCTAAGATGTCTTATTGTGGGGGAAACCTCATCATTCCAGGCACAAATGTGTTCTTGCAGAAAGTGGTGTTAGTAAATTTACTAGTGGTACAAGATGTAAGCTGGCGAATATCCGAAATAACCGGAAAATTGTACTAATTTAAAGGGAATTTTTTTAGTCCAAAACATACAGAGGGTGCCGAAAGTATTCAGACCCTTTTAAATGTTTCACTCTTCGCTTCATTGCAAAGTAATTGGGGCTTATTTACTAAGGGTCCCGTGGCCGCATTTTGGTTGGTTTTGCCGACTTTTCGGGGACCACGCCGGGGACGAATAGGGGGACGGGCCGTCGGACGATCTGACGGATTCAGACTACGTGCGAGATTTAACATTAAAATTTGTGTCGCATCCAATGCACTTACCTACACCGGGAAGAAGATGGTGAACTCCTGCAGACCTGAGCGGGGAAGCGACACATGCAGGAAATCAGTCGCACAATCTTCATGAATCGCGGCAGAGTTCATCCACGTCGGACAGTCCAGATCGGGGATTGGGCAGGCATCGGATAAGTAAATGTGCCCCATTTTCTTTGCTCATTAATGTGCACTCTTTGACAGAAAACAAAACCTGAAATGTAGATATTTTTGCTAATTAAATAAGAAAAACTGAAATATCACATGGTGATAAATATTCAGCCCCTGGTGATAAGTATTCAGCCCCTGGTGATAAGTATTCAGACCCTTTGCTCAGTATTGAGTAGAAGCAGCTTTGGAGCTGGTGCAGCCAGGAGTCTTCTTGGGAAGATGCAACAAGTTCCTCACCTCTGGATTTGGGGATCCTCTGCCTCTTCCTTGCAGATCCTCTCCAGTTCCCTCAGGTTGGATGGTGAACGTTGGTGGAAGCCATTTTCTGGTCTCTTCAGAGAAGCTTTATCGGGTTCAGGTTGGGGCTCTGGCTGGGCCAGTCAGGAATGGTCACAGAGATGTTCTGAGGCCTCTGCTTTGTTATTTTAGCTGTGTGCTTAGGGTCATTGTCTTGTTATGAGGTGAAGCTTCGGCCCAGTCTGAGATCCAAAGTATCTGGAAGAGGTTTTCATCCAGGTTGTATCTGTACTTGGCCGCATTCTGCTTTCCTTCAGGTACAACCAGTGGTCCTGTCCCTGCCCCCATAGCATGACGCTGCCACCACAATGTGCCACTGTTGTTATTTTGCAGTTGATGGTTTCTCATAGTCCGGGTCCTTTGTGTGTTTTGCACACTGTATGCGGCTTTCATACGTCTTGCACTGAGGAGAGGCTTCTGTCGGCAGGCTCTGCCATAAAGCGATATGGTGACTTTGTGGAAGTTTCTCCTATGTCCCTACTGCATCTCTGGAGCTTAGACACCATGTTCTTGTGGTTCTTCTTTACCTCTTTCACCAAGGTTTTTCTCTCATGATTGCTTAGTTTTGCTGGACATCCTGGTCTAGGAAGAGTTGTGGTCAGAGAAAAGTCTTATCCAGCATGAAGTGGATGACCTGTGCATGAAGATTTATATATCCTGTGGTATCGCATTGCGGGCCCCCTGCCCTGCAGGCCCCATAGCAGCTGAGTGGTCTACTTCCATTTGTGGCACGCCTCTATAGACAAATCAGAAAACTGTTGTTGGGTTGAGATTTATTTTGAAAGTGACATACTCCCTCTAACGTTTGGGGGATGACTGGTCTCACAAAGGCCACATCCACCGATTTAACCTTTTGTTATGGCTTTGGATACATTTGTGATAAAGAAACCCTTTTGTGTCTACAGTTCCCATGCACACATAAGTCTCTCCATGGTTACATACTAGGGGATTATGGGAAATATGTTTTTCCACACACCTGCTAGGGGACCTTTATTGGCTCTTACTCCCTGACCCTAGTCAAAAGCCTCTCACTCAGCTAAACCAATTCCCTAAACTGTACTGAAGAGATGCAACCACCTTGAAACAGTGCTGTCTACAGCTGGGAGTCTGTTCCTTCTGGAATAGATATACTGGTTTGGCTTTAATCCCACATTATGTCATTAGGCTTCCTGAGGGTCAAGCTTGATGGTAAGGGGGCTGCCTTACAAGGTGGCAAAAGAGGTTTCTTTGTATATTTGCATATTTCCTAGAATCCCCTAGTGGAGCATCAATGGCTATAACTCTCCACACTCTTGCAAGGTGGTCTTAATTAGCTAAGTCTCTGTAAAGAGGACTCTTACTCCCTGACCCTGGTTACAAACTACAAATAATCCTGTGTAGTCTGGTCCTGCCATCATACCCAATTTTATCTGCCCAGAGAACCGAATGGTTACAGTGTCACTTAAGAATATGGTGGGAGCCCAGTCATGGATTTTACCTGGTGGCGCTGATGACTATGGATGTAGCAGGGCAGAGATAGCATTGTGTGCATGGTGGACAACAAGGGGTGTGCTATCCTGTCCCATCATAGTAGTGTGTGAACCGCTACCATTCATCCACAAAATATCAAAAAGCAGCGAGCTATCTCCCGGAGCCAGCTTGCAAAACATTTCATTTTTCCCATGAATGACAAACCCTTAGGCTCTGCTACCACACAGCACCGAGACAGCGGGAGCTTCTCCCGAGCTCCTGACAGGTTATTTGTGTTCCTGTGATCTTATCTTACAGCAGTAATGTATATTCTATGTAACATCTTGTATGTAGGGTCCACAGAAATCACTGGACGATGGCAAAGCTTTAACCACATCGACCCAAATCACAATGCAGCCTCGTATAGATGGACGTGGAATATTCATGAGGATATGAGAAGGCAGTGTTATCCCAGTATCTGTAGTGCAAGGATTTCTATAGAAGAAACCCAGGCAAATTTTAAAGGGGAACTCCACAAGCCATTGTTCAGAGAGATAAGGGGGCGGGGGGATTTATCATATTCTGGTGCACAGTGCAAGAGTATGGTGCAATCTCCGCTGGATTCATCAGGAAACTCCGGCCTCCTAATAAATCTCAATTAATAAATCATATCAATTATCTATTTTTCTATCTATCTTTCCCATATATCTCTATCTACAGTATTTCCTTATCTATCTACTTAATCGACTTACAATGTCCCAGATGTTTCACTTTTTTCACTTGCTTTTTTTGTTCTTTTAGCAACTTTTCATTTTGTTTCAGTAATTTTGCGCCAGTTTTGCACCAAAGTGCCAAACTAGCCACGCATGTAAAATAACCAATCCAGATCATTAGCGACTATTTTATTTAGGCACAGTCACAAAAACACTCCAGTCCGAAGGTGGCGTAGACTGAGGGTGCCGTCACACGTAGAGTCTAACGCATGTGTTTCAAAATGCATTCCACCAGCTGGGGAGAGATTTGCCTAATTAAACAGCTGTTAACAATTGTGTTTACAAAAAGCTACTGGTAACAGAACGTTAACATGTATGTTAACAATGTGTTTACAAATGCTATTGTTGACAGTGTTCAGACATACGTTAACTTAATCATTAACATCTACATTTTGTAAATGCAAGTGTCAACAGCTGTGTAATTAGGCAAATCTCTCATCAGCTGTTGCATGCGCTAGACGTGACGTGTGACTGCAGTGGGGTAAAGACAGTACAGAGAAGTGTCACCGTGTAGCAGTGTCTGAGGAGGATACTGGCCAAGATTACAGGGGGTCAGGGGCGTAACTTGAGGGGGTGCAGAGGTTGCGGTCGCACCCAGGCCCAAGAGGTTTAGGGGGCCCTTATGGTGTCACTTTCCCATATGAGAAGACTATTACTATAAACCAGTGATGGCGAACCTTTTAGAGATCTGGTGCCCAAAATGAGACCCAAAAACCACTAGCTTTTCCCAAAGTGCCAACACGGCAATTTAGGCAGTAACAAACTTATTGCTACCAGAATCTTTGTGCTCCAATCGGAACCTGTCCCCACCTTTTCACTCTTCGGACAGGACCAAGCAGCACAGGATGGGTCACTAGCAGGGCACTACTTGGATTGCCTGAGACTGCAGGAAGGTGCCATGTTTGGCAAACTCTGTGCCTGGGAGACTGCCCACAGAGATGCCTCCGGGTGCCATCTCTGGCACCAGTGCCATAGGTTCGCCACCACTGCTATAAACCATAGACTTTGCACTGGGGCCCATCAGCTTCTAGTTGCACCACTGCAGGGGGTTGCAGAAAATCAGCACTGCGGGAACCCCTCCAAGAGAAGTTAGAAGCCCCTGATGAGGAGATCACTGGGTGCTGCTGTGAGGGTCATTCTCATGCTGGGTGTGGGAGAGAAGTAGAGAGGACCTTGTAGGAGGCTACATGTAAATGCCCGAATCTAACATTGTGCCTTTATTGCACCTAAAGTAAAGTGCAAAATCATCCTGAGACTCACAAGTGATTAATAAGACGTATGAAGTCAACTCATCACAGATGGTTGGAGCGTGTGACAATTCAGGACTCGATCTACACATCGGGGGAGATTTATCATCAAGTTTCTGAGGTAAAACTGTTCTAGTTGCCCGTGGAAACCAATCAGAGCTCAGCTTTAATTTTATAAACAGCTGTGGAAAAATGAAAGCTGAGCTGTGATTGGTTGCCATGAGCAACTAGAACAGGCCTGCTCTAAAAGACCCCATCGACTTTATAGGCATTATTCATCATACGCCGGTGCATGATAGCCGCGCCGCTCCAACCTCTTGATGTCCCAGCGGGGTCCTGTGCTGTGTTAATCACTACGCTACATATGAAAATTAGCCGGCTGTGGCTACTGCGCAGGCGTGGGGGTACAGGAATATAGATGGCGTAAATAAACGAGCATTTGCAATTATTTCCAGGCTTCTATGTGTATGTCTCCTTTAACCCAATAGCTGAAGAGACTGAAACAAAAATAGATATATTTGGACCAAAAAAGTACCAAAAAGAGGGAATTGGGCCAAAGAGATGATCTTTTAACCCCTTCAGGTCTGCATTTTTCTCTATTTCTGGCTTATTGCAGTAGGTATTACCGAGTGCTGCTGGCTTGTTGTGAGCCTCTTCATGTTCCTCTATGGCAGCGAGCGAGCAGCGGGGTGAACGCATCATCTCCCTGAGACCGTCTTCATCCAGACTAAATGAAGCAGGAATATTCATATTGCAATTATGCATGTATTTGCCAAACCCTCGTATTTATGGTCTATTTTACAAAACACACTTAAATGAGCAAGATAAACATTCCCCGCATTGAAATGTACATTAGGGTGGAGGAGGCTCGCACGGAAAGTGTAATTGCAGCATCTTAATAAGGCAATTAGCACATAAATAGATCAGATACATATCCGCAAGCTCTTCTGGAGAAAAAGAAGTAAGAGACGATTGGAGGGAAGTTTGGAGAACGTCTAAGGCTCTCGACAGAGGTGAAATGGAAGTATACTCGTTATATGGTCAGAGTACACACCACCTGGGGGCGCTATTAGGTTTGCCTTATTAAAAAATGGGGAGACCAATTGCCCATAGCAGCCTATTATATTTCAGGAAATGCTAATGTTTCCCCCCCTGTGCTTGTGCCCATAGATTGTTGCCAAAATCATACTAATATAGTGCCCTAATGGACATGGGTCTCCTAGAGGCCTTGGGTCCCTGGCTTCATATTATAATCTACTACTGCCTACCCTATACAAATCCGCCCCTATACAAACCATATTGAGTAGAAAAATACTTGGAGGGAAACGATTGGAGAGGAGAGGGTGAGTTAAGGCAATGATTGAGGAGGAGGCATTGAGGAGAAGACAATTAGTGCCATTTGAACGGCGCCTCCTCGGGACTCACCATACACTGCTGGCAGGGAGCTAGGTAATGTTAAAGAAACTATTAAAATTCTGGAATTATTCAGGTACCTGACAAAGGCATTTTTGAAATAAACATGCTATAGGCTATTGAAAATTGTCATCATGTAAAAAATTACCTCCTTGATGACAGGTTCCCTGCGGTTCCCTGCCGTTATATACTCTATATGGGGGTCCAGCCGTTATAAACTATCCATGTACATGCTTTTTTAAAGACTTGCCTGCATTTTTTGGTGAGCAGGATATAGCGGGATCAGGCATAGGCTGTAATTATTGAGCTATGTCTCAGCATAGGCCCCATAGCAATTAAATGGTGTCCTTAGTTAGAATCTTCCATTAATGTGTCTCCTTAAACTCTTAACTGGTCTGTATGCAGAGTAAGTCTCTGATAAATAGAAGAATTCGACTGCATCTGCTTCACCTTCAGAGAGGCCAGGAGTTCAGCATTATACAGAGACTGATAAAGATTTGAGCAAATGACGGCGGAGGGGAGGGGGGGTGTAGATACAAATATGAAACAAGGTCAGAACAGGTCCAGCTGATTTATTAGCATGCACGTCGAGGCAGAACCTATGCAGCAAGCTCCAATTGTCTGTAATGCCAGACAAAACATGCTGTGTTATGTTAGTGAAAGGGCAGCAGACATGGGATTCAAGCTTTGCTCATGACCTATGCAAAAGTAGAGCAGGAAGGCTCCCGGCGAGATGCCGGAATACTTTGATTAGGGCTGAGCTCTCAATTACAAGCTGTGGAGAAGAGGAAGGCTAAGTGCATTACTGCAGCACAAGTCCCGTAGACGGAGTTAGGAAAGTGATCCGAGAACTTTCCATGATACATTATGGAGAAAACGATAGACCCCCTACATTCAACAGCCCTGGCGGTTCAATCAAGCAGAAGGCCATGGTGATGTCTTTGGTGGTCACAGTGGTGCACTATGTCTGGAGACGTGTGTCTAGTCTTAAGGATTTTCTGGGGGGTTTGGGGATTGCCTCATTTGTGAGTCAGGTTGATTCTTGTGAGTCTGTTGGTTTTATGAGACTTTTGCCTGAAAAGTCACAAATGTTTAAGCAACCCCTTCTAAACTATTGCTCTGGCGTTTACTTTGCCAAAAATTGTGACTTTTTACCTTGATGGTGCATTTTTTTTTTTTTTTTACTTTTTCACACGTCCACATCTGGATTTCTAAGATGAATCAGGAGCAACAGCATTACGCTGTATCATGGAAAACTTAGCAAAATGTGTAAAAGTAGTATAAGTTGCCAATTCTGGCAAAATTATGCTAAAAAGCCACAAATAAGAGAGAAAAAAAAACTTAAAAAGTTTGATAACTGTCCCCCCGACTCTCGATAATTTGCTCAGGGTTTTAATAGCCATATTGGAATGGTTAGGAACCAATACAACTTACTTCTCAGCTATCTTCATTCCATCCACAATAAACAATAGCAGTAGTATGTGGCCGTTGATTTCAGAAATTGGCTTAGCGGTTGTTTGTACAATAAATATAGTATCATAATTTCCTGTCTAAAGGGCGGGGGGGACTAGAAGGCTCAACAATTGGAGTAACAAACATGAAACGTGTGGGCCTGAAGAGAGTTTTCCAATCTTTGGGTAAACGGAGTTGTCCAGGATTTTTTTTTAAATTTATATTGGGCCTTGGGGGGTATTTTTATTGTTTTTATAGCCCCCAAGGCCTGATATACAATTTTTTTTACAAAGCCCAGATAACCCCTTAAACTGTTGTCCGCCCCCCCCCCCAAAAAAAAAAAACCTATTTAAATGGATTTACAAGGCTTGATTGTTATCCCCTATCCACAGGATCTGATTGGTAGGGGTCCGACTCCTGGATCAATCACGTGGAACACATGCACCCATTTTATCATATGGTAGTACTAGAAATTGTCAGGCCCATTGATCGGGTATCTCCAGTACTCTCATAGAGAATGGGAGTACCAAAGCTGTAGGCAGCAATTTACAATGCTCCCATTGTATTGAATGGAGCAGAAGGACACATGCTCAACCTGCCACTCCATCTATTAGTGAGAATGGGTTTATATATACATATATATATTATGGTCCCTTACTACTTAAGAACACCCGACTTACAGACGACCCCTAGTTACAAACGGACCGCTAGATGTTGGTAATTTACTGTACTTTGGCCCTTTAGCTATAATACAATTATAAACGATACAGTTCCGACGTACATACAAATTCAACTTAAGAACAAACCTAAGGAACCTATCTTGTACGTAACCTGGGGACTGCCTGTATATATATTATATATTTATATAATATTCAGACCGATCCCCCCCCCCAGACACACACACACACACTGATTACACTGTTAACACCTATCCAGTGGCTAGAATACATGTTGGTAAAACCCCTTTAAGAGGTTCTAGGTTCAACTTTACAGTGATCCATTGTCTAAGGTGAGGTGTGAACATGAGGTTTGTGTCTGTAGTTTACAGTCCACTTCTAGCTACTAGGAGGAAACCTAGCTCCTTTACTCACTGCTCCCCCTCCCCTCTCTTATAATATAATCTGACACTTCACTTCATCTTCTGTCTGTCATGCTGGCAAGATGAAATTCAGTAGTGAAAAGCAGATCAGAAGGGAAGGAGGAAATATGAGAACAGACAGAATTAGTGGAGAATAAAGCCGTTTGCTCTCATAAGAAATATAACAAAGTTTCTTTTTTTTGACTTGTTCTACTGATTTATGCAAAGTTTGTGGAATTGTAACTGACCAAGTAAGGACACGAGGACAAACATTCCTTGGTCGCAAACTCTTGTGCCCATCCAGCATTTTTTATCCTATAGCACTTTATATTCTAGCTACAAGGAAAAAACTAAATGAAACTTTGTGTTCTGCTGGAATTTTCCTTGATATGGTAGATGAAAGCTGGAAGGCAAAGTCATCGTAATATATGTGCGTTTGGATTCTGGGTTGCTCTTGTAATAAATGAATTCTAACATGCTAATACATTATAGTAATTTATTTCCTTATAATAAGGAACGGCTGCACCGCGAGACTAGTAACACAAAAGTTTCATTTCAATAATTCTTCCAGAAGCGGAGATACAGTATTCCTATGTAGGTTTAAGAAACTAATTATCCTAAAGAGATGGCTAACACTTCCGCGTACGTTCCGAACCATTCATCTAAATCCGATTTTTAATTTTTTTTTTTTTTCGTTCTGATGAGTCAGTCGACCCCATCCACCCAAATATGACTGTCCGTGATGTTGATCATTTTTGTCTTTCCTCTAATCATTTCTTCTTCTTTGTTCCTCCTCATTAAGACGTAATGTGCAACAAACTAATTGCTGATGACTCAAACAGTTAAGGACAGTGAAATCTTTAATTACATTTGTTACAATAGATTCAGTTTCATTTGTAATTCCTCCGGATGACTTCATTATTGTGATGTTTTCCATTAACCGATTCGGGATCGTAGCCCGGGGGGATGTCGTTGGGAGTCTGGACAGTTGCTTCTTACCTTTATTACTGCGGTTCCAGCTTTACGGTTCTCATTTTTAGCTTTTATGTGTAAGTGATCTACAAGCGAGTGACAAAATAAAAACATGATAGATGCAACTGAATGATAGAGTTATAAAAAGGGAATGTGGTTCCTGAGTTAATGATGCAGTTAATATCCCATCATGCTTAGGGGCAAGTTAAAAAATCTCCGAAGACCCAACTAAGCATTATTATGGAGACTGTGTCTAAAAAAACATAATTTTCTCTTCTTAGAATGAAATCCCAGGGAGAGCTGGGTATAATCTGTGCTGTGCCTCGCATGAGAAACACTACATCAGATGTTGTTACAGGTAAATTCTTCAGTTCTGTGTTTAATTATGAAGATGGCCCCCAAGTGGTTTGTGTGGGTCAAAATCTCTGGTGATCCAAATAAATACATACACATGGCCATTGGCTCAAAAATAAACTTATTACGATTAAAGATAAGAAGAGGCGAAACATTTCAAGTTGGGGTCCCTCTCCCTGCAAGTTCGGGTTCAGGCTCACCCCCACCAATAACACGCGCTCTGCAGGCCAGCACTTTTGTTCTAGGTTCTGATTAACTCGGAAAACGTGAACATGATTGGGTCATTAAAAATTACCATGGCCCAGATTTATTAAAGCTCCTGCTCCAGTTTTCTGCAAGTTCATTTTAGTGCAAACTGTTTTCACATGTATTTATGAAATGCACTATTCCCAACGCGACACAAATTGTGTACATAAAGGGGCGCTCCGGTGCACAGTCAGACCCTGCGCCACATTTATCATGCAGTGTCCGACAGAATTGTATTGCTACATTGAAGGTGCACCAAAAAAAATCTGGTGCACTCTGTCGGAGCAGTGCAGGGGGCGCCAGATTCCTGAAGAACGGGCGCCAGAAATGATGAATCTGGCGCCCCTTGCACACTACACAGGAAAACTGCACATAGTACACACTGCACTGTTTTTGATAAATGTGGTCCCTTACGTCTAAATGATGGGACCCCCAATGATCACTGGTAAGATGTGGTCCATATCTGGTAGTAAGCATTCTAGTCTCCTACAGCACCTCTTCAGGATAAATAAAGTATTACATACTGTCACTGAGTTTCGTAAACATTTATACAAAAAATTTAGCTCAATGCAAATCGAGTGACCATCCGGTTGTCCTGCTGATGCCATCCCCCAGTCTTTACCTTCCAGTGTCATCCACAGTCTCTTGCAAAGATTTGAGCTGTGGTGGTACAGAAGAGAACCAGCGCATGAGCAGCGAGCATTCACTTGTGCAAGCAGAGAATTCATTTATGTTCCAGTTTCTTGGTCATCAGAGCGAGAACCAGCAATTCACAGAACACAAATTACCTTGAGACTTTGTAGCAGATTGTGGATGATGTCTGAAACCTCATCATCCATATCAATCGTAGCTCCACTCTTGGCTGATCTAGAAATACTCAGCAGCCACCTTGGAACTACCGTATATACTCGTGTATAAGCCGAGTTTTTCAGCACAAAAAATGTGCTGAAAAACGTCCCCTCGGCTTATACACGAGTCTATTACCCCAAAAAAATTACCCACTTAAAAAAATAAAATTAAATACTCACCCTCCGATGTCAGCGCGGCTCCCCGATGTCGGCGCGACTTACCGATGTCCCCGATGTCAGCGCGTCCCGTCTTCTTTCTTCTCCGCGGCTCCTCTTCTTTCTTCTTTCTTCTATCATCGACGCGGCCATGTTTTCTTCATGGCCGCGCATACTATGACGTCAGCAGCGGCCGCGTCATAGTATGCGCCTGCTAGAAGAAAACATGGGCGCGGGAAGAGTAAAGAGGAGCCGCGGAGAAGAAAGAAGACGGGACGCGCTGACATCGGGGACATCGGTAAGTCGCGCCGACATCGGAGGGTGAGTATTTAAGTTTATTTTTTTAAGGGCCGTGGGGGCAGGCTGCTTTATACTACTAGGGACAGGCTGTATACTACTAGGGACAGGCTGTATACTACTAGGGACAGGCTGTATACTACTAGGGGCAGGCTGTATACTACTAGGGGCAGGCTGTATACTACTAGGGGCAGGCTGTATACTAATAGGGGCTGCTGTATACTACATGGGGGCTGCTGTATACTACAGGGGGGCTGCTGTATACTACTGGGGGCTGCTGTATACTACAGGGGTGCTGCTGTATACTACTGGGGGCTGCTGTATACTTCTAGGGGCTGCTGTATACTACTAGGGGCTGCTGTATACTACTAGGGGCTTGCTGTATACTACATGGGGGCTGCTGTATACTACTAGGGGCTTGCTGTATACTACAGGGGGGCTGCTGTATACTACAGGGGGGCTGCTGTATACTACTGGGGGCTGCTGCCCTTCTCTCTGATTTGTGTAGGTGTATATTGCACTCACTGCAGGCCTTACACAAGAGATTTTTTTTTTAATCTTTTGTATATATATATTTATTTTTTATTGTATTATTGCTACAAACTGCATGCTGACCTAAGAGGTGTACAATTTATGTGGTTGTAATGGCCAATTTCATTGTCAAAACAGAAGGAGCACAAGTTTCCATGAAGGTCTGGGCACCTGGAGTTTGTATGCCAATCTCCAACTTTGTGGTAACGGATGCCAAACAAAACATACTAATACCAGCCATTGATACCCATGTCTGTCCTCTGCCTTTAATATGTTACTTAAGTTTGTGGACCAAGCAAAAACTTGGTCTCATGAGGTAGAAGAGATCTCAATGCTTACAGGACAGCACCTGGTAACCAGGGTGGGATTAAGTAAACCTTTTTTATAGAGTTTACTTCTCATGCTTGACAAAGACTTTATAGCTGAAGCATTACTATGTGGTGAATAAATCACTCCGTAGAGTTTCACTGCATCTTGTTCTGGGCTCTAATCCTTTTTACTGGATATTGGATTACATTTGGACCATCACCAAGGTCAACTCTGAAGAGTATGCCATCTACATTTTCCAATTCTTGACATTTCCTGCTTACATACCAAGCTTTGATCTCTTCTTTCGTCTTTCAGTTTAAGGACCATTCGAAGACCTACAAAGGTCCTGGGAGTGCTCTTGTATACATGTGTTTAGAGAGCCAGCACACTTGTACAGTATGAGGGTTTAGGGCTTGAGGTCCCTCTCCTTTTTATCTCTACAAGGCATTATCAAACATGGTGGGAAATTTTGGTGGCCCCTCGAAGGCCAAAACGGCCTATAATATAAATCGCTACTGCTAGTAACAGGTACAAAACCCACTTTTCATATCTACCCATACCCCAAATAATTCCTTTCTTATATCCCCGATTACAAACTGAAAGATCATATGATGCCTTATTGTAGACTCATGTCACAAAATAGTTTTTGTTCAGAAGTTTAATCATAGACAGCGGGGGGATTTATCATAAGTGTCTGAGGTAAAACTATTGTAGTTGCCCATGGACAGCAAAGAGCTCAGCTTAAATAAACAACTGTGGAAAAATGAAAGCTGAGCTCTGATTGGTTGCTGATAATGGGATTTTGGGGAATTGGGTTTTTACTCAGTTCCTATGGGTTTCAGTGGTTCTGTCCAGCCCCTTAGTCTGTGCTATTTACCATAAGCACCTACTCCAGTCCTTCATATATCACAGGAATAACATACAACCCTCACATTCACATACTTTTATATATAAAGACTTTACTAACAACATACATGTGACAAAGTAACTACCGTATATACTCGTGTATAAGCCGAGTTTTTCAGCACAAAAAATGTGCTGAAAAACGTCCCCTCGGCTTATACACGAGTCTATTACCCCCAAAAAATTACCCACTTAAAAAAATAAAATTAAATACTCACCCTCCGATGTCAGCGCGGCTCCCCGATGTCGGCGCGACTTACCTATGTCCCCGATGTCAGCGCGTCCCGTCTTCTTTCTTCTCCGCGGGTGAGTATTTAAGTTTATTTTTTTAAGGGCCGTGGGGGCAGGCGGGCTGTATACTACTAGGGGCAGGCTGTATATTACTAGGGACAGGCTGTATACTACTAGGGACAGGCTGTATACTACTAGGGACAGGCTGTATACTACTAGGGACAGGATGTATACTACTATGGACAGGCTGTATACTACTAGGGACAGGCTGTATACTACTAGGGGCAGGCTGTATACTACTAGGGGCTGCTGTATACTACATGGGGGCTGCTGTATACTACATGGGGGCTGCTGTATACTACATGGGGGCTGCTGTATACTACAGGGGGGCTGCTGTATACTTCTAGGGGCTGCTGTATGCTTCTAGGGGCTGCTGTATACTACTAGGGGCTGCTGTATACTACTAGGGGCTGCTGTATACTACATGGGGGCTGCTGTATACTACATGGGGGCTGCTGTATACTACATGGGGGCTGCTGTATACTACAGGGGGGCTGCTGTATACTTCTAGGGGCTGCTGTATACTTCTAGGGGCTGCTGTATACTTCTAGGGGCTGCTGTATACTACTAGGGGCTTGCTGTACACTACAGGGGGGCTGCTGAATACTACTAGGGGCTTGCTGTATACTACAGGGGGGCTGCTGTATACTACAGGGGGGCTGCTGTATACTACTGGGGGCTGCTGTATACTACTGGGGGCTGGCAGGCTACTTTGCGCCAGTTTTGCACCAAAGTGCCAACTAGCCAACGTCATTGTAAAATACACATCCAGATCATTAGCGACTATTTTATTTAGGCACAGTCCAAAAAACACTTCAGTCGCGAAGAGTGGCGTAGACTGAGTGGTGCCGTCACAACGTAGAGTCTAAGCCAGTGTTTTTCCAAAATAATGTTTCCACCAGCTGGGGAGAGATTTTGACTATTTTAAACAGCTGTTAACAACTTGTGTTTTAAAAAAAAGCTACTGGTACGATAGTTAACATGCGTCACTACTGTGTTTACAATTGATTGTTGACCGTGGTCAGAACATAACTTATTAACTCTAATCATTAACATCACAGTTTTGTATAAATCAAGTGTCAACAGCTGTGTGAATTAGGCAAATCTCTCATCAGCTGTGCATTGCGCTAGCGCTGACGAGCGACTGCAGGTGGGGTAAAGACAGTACAAAGAGAGAAGTGTCAACCCTTGTGGAGCAGTGGTCTGAGGAGGATCTGGCCAGATTACAGGGGGTCAGGGGCGTAACTTGAGGGGGCGCAGAGGTTGCGGTCGCACACAGGCCCTAGAGGTTTATGGGGGCCCCCTTATGGGTTCACTTTCCCATAAGAGAAGACTATTACATAAACCAAGTGATGGCGAACCTTTTAGAGATTTGGGGACCCCAAAGTGAGACCCAACAACCACTAGCTTTTCCCAAAAGTGCCCAACGGCAATTTAGGCAGTACTCAAACTTTTGCTACCAGAACTTTGAGTCCATCGGAAACTGTCCCCACCTTTCACTCTTCGATGGGACCAAGAACACACGGATGGGTCACTAGCGGGCATACTTGGACTGGCCTGAGACTAGCAGGAAGGTTGCCATGTTTGGCAAACTCTGTGCCTGGGAGACTGCCCACCAGAGATTGACCTCCGGGTGCCATCTCTGCCCCAGCCCATAAGGTTTCGACCACCACACTTGCATATAAAACCATAGATTGTGCACTGGGGTCCATCAGATTCTAGTTGCGTCACCACTGCAGGGGGTCCAGAAGATCAGCACTGCGGGATCCCTCCAAGTAGAAGTTTAGTAAGCCCTTGATGAGGAGATCACTCGGGTGTGCTGTGTTAGGCTAGGGTCCCATTCTCATGCCTGGGTGTGGGAGAGAAGCTAGAGGAGTGGAACCTTGTTAGAGCTACATGTAAATGCCCTCGAATCTTTTAACATTGTGCCTTTATTTGCATCGTAAAGTGTCGCAAAATCTCCTAGGAGCTCCACAAGGGATAATAGACGTATGAGTCACTCATCACAGATGGTATGGAGCGTTGTTTTACAATTCAGGACTGAGCTACACATCGGGGAGATTATCATCAAGTTTCTGTAGGTAAACTTTCTAGTTGCCCCGTGGAAACCAATCATAGCTCAGCTTTAATTTATAAACACCTGTGGAAACAAATTGAAAAGCCTGAGCTGTGGATGGTTGCCAATGAGACAACTAGAACAGGCGCTCTCTAAAAGACCCCACATGCGTTTATAGCATTATTCATCATACGCCGGTGCATGATAGCCGCGCCGCTACCAACCTCTTGATGTCCCAGCGGTGGTCCTGTATGCTTTGTTTTTTCTTACGTACATATGAAAATAGCCGGCTGTAGCTACTCGCGCAGGCGTGGGGTACAGGAATGTCACCCCCCGGCTGGCCTCCACCCCCCTTCAAGCCCTCCATGCCCACCTGCCAATATAGCATGCGTAAATCACTAGCATTTGCAATTTATTTCCGGCTTCTATGTGTCTTCTCCTTTAACACCATAGCTGAAGGACTGAAACAAACAATAGATAATTTGTGACCAAAAAGTAACCAAAAAGCAGGGAATTGGGCAATGAAGATGATCTTTTAACCCCTGTCAGTGATCTGGCATTTATCCCTCTACTTTCTGGCTTGTTGGCAGCTAGGTATAGACCGGATGCTGCTGGCTGTTGTGAGCCTCCTTCATGTTCCTCTATGCAGAGCGAGGCAGCGGGGTGAACGCATCATCTCCCTGAGACCGTCCTTCATCAGGGACTAAATGAAGCAGGAGATATTCATATTGCAATTATGACATGTATTTGCCCAACCTCGAGTTGATGGTCTATGTTTACAAAACACACATCTAAATGAGCAAGATACCAACTTCCCGCATTGAATGTACATTAGGGAGGAGGAGGCTCGCACGAAAGTGTAATTGCAGCATCTATAATAAGGCAATTAAGCACATAAATAGATCAGGATACAAAATAATCCAGCAAGCTCTCTGGAGAAATAAGACGAGTAGAGACGATTGGAGGAGTTTGGAGAACGTCTAAGGCTCTCGACAGAGGTGAAATGGAAGTATACTCGTATATGGTCAGAGTACCACCAACCTGGGGGCGCTATTAGGTTTGCTTATTAAAAATGGGGAGACCAATTGCCCATAAGGCAGCCTATTATATTTCAGGAAATGCTAATGTTCCCCCCCTGTGCTGTGCCATAGATTGTTGCCAAATCCATACTAAGTATCGTCACTACTGGACATGGGTCTCCTAGAGGGCCTTGGTCCTGGCTTCATATTATAATATACTACTGCCTACCCTCATACAAATCCGCCCCTATACAAACCATATTGGTTAAAAATACTTGAGGGAACGATTGGAGGGAGAGGGTGAGTTAAGGCAATGATTGAGGAGGAGGCATTGAGGAGAAGACAATTGTGCCATTTGAACGGCGGCCTCCTCGGGACTCACCATACACTGCTGGCAGGGACTAGTAATGTTAAAACTATTAAAATTCTGGAATTATTCAGGTACCGTACATGGCATTTTGAAATAACATGCTAAGGCTATTGAAAATTGTCATCATGTAAAATGACCTCCTTGATGACAGGTTCCCTGTCGTTATATACTCTATATGGGGGTCCAGGCCGATATAAACTATCCATGTACATGCTTTTTTAAAGACTTGCTCTCTTTTTTGGTGAGCAGGATATAGCGGGATCAGGCATAGGCTGTAATATTGAGCTATGTCTCAGCTAGCCCCCAATATAATTAAATGGTGTGCCTTAGTTAAATCTTCCTTATGTGTCTCCTTAACACTCTTAACTGGTCTGTATGCAGAGTAGTCTCTGATAAATAGAAGAATCTACTGCACGGCTTCACCTTCAGAGAGGCCAGCGAGTTCAGCATATACAGAGACTGATAAAGATTTGAGCAATGACGGCGGAGGGGAGGGGGGGTGTAGATACAAATATGAACAAGGTCAGAACAGGTCCAGCTCTGATTTTAGCATGCACGTCGAGGCAGAACCTAGCTGCAAGCTCCAATTGTCTGTAATGCCAGACAAAACATCTGTGTTATGTTAGTAAAGGGCACAACATGGGTTCAAGCTTTGCTCACTGACCTATGCAAAGTAGAGCAGAAGGCTCCCGGCGAGATGCCGGAATACTTTGATTAGGGCTGAGCTCTCAATTACAAGCTGTGAGAAAGAGAAGGCTAAGTGCATTAACTGCAGCACAGTCCTCTAGACGGAGTTAGGAAAGTGATCCGAGAACTTTCCATGATCATTATGAGAAACGATAGACCCCCTACATTCAACAGCCCTGGCGGTTCAATCAAGCAGAAGCCATGGGGATGTCTTTGGTGGTCACGGTGGTGGCACTATGTCTGGAGACGATGTGTTCTAGTCTTAAGGATTTCTCTGGGGGGTTTGGGGATGTCTCATTTTGTGAGTCAGGTGTTGATTCTGTGAGTCTGTTTGTTTTATGAGACTTTTGCCTGAAAGTCACAAATGTTTAAGCAACCCCTTCTAAACTATTGCTCTGCTGTCTTTAGCCTTTAATAAGGACCAAAAATTGTGACTTTTTACCTCGTGCATTTTTTTTTTTTTTTATACTTTTTCCCACGTCCACATTCTGATTTCTAAGATGAATCAGGAGCAACAGCATTACGCTGTATCATGGAAAACTTAGCAAAGTGTGTAAAAGTAGTATAAGTTGCAATTTCTGGCAAAATTATGCTAAAAAAGGCCACAAATAGAGGAGAAAAAAACTTAAAAAGTTTGATAACGGTCCCCCCAGCTCGACGATAATATTGCCTCAAGCGGGGGTTTTAATAGCCATATGAATGGTTAGGAACCAATACAACTTACTTCTTCTCGCTATCTTCATTTCCATCCACAAAATACAATAGCAGTAGTATGTGGCCGTTGATTTCAGAATTTGGCTTAGCGGTTGTTTGTACAATAAATATAGTATCATATTTCCTGTCTAAAGGGCGCGGGGGGACTAGAAGCCACACAATTGGTAACAAACATGAACGTGTGGGCCTGAAGAGAGTTTTCTCACTCTTTGTCTAAAAGGACTTGCTCAGGATTTTTTTTTTAATTTATATTGGGCCTTGGGGGTTATTTTATTGTTTTTATCATCCCCCAAGGCCTGATATACCATTTTTTTTTACAAAGCCCAGATAACCCCTTAAACTGTTGTCCCCCCCCCCCCCCCCAAAAAAAAAACCTATTTAAATGGATTTACAAGGCTTGATTGTTATCCCACCTACCCAGGATCTGATTGGAGGGGGTCCGACTCCTGATCAATCCATGGAACACATGCACCCTTTTATCATATGGTAGTACTAGAATTGTCAGGCCCCAAGCGTAGCGAGACAGTTTCCCCTGCTTCCCATTGTTTTGAATGGATCAGAAGGACACATCCACTCCAACTCCTCACTAACCACTATATAGTGAGATGGGTTTAATATAACATATAAATTATGGTCCCCTTACTACTTAAGAACACCCCGACTTACAGACGACCCTAGTTACAAACGGACCGCTAGTAATGTTGGTATTTACTGTACTTTGCCTGTTAGATAAATACATATAAACTATACAGTTCGCCAGTACATCAAAATTCAACTTAAGAACAAACCTAAGGAACCTATCTTGTACTAACCTGGGGACTGCCTGTATAATATATTATAATTTTATATAATTTCAGACAGACCGATCCCCCCCCCCCCCAACACACACACACGATACACTGTTAAACACCTATCCGTGGCTAAAATAACATTGTTGGTAAGGTCTAGTTTTCAACTTTACGTTATCCATTGTCTCAGGTAAGGTGGTGACACTGATTGTATTCTCTGTGTTTCCAGTCCACTTCTCAGCTACTCAGGGGAAACCTCGCTCTCTTTACCTCTCTCCTGCTCACCCCCTCCCTCTCTTATAAATCTACTCTCTGGATCAATGATCTTCTGTCTGTTCATCTCTGGCAAGATGAATTTCAGTAGTGAAAAAGCAGATCAGAAGGAAGGAGGAAAATGACAAACATACAGAATAAGTGGAGAATAAAGCCGTTTGCTCCATAAGAATATAACAAGTTTCTTTTTTTGACTTGTTCTACTGATTTAATGACAGTTTGTGGAATGTAACTGACCAATTAAGGACACGAGGACAAACATTCCTTGGTCCAAACATCTTGTGCCCATCCCCCCATTTTTATTCCTATAGCCTTTATCCAATTCTAGCTACAAGGAAAAACTAAATGAAACTTGTGTTCTGCTGGAATTTCCTTGATATGGTAGATGAAAGCTGGAAGGCAAGTCATCTAATATATGTGCGTTTTGGATTCTGGTTGCTCTTGAAGTAAATGAATCTTAACTGCTAATAAACATTATGTAATTTATTTCCTAAATTAGGACACGGCTTGCACACCGCGAGACTAAAACACAAGTTTCATTTCAATAATTCTTCAGAAGCGGAGATACAGTATTCCTTGTAGGTTAAGAAACTAATTATCCTAAAGAGTGGCTCAACACTTCCCGCGTACGTTCCGAACCCATTCATCTAAATCCGATTTTAATTTTTTTTTTTCAGTTTTCTGATGAGTCAGTCGACCCCATCCACCCAAATATACTGTCCGGATGTTGATCATTTTGTCTTTCCTCTAATCATTCTTCTTCTTTGTTCCTCCTCATTAGACGTACTGTGCAACAAAACTAATTGCTGATGACTCAAACATTAAGGACAGTGAAATCTTAATTACATTTGTTACAATAGATTCAGTTTCATTATGTATTCCTCCGGAGGACTTCATTTATTGTGATGTTTTCCATTAACCGTTCGGGATCGTAGCCCGGGGGATTCGTTTGGGATTCTGGACAGTTGCTTCTTACCTTTATTACTGCGGTCTCCACAGTTTAATTTACGGTTCTCATTTTGAGCTTTTATGTGTAAGTGATCTACAGCGAGTGACAAATAAAACATGATAGATGCACCTGAATGATAGAGTTATAAAAAGGGAATGTGTTCCTGAGTTAATGATGCAGTTAATATCCGCCTCATGCTTAGGGGCAGTAAAAATCTCCGAAGACCCAACTGGCATTAATTAGGAGACTGTGTCTAAAAAAACATCATAATTTCTTCTTCCTTCTTAGAATGAAATCCCAGGGAGAGCTGGGTATAATCTGTGCTGTGCCTCGCATGAGAACGCTACATCAGATGTTGTTTACGTAAATTCTTCAGTTCCATGTTTAATTATGAAGATGGCCCCGAGTGGTTTGTGTGGGTCAAATCTCTGGTGATCAAATAAATACATACCACTGTCCATTGCTCAAAAATAAACTTATTACGATTAAAGATAGAAGAGAGCGAAACATTTCAAGTTCTCCCTGCATTTGGCAGAATTCTGGTTCATCCCCACAATACAAGCGCTCTGCAGGCAGCACTATTGTTCTAGGTTCGAATTAACTCAGAAAAACATGAACTTGATTGGGTATAAAAATTACCATGGCACAATTATATTAAAGCCCCTGCGCCAGTTTTCTGTCAGAGTTTCCGGGGCTCATTTTACTAAGGGTCCGAACGCTGCACTTACGTTGGTTTTCCCGAATATTTCTGTTTTTGCGCCGAATTGCCCCGGGATTTTGGGCGCACCGCGATCGGATTGTGGCGCATCGCGCTGGCTTTCACGTGACAGAAATCGGGGGCGTGGCCGGCGACAACCGACGGATTCGGAAAAACCAAGGAATTTAAAAACTTTGTGTCACAATAACCAGGCACTTACATGCACAGGAAGAGAAGTGAACTCCAGCGGACCTCGCGCAGCGCGAAACCTGCTGATATTGGGCGCATACCTTAATTGAATCCTGGCAGACCCGAATCTACATCGGACAACGCCGCCGTGGGATCGCGACTGGACCGGGTAAGTAAATGTGCCCCCTCTCCAAGTTAATTTTATGTGCAACTGTTGCACATGTATTTATGAATGCCACTATTCCCAACGCGACACAAAATTCTGTCCTAAAGTAGACCGTTCCGGTGCTACCAGCGGACCCTGCGCCACCTTTTATCATGCAGTGTCTGACAGAATGTGTGTTGGTGCACTCTGTCGGAAGAAGTCAGAGGCACCAGATTCCTGAAGACGGGCGCCGAAATGATGATCGGCATCTCCTGCACACTACAACAGGAACTGCACATAGTACCACTCACTTCACTGTTTTTGATAAATGTGGTCCTTACAGTTCTAAATGATAGAGCCCTCATGATCCTGTAAGATGTGGTCCCATATCTGATAGTAAGCATTCTAGTCTCCTACAGCACCTCTTTCAGATAAATACTGTCCACTGAGTTTCGTAAACATTTATACAAAAATTTAGCTCAATGCAAATCGGGTACCTGAGTGACCATCCGGTTGTCCTCTGATTGCCATCCCCCAGTCTTTACTTCCAGTGTCATCCACATTCTCTGCAAAGATTGAGCTGTTGGTACAGAAGAAACAGCGCATGAGCAGCGACATTCACTTGTGCAAGCAGAGATCATTATGTTCAGTTTCTTGGTCATCAGAGCGAGAACAGCAATTCACAGACACAATTACCTTGAGACTTTGTAGCAGATTTGTGGATGATGTCTGAAACCTCATCATCCATATACATCGTAGCTCCACTCTGGCTGCATCTAGAAATACTCAGCAGCCACCTTGGAAACTACCGTATATACTCGTGTATAAGCCGAGTTTTTCAGCACAAATGTCCCCGGCTTATACACGAGTCTATTACCCCCCAAAATTACCCACTTAAAAAAATAAAATTAATACTCACCCTCCTTTCAAGCGTGGCTCCCCGATGTCGGCGCGACTTCCGATGTCCCCGATGTAGCGCGTCCGTCTTCTTTCTTCTCGCGCTTCCTCTTCTCTTTTCTTCTTCTATCATCGACGCGGCCATGTTTTCTTCATGGCCGCGCATACTATGACGTCAGCACGGCCGCGTCCTAGTAGCGGCCTGCTAGAAAAAACATGGGCGCGGGAAGAGTGAAGAGGAGGCCGGAGAAGAGTTAAGTTTATTTTTTTAAGGGCCGTGGGGGCAGGCTGCTGTATACTCTAGGGCCAGGCTTAACTACTAGGCCAAGCTGTATCTACTAGGGGCAGGCTGTATACTACTAGGGGCAGGCTGTATACTACTAGGGGCAGCTGTATACTACTAGGGGCTGCTGTATATACATGGGGGCTGCTGTATCTACAGGGGGCTGCTGTATACTACTGGGGGCTGTCTCTGGGGCTGCATATACTACTGGGGGCTGCTGTATACTTTCTAGTGTCTCCTGTATACTTTAGGGGCTGCTGTATACTACTAGGAATCTAGAAAGTGGATGGCCAGAGGTTGGTCGCGCTGCTTTTTTACTTTTTTGTAACAATAGAATATTAGAAACGTGATAATGAATGTTCGATAGTTAGGGACATTTATTATACATAAAACAGTATGGTTTAAGAATTCACAATAAAATTCATCAATAAATTGGACAACGCGTTTCGGGGTGGAATACCCCTTCCCCACCCGAAACGCGTCGTCCAATTTTATTGATGAATTTTATTGATGATTCTTAAACCATACTGTTTATGTATAATAAATGTCCCTTAACTATCGAACTCATTATCACGTTTCTAATATTCTATTGTTACAAAAAGTAAAAAAGCAGCGCGACCAACCCTGGCCATCCACTTCTAGATTTCTACGCATCAGGACTTGTTCCTGTAACACCAGAGGACGCAGCAGCTATATACACCACTCTCTACAGAATATATTCTTTAACCCCATCTACCAACAACCCCCCCCCCACTTCCTTGGAGCGCGGTGAAACCACTTTCCAGTATACTACTAGGGGCAGGCTGTATACTACTAGGGGCTTGCTGTATTACAGGGGGCTGCTGTATACTACTAGGGCTTGCGGTATACTACGGGGGGTGCTGTAGTACTACGGGGGCTGCTGTATTCTAATGTGGGCTGCTTGTATTCTTCGGGGGGCTGGCAGGCTGTATACTACTGGGGGCTGGCAGGCTGTATACTACTGGGGGCTGGCAGGCTGTATACTACTGGGGGCTGGCAGGCTGTATACTACTGGGGGGGGGTTTGACCAATGCATTTCCCACCCTCGGCTTATACTCGAGTCAGTAGTTTTTCCAGTTTTTGGTGGTAAAATTAGGGGTCTCGGCTTATACTCGGGTCGGCTTATACTCGAGTATATACGGTAATATGTATATGGGATTGGAGTGTCTCTATTTTTTTTTTTTTTTACTGCAGAGTAATAATTATCATTTTAGTTGAGTATTTTCCAAAACGCCATTAGGGCGGGAACAGTCAGTAGGGTTAAAACCTGGTGAAAGGTTCCCCTAAAAGGGCGTCATGCAATGTTTTACATGCAATGGTGTATATGACCCCAGGAATTCTTTTCAATTGATCTTCTCAAAAAGTTAAACCGTTAATTGCCCACATTTATTAAAGCCCCTTTTTTGTCTGACCCTGCGCGTTCTTTTATGTGCAAACTACTTGCACATGAATTTATAAAGTGTCCGCAGCAAATTATTGTCGCGGCTACACTACACCCAAACCGACATAACCCAAAATTCTGCACCGAACCGGCGGTTCCGGTGCATTGTCCGACAGGAGTGTGTTAAAGGAGCACCAAAAAAAAGTTGGTGCACTCCGTCAGAGCAGTGCAGGGGGTGCCAGATTCAGGAAAAACGTGCAACACAGTTCATGAATCTGGTGCACACTACACAGGACATTTTGATAAATGTGGTCCCTTATGTCTTACCATTTATCGAGCCTTGAAACCAGGACTAGAATTATCACTCAAGCCGGAGACTTTGCCTAAAATTATTTGCCTGAAAGAGTGAGTTATCTTCTCTTTGGAGGAGAGTTATTTGCATTTTTTTCCCAGGCAGCATTGCCCTTAAAGGAAACCTACCCTCAGGAACCTACTTACTTAGTAGAACCTGGCGATAGATTCCCCTAATATAACTGTTGTTAGTGCTGCTTTCGTGGCCATGTATGTATACATAAGGCATGGACGGGAGCGATAGCAGCACGGGACACTCAGAGGGCTCCGTGAGGTAAGTACATGTTTATTTTTTTAAGTAGCCTCCAACCACTTTTGTTTTTTTTGGAAAGTCTCAGACAACCCCTTTAAGATGATTATTGTATAGCTGCTAGTTGTTTTTTTTTTTTTTTACTTAAGATGAAGCACTTTGGCTTTGGTTGTCAATATTTTTTGTGGATTTCAAATAAAAATTTTGTGAAATTTTTCAAGATAAGACACTGGCTTCCTATCTTCTGATTTTTCAGAAGGTCTATACTGAGAAACCCACTTGAAGACTTGCATCTAGGTCTCCTAACAAAAGAAGACTGTATGGGCTTTTATTGTAATGTATAATTTTCTGTTGATCTACATCCATATAGTCTCCATATCTCTGGTCAACACAACGGATTAAGCTGGACGTAAATTAGTTTTTTTTTCTAAAACTAGGAGTATTGACGGAGAAAAAACTTCCAGGAACAAATATCCATATTTTAGGCTTGTCCCTGAAAATCAGGAACAGTTGGCAACCATAGCCGGGGGGGCCCAGGTAATGTCAACACCAGGCATTTTATGGAGGTACAATACCTGGATGGTAGATATACGGCACATTGAGGGATATTTGCATGTAAATTATACGCACACAAATCACACATTTGATTGCTTATCGGAGAGTTAGCAGTCGGTGACAGCTGTAATGAGCAGCACGTCTCTCTCTATCCGCTCCGGCTATAATAAGATGGGATATGTTAATAGGAAGATTTGCCGTTCTCACTCTGCCTGTGATACACTTCTCCCTGCCTACAATCATTACTCATCTCCTCTCCTTAATATACAGCAGCTTCCCCCGGCTAACACAATGATTAGGAACACAAGCCCGCGTGCCCGTGTGAGTGTGTGCTGTGCCAGCGGTTATACATCATCTGAATATTCTGCAAGGACGATGATAATAAAGATATATAGTCCAGCCCTATGCTCATTTATCAAGATTGCCTTTATTTAAAGGGGCGTTTCTTAGGGGACTATAATAAAATGAACTGCATTCAGCCTTAACATGCCTAATATTGCAGCTAATTCACATTCCCTTTAATTGGGGGGTGAGCTGCTATACCAGCTTTGAATGAAGCGGAGCTGTTTCTGATCAAAGCTGATGTTTTTCTAATGCTTATATATAAATAGTAAAAGTTCAAACACAAGACTTGGTAATATATCAGCTATATCAGAGGAAAGTGCTTCTTTCTCCAATGACTTGGCTTCTTTCATGCTCTTCCTGAAACAAATAAAATCTCTGCTGAATTCTGTCTTGCCAGCGTGATGGACAGAAGGTCACCGTGTTGTAACATTACATAGAGGTCTATGTATAGGGATGTAGTGAGTCACAGCAGCTAGTTCTCCAGCCATTAGCTTTGAAGGGAATGGAAATTTACTGGCCGAGACACAATCAATGACAAGTTCTGGAAAATGAAGATTATAATGGCTAATGGAGAGGCAAACTGAGCAGGGAACTATTACATTCATATGCCTTAATGTGGATTGGAGTTATACTAATAGTAAACTTATAAGAAGAGGACCAAAATTAGACTATGGCAGAAAAAAAACTTTGCTAAGGTACCGTAAAAAAAATCTTCATGTTGTTGGGGTTTAGGGTCCCTTTTTTTTACCTTCCCGTTTCCGGGGTTTTGTTCCTGAGATTCCAGTGGTTGAGGGCTGGTGACTTGAGTTCGCCTTGGACCAAGTGGTGAACCTAAACTCTATGCTTCCTGAGGTGAGCTATAAACCGGTGCCAGTAGTGGATTATAGTATTTTACTATTTTATACTGAAAGGACCTTCACCCATGAAATACTAGTACATCTGTTCCTGCTCTCAAAACACAAGAGGCAAGTCAGGACCTTTGAAGGTCCTGATACTGCAGATTGAAATCATGCAGAAGAGACACATCCCCCATCCCCCAAGAAGCTTGATTCCAGTACCATATGTTGTGGCTATAATAATAATACAGCCTCCCTCTTTCCCCAATCCAGTAGTAATATATCAGATTATTATTGTTTTAGTAAGTGGGTTCATCATGCACTGTGTCACTATGTCATGTTGACATCAGGTATAAATAGACACCATTTTTAAGTGATAGGTCCTGCATTGTGGAAGACAACTGCGCTACCATCTTGCTTCAGTTATTGCTGCCTGAGGCAAGAGGCTCAGCCCGCCTGATGGCTGGTCCATTTCTGGCTTTGACCCCTGGTGCATGCACATTAAACATGAATTTGACTTCAGCTTGGTAAAGTCTGGCGCCATATGTAGCTGCCTTTTCCAGCCCCACTTAATATAACTGATTCATATTAGTTCTTACAGTACCTCTTTATTAACGCAGAACGGTATTTAGTAGACATGTAACCCAGAGGAAGAAGCACAAGACTTCATGGATTTCTTACTGTTTGATTCCTCAGCATATTAAGAAGGAGATTTTATATTAAGGATCTGCTGACATCAGCTGAGTCCGCCAGAAGATTTTGAGTTTGTGATATTCCTGGCAAATCTTCACAGTCGCCAGTATATCTGATCTTGGAGAAAAGGCTCCCGGGAGCCCACAAGCCCTGCCATAATAATCTGCTTATTGGATCTATGAAGCCCAGGAGACGGCATAATAACCTCGTTTGCTGTTTATGAAGCCAAAGGTGAATTGGATGCTTGACATTTCCTCTGACACCTATTGTTACATGCATGCATTATGTCCATGGGATGGGATAACATGCATCATACATAACCTGCAGCGCGGGATCATTGCTGGCTGACATTCATACACTATCCAATCAATGGGTCTCTAGGGCAGCCGTCTGCTCTATGGAAAATGTATTGGATATTAGTAATTCCGCTCGGGTTTTATACACTGTATACACTACTTCTCTTCATCTTTCCCCTCCCCTTAATGTCCCTTAGAGAGAACCTATCAGTAGAAATTGACCTAATGAACTCCTACCAGTTTCTTATCAAGCAGATTAAAATTTCTAGATCATCTATGTTTTATGGTTTTATGTTTTCTAAGCATCGTTAAGAAAAATCTGTTTTAAAGGGATATGCAAATTAGTTCAATGCTGAAGTCAAGCTCTCCCGACCTCAGAGCCCCCCAATTTGAACTGGATAGTGATTCAGAACTCAGGGACATCAATCATAGCAGAGGGGTTGTTTTGCTTTTAAAGGGAGGGAGTTTTATTTTAAATTAAAGGGTTCTTTCCATGAACCCTGAAAAAAACCCATGGAGGCTGAGGCATGGGGGACCAAAAAAAAAAGGTGTACTTATGCAACTGTTACCATCTCCTGCCTCCGGTATAATGGCCCTCCCCTGGTGTTTGTCACTTCCTTTTACATTAGTGATGCCTTTCAACTAATTCTTGTGTATCATTTTAACACAACGAGGGAGAAAGAAATATCAGCACTGCCTATGGCAACTCCAATATCATCCAGGATCCCACACGGTCAGCAGGGTAAACTGAAGCACACGAGAAGCCTGATGGAGAAGCCGGAGGTGCCCAGAGGACCACAGCTGTGGGCAGGGTCGTCTCCAGGTTTCAATAGGCCCCTGGGCAACAGAGCCTTAGTGGGCCCCTTTGCAGTGAGCTCACATGGCGGCATTAAAAATTCAGAAACTAATTGGCAGGGACTCCTTCCTCATCTGGAGGTCATCTGATGACCCACGTTTTCACACTGATGACCCACTGCGCCCTCCCCTCATACACTGAATTCCCAGATTCCAACATTCCATGGATAGAACACTCGCAGCTGCAGCCGTACATACACAACCCAGGAAGATCAGGTAGCATTTACTTCCCCTCTCACCGCATTTGAGGAATTGTGTAGTTCCCCCTCTCCACCACTACACGTAATTTCTCAGTTTTACGCCATCTTACAGGAGTAATTACATCCTGGGGACCCCGGTTATGTAGACAAATGGCAACAGGACATAGGCACAGAATTTACTCAGCAAGACAAACAGAAAATGTAAGTCTTTACTCATAAACTCTCTTCGGCATGTGCCACTCAAGAGAAAAATTATAAAATAATAACAAGGTGGTACCGGGTTCCGGCAATTTTACACACATTCTACCCTACTGTCCCCGACATCTGCTGGAGATGTGGCGAACCTGGTGGGACAATGCTACACGTGTGGTGGGACTGTTTCCTAAAATATTCCCTAGATTATCATCCCAAAGAGCCCCCTCATGGTTATTTTATATAAAGCCCCCTCAAATCTATGGATTCATTAGATACAGCCCCCCTCACCCCTGTGGATTCCTTATATACAGCCTTATGTGGGCCCCTCAGCAGCTCTGGGCCCCGGCACTTGCCTTGGTATGCCCAGTGCTGGTGCCGGCCCTGGCTGTAGGTTTGTATTAGAAGGAGATAATTCCGATATATGTCTTCAAACTTGCCACTTTATTTAGCGCACAGATAAGAAGACAGCAGGACACAGGACATGCAGTTAAAGGGACGGGCCATTTTGTGCTAAGTCATGCTTTCTCTAGCCCCTCTCTATCCTTTCTCTAGGCTAGAGAGAACATGATTAAGCGGAACGGACCATCGCTTCAGCCACATATCAGCGTCCTGCTGTCCTGTATCTGTGCAGTAAATAAAGAGTGAGGATATATCCATGAGCGCTGCGCTTTATATCCTTCTAAGATGTATCATAAAGTTTATGTTGTGTGTACACTGCCGATCAGAATTAGAGAACAACACACAATTTCCTGAATGTCAAGGTCAGTGTGTAGTCCTATGTGAATGGATCCTAACATGAGTAATGTATCAGGATTTTAAGCGTATTTCATGAATTGTACTTTTCTAAAAATTACACGAAAAAAATGTAAATTGGATCATTGTTAACACTGATCAAAATTAGAGAACACTTTCAGATACCCGCAAAACATTGGTGTTAATCTGGTTCCTGGTTCTAATTTCCAAAAATTTTCGGACAAACCCTATTTATTTGGTGAAAACAAAAAAAAGAAAAATAGTCACGGCTCACTTGCTTCCTATGCCTGATATAGGCCGGTGCATGGAGATCTGGGCTAAACCAGTGATTAAAGTCCAAAATGTACAAATTATTGTACTATTGTACTTTTTATTGGACACATAACTTTCCAGTTTGCACTGATTTAGTAAATATGTTGTGCTGGTTAAAAGTGACTAAAACCCCTCCGGCAGCAGGTTGTACACATGTAGGCTTAAGGAGTGAGACCCTATTAGCCATAGCAAGAAAAGTTTGTCGTTCCAAGTCAGTGATATCTAAAATAATACATCTTTACAACATCACAAGCATTCAAGTCCCCCAAGAAGGCTGGTCGCCCTCAAAAAACAAATGCAAGAGAGGAAAGGATAATGCAGAGAATCTCCATGGGTTATTGCAGCTGGAATTTCTCACCAGTTCAGCACTGAACAGGGTAACGTTTTGTCTTGTCCTACAGTGTCTCAACATTTAGTGCAGTTAGACTAAGAGTCTGCTCTGCAGTGACCAAACCTCTTATTCAGCAGGTGTGTATATATTGTGTGTTTGCTGTGTGTATATGCTGTATGTGTGTATATCTATGCTGTATGTGTGTATATAAAGTATTATGTATTTATGTATGTATGTGTATACATACTGTAAGCGCGTGCATATGCTCTATATCGTGTATATACTGTATGTATGTTTGTATGATGTCTATCTAATGTATGTGTGTATATGTAGTATGTGTATAAAGTGTGTTTATTCTGTATATATGAAATGTATATACCGTATGTATGTATGATATTTGTGTACTATGTGTATATGTGCAAATTTGTGTAAATACTATGTGTGTATAGTATTTATATATACAGTATTGTATGTATGAATAAATGTATGGATGTGTACATACAGTGTGTATATACTGTATGAGTCTGTATATACTGTATGAATGAGTGTATACATGTATATATGTATGTAAGAGTGTATAAATGTATGTATGAGTGTAGACGTTTTTTACAAAATAAAGTTTTTATGTTGATACTTTGGTAATTTTGTTGAACACTGTTCTATTGACGTGGTGACCCCTTACAAAAAAACATCAAATCTTCATCAATGGAGATCACATTATTTTTGAAAAAATATTGATATTCAGTGTATACAGATATGGGATAGATAGATGATAGATATGATATAGATCAGTGGTGGCGAACCTATGGCACGGGTACCAGAGGTGGCACTCGGAGCCCTTTCTGTGGGCACTCAGGCCATCACCAGAGAGGACTCCAGGTATCTTCCTGCAGTCCCAGACAGCCCGGGACTTGCTGTGCACAGAGCTATTTTAAAGTGACAGTGCTACCTGGGACTACTGGAGGAGTGGGAAGATTTGGATTATCATTGTAGCTCCGGCCTGACAATTCTTCCTGTTTATGGGACCTTGGAGGGAAACTACAATGATCATCCAAATTTCTTCTATTTTCTGCTTTATTGGTGTCCTCAGGGTGCTGGTATCAATGAAAGTTGTGACAGAGAAGGGAGTATAAATCACGAATAAAATTTCTATGTTGGCACTTTGCGATAAATAAGTGGGTCTTGGTTGTAGTTTGGGCACTCGGTCTCTAAAAGGTTCGCCATCGATGATATAGATGGTTGATAGGTGATAGATTAAAAAGTTTATAAAAAAGTGTTCTGAATTCCAGAGCTGTGATATGTAACCCAAAAAAAGGTTTAGATTCTTCTCTAAAACATTTGTCAAGATGTATGACACGGCCAATATCAGTATCAAGGTAAAATCTTTAAATATGAAATGTCCATATTTTATTGCTGCTGATAAGAGCGAAGAAGAAGAGCACAGTCGTCGCAGATGGGTTTCACCTTCATTTGGTGACAATGCTATAAATCAGTTGGGATTTATGGACAAAAGACGACATTTCTGATACCCTTGTGGCTTGTCATTCATTATAATTATAAAATTACTTCCATTACTTTCATAAACTCTTCAGATAGGTGTCACCACTAGGGGGAGATTATCGCATACAGATGTACCCATCTCCTTACATCCATATACAGGTAGCTCCCCCTATTGGTTGCTGAATTCCCTCACATATCTACCTTCTCCCTACAGTCGCCAATGTATCCATTACTCATTCCTCCTCCATCCTCCCTCCTATTTATAAACATTTTTGAATATTTTTTAAGCAGTTTTATATTTCAAATGTTCGCAGTTTTGCAGGGTTATATGACTCATATTTGGATAAAACATAAAACTAATGAATTCACAGTGTTCTAAATATATTTATTAGTTTATGCAAAATTCCAAAGCCCAACTCCGGTTTGTGTTCCTGTCTGGTCGTCACTGGAGAAGTAAAGGTCACTGAGCAGCCGAGCGTTACTGACGGAAACATATTCTAAGCCACACTCCCTGGATTTACTACTTACTTCAAGTGTTTCAGACAAAAAAGATGATTTATTGAAGGGGATTTTCTTTATAAAATGCTGCCTGTACATAGGACACTATGTACTATCTGCTCAGCTCCTCCTGCTGTATAACATGCTGCCTGCAGATAGGACACTATGTACAATCTGCTCAGCTCCTCCTGCTGTATAACATGCTGCCTGCAGATAGTACACTATGTACAATCTGCTCAGCTCCTCCTGCTCTATAACATGATGCCTGCAGATATTACTCTATGTACATAATGGGGCAGATTTATCAAGTGTCTGAAAGTCAGAATATTTCCAGTTGCCCATGGCAACCAATCACAGCTCAGCTTTCATTTTACCAGTGTTCATGAATATTTTAAAGCTGTGATTGGTTGCAACTGGAAATATTCTGACTTTCAGACACTTGATAAATCTGCCCCAATCTGTTTTGTTCCTCTTGCTCTATAACATGGTGAATCTATACTCCCTGCTGCCTGAGGCGAGCTATAGGACCGCACTCTCTTTGCCCCATTCAATAGTAATGTATCAGATTTCATTTTTTAGAGGTTTAGAGAAGTAGGTTTAGAGGTTCTCCAGGCTGTCTCTCAACCATGCTGACATCAGGTGTGACACTATTTTTAAGGGGCAGGTCCTTCTTTGTAACAGAAGTTACATGTTGCTGCAGGTGACGTTGCCTGAGGCAAGAGGCTCAACTCGCCTTATCGCTGGCACATCTCTGGACCCTATGTAAAATCTGCTCAGTTCCTCCTGCTCTCTAACATACTGCCTACAGACACTATGGTGATTGAGTTTTAAAAAACAGTAGAACCCTTTAATAAAACGTAAAAAGACGTATTCCTCTCCTATAGACACAAGCACACGTCATCTTACAGTTTACAAACAGTTAAATCAACTTTCCCGAGAAAATTAGCGCCAAGGATGTTGATGCGGAATTAATGTATTTCAAGACAAGAACATTAGCAGTAATTCCTCGCGAGGAGTAAATGAAATGTCACTGTGTTCATGCTACGTGGACGAAATGACTCTGGAATTAATAGTGGTGACAGGGGCGCGCAATTCCAGCAGCCGCCTATCTCACAACTACACATGCGGATTACTGCTGATTGAGTTGCATTGTGACAATGGAATTGTTGATGGGTTAAAATGGCGAGCCGCGTTTAGGAGGAGAGTTTGGGGATCAGTGTAACAGGTTAAAGTGATTGCCTCTTAGTAACACAGGGCCTCACGTGCACAGCCATAAGAGGTGAGTCAGACTGTTATGGAGTCATAGCAGGGACCCTAAGGCCTCATGCACACGATCTGTGCAACAGCTGGGCAGGAGAGGTGATCCATAGGGATGCATGGAGCCCAGCTGTACATATGGGAACAGATAAGGAGTGGTGACACAGGTGCCGTCGTCATTTATGGGGAAAGATACAGCACGGTGACACAGGTGCCAGGTGCTGTAGTCTTCTATGGGGAAAGATATAGCATGGTGACACAGGTGCCAGGTGCTGTAGTCTTCTATGGGGACAGATACAACACAGTGACACAGGTGCCAGGTGCCGTAGTCGTTTATAGGGACACGTACAGCACGGTGACACAGGTGCCGTAGTGCCGTAGTCTTCTATAGGGACAGATACAGAAAGGTGACACAGGTGCCAGGTGCCGAAGTCGTCTATGGGGTCAGATATCCGGCAACAAATTTTGTGGCTGGATATCCGTTCGAGTGCATAGGGCATTAGACCGTAATGGGACCTGACTATATATGGGGCATGCTTGATGCATTGCCTCCAGTGGGCAGTTATTCTAAAAAATAGCACCATACAGAGTATTATGTGGTGGAGGAGCCACTGCTTGTACTCATTTTGGTTAGGGTACATTGTATAACTGCTGCAGAGATAGACCTGGCTTCTCACTTGATGTGATGAAGTTGGGTGATTTTAAACCAATAAATCAGAAATCACTAGTCCTCTGTGTGTACATGAGGAACAATGGGGCACATTTACTAAGGGCTTTGCGCCGCATTTCTGATGTACTTTTCATGTTCTTTCAATTAAAAACAGCTTGTACGGGTATTTAAGAAGTGTCTGTGCCACTATTGTGTTGCACGTAACCCTTTTGTGGCGCAGCTGCGCTTGTCTCCATGCAGCACAAATTAGGGGGCTTTCCGGTGCACGGTGTTAAATGTGCACCAAAAAAAAGTTGGTGAACCTTGTCGGGCTAGTGCGGGGAAGATTGATGATTTATGGTGCACAATCTTAATGAATCGTGGAACCCAGCATTATACACAGAAAAATACCGTATATTCCGGCGTATAAGACGACTTTTGAAGACAGAAAAACCTTCTGTCTTCTTTGGAGTCGTCTTATACGCCAGTAATCCCGGGTCGCGCTGCATGGAGAGGGCTCACGGGCTGAGCCCTCTCCATAGCCGGTAAGTCTTTGCTGCATATTGCTAGCACCGATCGCGGGTGTTTTCACAGCGTGGGCTGCCGGCAAAGCTGCCGGCAGCCTCAAAAAGATAGCGGCGCCGCCATCTTACCTTGGATCGCCGCTCCCCGTGACGTCATCGGGGGCGGCGATCCGTCTCCATGCTATTTCGTTTTAACCCCTTCATTACAATGTGCTGATAGCACATTGTAATGAATGAGGAGGAAAATCCCCATATACTGCCATACTGTAGTATGGCAGTATATGATAGGATTGATCAGACAACCTAGGGTTAAAGTACCCTAGGGAGTCTGAAAAATAGTATAAATAAAAATTAAAAAAAGTTTAAAAAAAAAAATTATAATAAAAAAACCTAAAATTTCAAATCACCCCCCTTTCCCTAGAACTGACATAAATATAAATAAACAGTAAAAATCATAAACACATCAGGTATCGACGCGTCCGAAAATGCCTGATCTATCAAAATATGATAACGTTTTTTCAATGCGTTTAACCCCGTAACGGAAAATAGCGTCCAAAGTCGAAAACGGCACTTTTTTGCCATTTTGAAAAATATAAAAAAATCTATAAAAAGTGATCAAAAGGTCACACAGTCCCAAAAATGATATTATTGAAAATATTATCAAATTTCGCAAAAAATGTCACCACCCACAGCTCCGTACACCAAAGTATAAAAAAGTTATTAGCGCCAGAAGTTGGCAAAATCAAAAAAATAATTTTTGTACAGAAGGTTTTCATTTTTGTAAATGTATGAAAATATTATAAAACCTTTATAAATTTGGTATCCCCTTGATCATACCGACCCAAAGAATAAAGTAGACATGTCATTTGGGGCGCTCAGTGAAAGACGTAATATCCAAGCCCACAAGAAAATGGCGCAAATGCGTTTTTTCACCATTTTCATTGCATTTGGAATTTTTCTGAGTACATGCCATGGAATATTTAATAAAATAAAAATTTAAGGTACAGTATGGTAACACTTACAGTAAAATGGACGATGGTAATGTTGTTGTTGTATGCCTTATGTTTATGAGCGACAGTTTTCCTGCTATATACCTGCATGTCATAAGAATTTAAATTAAAAAAAGGACCATGTTAAATTTAAATCTGTTTTTTTTTTCATTTTTACCGGTGTTTTGTATGCGTTGGAAAAGGGGTAGTCTTATACGGTGAATATATCTTAAACTCTATATTTTAAACAGGAAAGTAGGGGGGTCGTCTTATACACCAGGTCGTCTTGTACGCCGGAATATACGGTAACTTTTAGTGAAGTTTCCGTATTTCTAAGTAGGTCATTAAGTAACCTGCAATCCATTTTTCCAACAGATTTCTTTTCCGCAGCTTCTATTAGTAGACTTGCTGTCCACTTTGTGTGGAGATCTAGCTGCTCTGACTCACTGCTCCTCCCCCGTCCATAGAACATTAATGTAATCTGACACCTCAGTAGTGTTCCATGTAATCTGACACCTCCGTAGTCTTCCATGTAATCTGACATCTCCGTAGTCTTCCATGTAATCTGACCCCTGAGTAGTCTTCCATGTAATCTGACCCCTGAGTAGTCTTCCATGTAATCTGATCTCCATGTAAGTAGGCTTCCTGTAAGCCCTGGTAGTTCCATGTAATCTGAACCTCACGTAGTCTTCCATGTAATACGACACTTCAGTAGTCTTCCATGTAATCTGACCCCTGAGTAGTCTTCCATGTAATCTGACACCTCAGTAGTCTTCCATGTAATCTGACACCTCAGTAGTCTTCCATGTAATCTGACCCCTGAGTAGTCTTCCATGTAATCTGACCCCTCAGTAGTGTTCCATGTAATCTGACACCTCAGTAGACGTTCCCTGTATGACCCTGAGTGTCTTCCATGTAATCTGACCCCTGAGTAGTCTTCCATGTAATCTGACCCCTGAGTAGTCTTCCATGTAATCTGACATCTCCGTAGTCTTCCATGTAATCTGACCCCTGAGTAGTCTTCCATGTAATCTGATCCTGAGAGTATTCCATGTAATCTGACCCTGGTAGTCTCCATGTAATCGACACTCAGTAGTCTTCCATGTAATCTGACATTCGTAGTCTTCCTGTAATCGACCCTGAGTAGTCTTCCATGTAATCTGACCCCTGAGTAGTCTTCCATGTAATCTGACCCCTGAGTAGTCTTCCATGTAATCTGACCCCTGAGTAGTCTTCCATGTAATCTGACCCCTGAGTAGTCTTCCATGTAATCTGACACCTGAGTAGTCTTCCATGTAATCTGACACCTCAGTAGTCTCCATGTAATCTGACACCTCAGTAGTTTCCAGTATCGCCCTGATAGTCTCCATGTAATCTGACCCCTCAGTAGTTCCATGTAATCTGACACTCAGTAGTGTTCCATGTAATCTGACCCCTGAGTAGTCTTCCATGTAATCTGACCCCTGAGTAGTCTTCCATGTAATCTGACCCCTGAGTAGTCTTCCATGTAATCTGACACTTTAGTAGTCTTCCATGTAATCTGACACCTCAGTAGTTCCATGTTGAACTCATAGTGTCCATTAATCTGACACCTCAGTAGTTCATGTAATTGACCCCTGAGTAGTCTTTCATGTAATCTGACCCCTGAGTAGTCTTCCATGTAATTGACCCTGAGTAGTCTTCCATGTAATCTGATCCCTGAGTAGTCTTCCATGTAATCTGACCCCTGAGTAGTCTTTCATGTAATCTGACACCTCAGTAGTCTTCCATGTAATCTGACACCTCAGTAGTGTTCCATGTAATATGACACCTCTGTAGTCTTACATGTAATCTGACACCTCAGTAGTGTTCCATGTAATCTGACACCTCAGTAGTGTTCCATGTAATCTGACACCTCAGTGTGCTTCTCTGTTGTTGCTTGCAAAAAGGAACTCAAATTTCAGAGTGAGAAGGGGAGGAGGGAGGATGGCATAAACTTAAGAAAGTGAAGAAGGAAACCATGGCATCATAGGCCTCAAAATAAGAGCAGAAATCTACTCATGTTAGACTTTTTTAGGCCACTGTTTGGATATTGGTATTGATTACTAGTTTGGAAATGGGGGGAAATTCAGGCATATTAGGGCACATTTACTAAGGGTCCGTCGGATGCATTTTTGTCGGGTTTCCTAATGATTTCCGTTTTGCGCCGAATTGCCCCGGGATTTTGGCGCACGCGATTGTGCCGCATTGGACAACCCTGATGGATTCGAACAAATCGCAGAATTTAAAAACAGAATTGTGTCGCAAGATCAAGCACTCACATGCACCAGGAAGAAGAAGGTGAACTTCGGCGTACCTCAGCGCAAAAGCGACACATGCAGGAAATTGGACGCACAACCTTAGTGTATCGCGCCAGATTCGAATCCTCGCCGGACAACGCGGGATCGCAATAGGACCGGGTAAGTAAATGTGCCCCAATATTTCCCAGTTTGTATATATAATCACGTAATCACGTAAATGGATCTCAGCTACAATGCCACACACTGCCTGTGCACAATTGTGGAGCTGTTTTAGGAAGAAAGAATTTTTCTTGTCCTGGACAAGCCCTTTAAGTAACAGCCTCACATCCAAAGAAATTACTTGCAAGTCAATACAAGAAGAGTTTCATCTATGAAGTATGAGCAAATAGTCAAATCAATGAAATATCATTAAGTTAAAAGTGGAATTACAACAATAAATGATTCTGGGACATAAAGGGAATCTATCACCATGGAAAACTAGTGTAATAGCTGGATAGCACACAGATTAGAAAAATCTCATTTGTATCTTCTAGTCACTTACATCCCCCCTGCAGTCAGCCCACTAGGGGGTCTAGCGCTATATACTAATTCACACCAAAATGTGAGTTATCATGGAGAGGACGCCCACGTGTCTCAGCGCAGAGACCCTTTGTGGGCTGCCTGTGAGTAAGTCTAGCAAATACTGAGAAAAATTAGAGCTTTAACCCTGCAGGCATGCACAGCTCTTACTGAGCTCATTGACTACAGCAAAGGTGGTTTTAACTCTTTCTACCCCAATGGAGAGGAAATATTGTCATATATAGAACACATGAGTCTGGTGATCCCGTTAATGTAGAGAAGACCGCAAACACATTGAAATCATTGAAAGTTATGAATTCAACATAGACACTGTATACAATAAGCTTCTCAGCTCCCTCTAGTGGTGTCTGCGGGTAGAGTGTAAAAGAGAAACTGCAATCAGATAGATTTAAAAAATGGTGTTAATTTGCGGACATTCTATTTTCTTCTGTGTTGGACACAAGCGGGTGCCTAGATCTGGGACCTGCCTAAATCTCCAGCACCCCATATCCTACATGGTCCTACAGTCTCCATGTTTGGTAAAGGTAGCAACCCTAATGTGGTGCCCCTTATTACCAGCGACTCATGTAGGTTGCTGCATCCTGGTGAAAGGTGCTATGCATAGGATAAAGCTGCAAGTATGGAAAATGCTATTAATTTAGGGTGTTTTTAGCTGGAGGTAACAAATTCTGCAGCATAAGGTCCTATTGCAGCGAATTCCTATTGAATTGTTTAATTCCATCTATAAATAATCAAAACCAATGAGACTCTTTCTATATTATGCTTTCTGGTTTGGGAATAGCATTTCAGAATGCAGTAAAGACTAACATACAAGAAAATATAAAGAAATAAGGCAAAGTTGCATTAATCGGCATGGAGGAAGATAGAGTGCAGTGCTTGCATCAGTGCCGCAGCCCCTTCCGAAAGCTGATGGGCTTGTCGCGGTATCACTTACCTTCTAGAATGTACTATATAAGAGCATGTTTTTCATTATTATTGAGCTGTAGGTAGAAATGAGTTCATTATATACAGCACTTTACACAGCAAAAAATATCCGAAAAGCAGATTGACCTAATGGGTGCCGCTCCGGGGACACTTAACCAGTCCCTGTTGATGAGGGTAAGCAACTTACAGGCAGATCGGTCATTTATAAAGATTCCCTTTGCCAAGTGAGGATAATATATACATAGATCTGCGGACATGCCCGTTCTGTGCCCATGTCCTCATTAGCCGGATGCTGCGGATCCTGTTTGTATTCAGTGACAGGCCACCGGAGCGCCTCCTGCATTTCAAGGGTCGTGTGACATCTGCACCGAGCGCAATATGATGTCTAGACCTTAATGGCGTCTCTTTTAATAAAGTGGCTCTGTAAATAAAGATTATAGGGCAGCCTGTTTTCTTGGGGCGAGCTGCAACAGATTATTATTCCTGTACATCAAAGCGAGCAGCAAATTCCTCTAATTACAGCCTGGGTGTTCCAAATTACAATGTAGTAGTGAGGATGCGGGCTGCATACAGAGTGCGCGGCGGTGCCAGCCTTAGTCTGTGCTATCTCACTGCTGGCATCTCCGCCAGGGCTGGGGAGATATTACCGGTGCCCACGACTACGGACGGAAATGGCTCGTCCGGAAAAAATGGAATTAAGGAGAATGTAAAATAAATGGGTGACGCTTTTTATAAATATCGTATTCAAAAAAGTGATGTACTGCCGATGATGGACATTGTAGTGAACGGGAAAATTAGCAGCACATATCCTTTTTTTGAGATATTTCTGACCTATTGGAATGGATAAATGACACTGTGCCTAGGTTTTAAAAAAAAGTCTTTACTAAAGGGGTATTTCCACGAAGACAAGATTCTTAAATATATTCAGAATAACAAAATAACATATTCTCTAATTCACTGTTATTACCAAAAAGACGTGGCAAAACCTATAGGCACTAGAGAAAAGGCTCCAGGGGAGTTTTTATGGTGTTTTACAAGTATTTGTCTGAAGTGGCGACAACTTCCCTTTAAGGCATGAAATTATTCCATTATCTGTCATGACCCACATGGAGCAGAGTTGACTTCAGGATTGTCAGTGCATTGTTATTATTACATCCCGGATAATCTCTTCCGGGGAATTTTCCTTGGCGCTCATCCAAACCCCCTCCCTCTCATTTGTGTGTGACTAAGAGACTCTCTACTGTGCGTCTGTAGGAGGAGCGGCCGCATTTCAATGGTATTTAATTGCTCAGGACTGGGAGATGAAATGGAGGGTTTTTAATGTTTTTCAAATCTTGTTTTTCCGATTTCAGATGAGTGTTTGATTCTTTGCCATCTGATCAGCATATTTGTACATTCATTCAATTTTCAGAGCCGCCCGGCCTCGCTGCGCTTCTCAATTAGCCAAACAAAGCAATTAAATCCTTACTTACATGATTGCGGATAAATACCGTCATGCTCAGGAAACGGGAACCGGATTATCATTCCTGAGTGACCATTCACCGCTCACATTACCGAATGGGTGGAGGCATATTTTTTACTACCAATAAGAATAGGTTTGAAAGAGAACCACTTTTACCACTTCTATAGCCCCCACCGCTTCTACCACTTCTCTAGCATTATTTGTCAAATTGGAGGAGCCAGGTTGTTTGGCTCCAGGCCAAAGTAGGGAGCTTAATTAGCATAGTCCACTCTGAAACTACCCTTAAACCATCCTTTTAGGTTCTATAGGCTCAGGCCTAGAGTAGACATCATGGTACCACTCATCTGAAACCAAAATATTAACACTGCGTGCTCTGTAACGATGGAGGGTACAAAAAAAATCCAAAATAATATCAAATTTAAACAACGTCCATGACAGAATGAAAAGAATTGGGATGTGTGAAAGTGGTGAAAGTTCCTCTACAATGCTGGTTGTAATCATGGGCAGATTTGGGAACTGGCAGACCCCCTATAAAGAGGATTAGAGATGAGCGGACCAGAACTTTAGGTTCAGCGTTCTCCATTAGCCAGTTCCAACTAACACGGATGTGGTGCTAATGGGCTGCAGAGCACCCAAACAAGCAGCTTTTTACCCCTAGCAATTAGGCAAGGTTGTAATTGGCCAGGGGTGTCCACTAGGTGTCCACCTGGCCAATGTCTAGTTGCTAAGAGCATAAAACTGAAGCCCATCAAGCGACACATCCAGGTAAGCCGGTGCTACCAAATGGAGGACACCAAACCTTAAGTTCAGGTCTGCTCATCTCTAATCCTCTTTAAAGGGGGTCTACCAGTTCCCAAATCTCGCCGTGCTTACAACCAGCATTGCGTAAGGTAGTGGCACCTAAACATATGCAGCACATGGACAGTGCCACATCAGCACAGATTTGCAACTCCTGCGACATCATTATGGGGTTGCCAATTGGCTGCCATGACTTTCAAGAACCCCTCAGAGGCTCTTATGCCCATTATTCTGACTCTCGGAGGCTCTCTCTTAGTGAATACGACTAAAAGTTCTGATGTGTAGACCAGGTGGAGCTTTCTACTATAGTCTTTGGCGTTTTTTTGGAAGAGACTATTATAAATGTGGTGTGCAGGACGTTCACGCCCCTGCCTGCCCTCTGTCCATCCACCATCACATCCGCTCTCTGCCCAAAGTAGCGTGCAGGTTGGAGAAGCCAGAAAACTGTTGGGTACTGGGCGATTCATGTGGTTTCTCTACCATAAAACTATCGGAATACCCATAATGAATCTCCCCATTTGGATCTGCAATACCAGGCAACAGTCATAGTCAAGGTGGCGCTGTTTTTAGATAAAGGACCCTTTTCTTAGGTGTATATAATGCAGAAATATAACGGACTACCCAGATTTCAGTTTTTGCCCGGATACAGAGTTTCTCTCGCGTCTCTCGCTAGATGCCGACTGCCGCTAATAGCTCATATTTTCAGGTTGTGGGTTCATACAGCACAGCCTCCAACATCGATATATCTAATATAGTATCTGACATGTCTCTGCAGTGCCCTGCTTCAGAAACATTTGTGCCCATAGCTGGCACGTCTAAAAGTCAACTAGTATTCTCTACATTTTCCATTTGCAGTCATCTAGGCCAATATAAGTCATTATATATAAAGGTCATGGATTTAAAGAGCGTTCGCCCTAAACTCTTAATATAAAAGTTATTGGGATTTTATCCTGCAAAAGTTTTTAATATTCTATTTAGCAGATAACTTGGCCTTCTGTAGTGTAACAGATGCAGTCGACAAAAACTGATGCCGGTTATTACAGAGCCCACAAGGGGGCAGACAGACCCTGAACTCTGACCGCCACTAACCCCTTCGCCGTGACCTCTTCTTAGTTGCTACGTAACCAAAGAGAGGGACGTCTCAACTGACCCCCCCCCCCCCCCCGCCCTGCGTCTTACACAAAATATGACTCTTACACAAAATATGACTCTTCTCTGCTCACTTTCACGTGACTTTGGATTAGATTTTGTAAAGGTAAATGGCAGAGATTTTGCACAAAAGAGAGAATTCTAGAAAGGACATTTCATCCCCTGCCTGAAGGGGCTGCTAGTTTAATGGTGTAAAATCCAGTGACAGATCCCTTTAAGCCCATAGTCTGGTTGTGGGAATGCTCTAAGACCTCCCAGGAATAGGCAACAGCTTAGTTATTGGTAGGCAAAAGTTACGTGGGCACCTCAGACAAGTTGGTCAGAAAAGTCTGTGTTTTAAGGAAGCTGGGGCTTTTACCCTCTCCACAATGGTGGTACTTGGCTTTCTTCCATAAGGGAAAATATAAAAAGAGGCACAAATCTTTACACTTGGATTGGTCTATTGCCTTCAATGTTGGGTTCCCGACCATTCCATGGCCTCTTTGAATGAATTTCAACATCCAAACCATTTGTCCAGAGGTAAGGTAAAATCCTATTAGAGGTGCCTAGCAGCATCTTATTCCTCTCTCCCAGAACACATGAATGTTAGAAGGAAGTACTTACAGGTATTACCAAAGTGTCAAATTAGTGCTCTTAAAGGACATCTACCACCAGGATGTAACCCAAGCCCACTGGCAGGATCTGTTCTTTTTTAGCTTCGGAAGCCCTGTTTTAAAATTATTCAAATGAGCCTGAGGTGCTCTGGGCTCCCCTCAGCTTCATTTCCATCATTTTAAAGACTTTTTTACTTAAAAACAAGGTAATAGAAAACTTAAAGAAAAGTGAATTCTACCAGAGGGGGCATACACCAGTATGTACGTGTGCTTGGTTTACAACCCTTAATCCTGGTGGTAGATGTCCATTTTCTATGTTAAATGTCGGACCTCCAATGATTAGCTGGTTTGGAAAACGTAAGTTTAGCCTTAACCGGCAGCTCTGAATGAAATACAATTTCATGATATCCCAATCATTTTTACCAAATCGGACAAATTGATTTCTGCCCGTGTACTCGCTCTGTGGGTTAAAGGGTCAGCAGTATTATTGGGCGATGATTTAACCCCATGGAATAAAGTGATCTCATGGATTTAACATGTCCAGTGGGATAAAGGACCGGTCTCATATATCTGTCCATGTTCCTTGTTGCTGATCCCACACATATTTATAGTTTTTATCTCCTTCACAGTCCTTAATTTGTAGCCACCTACCTGATCCAGGCTCCCAGTTGCATTGAGAGTTATAGAGGACTGTCACTTTACAATATTGAATCTCCATCTCATAATCCCTTCAACCTTCTACCAGTCAGGCTCAAGGTCTCCCTAATCCGTCTTCCAGGAGCGAAGTGGAGTCACAACTCTTGAGTGAAATTTCAGTAAATATCCGGAGATTAATCTCATGCGCGGTTACATGGACACGCGCCTCTGCTGCTCTAACTGTACATCTTACATCACTTACAGGGAGAATGGATATAGTCAGTACCAGGTACCATCCAGCACATGCAGGTGTAATTTACATATAAATGACTCCATTAAAGCTATGCATGTTATAGTATGCCTGAGCGGACAACATGCAATCCCCGGGGCTCTACCGGTTTTATAATTAATATTAATTAGAGAGATACATACAATATCCATAAATCTGTCCCTGTAAAGGAAATCTACCATCACAATCCATCATGATGATAAACCAGGGACATTACTCATAGATCCAGGCACCAGGACTGTGGTTATCTTCTTATATTTGTTATCCATGGCCTCCTTTCTTCTAACATCAACTTTTATAATAATGTTGATGAGCCCGAGGGGCTCTGGTGGGTGTTTCCAGAGCACTTACAGAAGCACTTCCCCCTCCCGCTGTGTTCCTTCTGGCTCATTAATATCAAAGTTGATTTTAGAAGGAAGTAGGCCGCGGATAACAAATATAAGAAGATTATCACAGTCATATTGTCTGGATCTATGATTTGTGACTCCATTGTCCAAATTATGAAACCAAGGGGGTCATTGATCTTATCTCTCTTTGTATTGGCTGGTTTTTGCCTGTCTGCTACTTTGGTAATTTATCAATCTCACTTTTTCCTTGTGTTAAATGGGTTTTTTTTTTCAGATCTCTTTTTGAGACATTTGTTACAAAAGTTGCTAAAATTTCGCACAAATGTCTCAATGTCACTTCTTTCCATTTTCGAAGTTTTCCGAAAGTATGGTGTCATCTGGAGTTTTTTGCACCCAGAAATGTTGCAAATTTGAGACCATTTGAAATGGAAAAAATGCCATTTGCAACATTTAGCACATCTGGAATAAACATAAATGTGTCTTACTGACGAAAAACAAATGTCCGGTGGATGTTTTTAAAAAGTCCACAAAAAGGTGCAAAAATTGCAATGCGCCAAAAAATGTCTCAAAAAAGACAGAAAAAACAGGAAGAAAAATAAAGATAAATGACCCCCAAAGAATGTATGATATAAAACATCACACCCTGACTTGCATCTCAACCTTTTCTACATCCACCTTCTACATTGGGGTATTCTGATCGAAGCAATTACTACTGGATAAGTGATAAATGCTGCTACTGATTTATTGGATATTTAGTGCGTATTCTGCAACAAGTGACTTCACCGTTAATAAGTGGAATTTAAACCACAGGATTTGTAATGTATCGATAGGGCAGGTTGTCAAACTCATTTACTCCCAAGGGCCACATCTGCCCATTGGGTCGATTGAACTGTTAGGGGCTAATGCACATGATTCTTCTTGGTTCGTTATTCTCAAACCGTGCGATGACCACATCTCATGGACCAAACACTGTTTCAGTGATGTTTGTCCAATCGCCATAGTTATAAATGATGTGATGAGTTGCTGCTTCCTGCCAAACATGATTAAAATATGGCGCTGGAGGCTTGAGGTCATGTGGGGCCTCCTTGATTCACAAGAGTTGGGTGAAACAGTGTTGGGTCTGTCAAATCTGGTCACCACATGGTCTATGTTTCACGTATGTTTTAGCTCTAAGGCTACATTTACATGAAGGTATGGGACGGCATACGTGAATTGCGCCAGAGAGGAGGAGGGTGTGACCCTCTCACCACTTCATAAAAAATTATACTGCACATTGGTAAATACGGTAGAAGTGCCCTATCTTTTTGCGGCTACGGAATGGTTCGGTGAGTACACGTTTTGCTCACCAGACCGTTCCATGTGGCTATTGCCATCTATGGGGGACGTATGTACGGGACACCGGGAACCGCGCCCATTTCAGAGCTTGTATGCCAAGATTCTGCCACACAAGCTCTAATAAATCCCCCCTAAAAATAAAATTGCCCCTAAATTGTAATACATCAGCCCCATAACCTGCTTATCACAGAAACCTCATATTTAACAACTGAAATAAAATTAAGGCTTACGGTAACTTAATACATTTTTCTGTTTAACCCATTATATTCTCAATGGTAGAAGCCCAGAAAAAAGCAAATAAAATCTTTCTCTGGAACAATGGTCTCTGGCCTCTGTGATGAACCCAGCAGAGTAAGTTAAATGGCGTGATTGAGGTGAGCGGTAGTTTGGGAGTTATTATTGGGTTATTGGGCAGGCGGGAATGACAGCTAGAGTGCTCGCTCCGAAAGAGCAAATCAGGTGTAAAGACTGTTTTCTAAGAAAAATGTATTTATTATAGCTTCTATTTTTATTACACACTTCTCTTATGGGAAGGCAAAAATGGATGGATCAATAGATGAGATGGAAGGACAGACAAAAAGACAGAGATAGATAAGTGACAGATAGAAAGACACTTAGATATTATAAATATAGAAAGATACTTAGGTGGAAGGAGAGATGATTGATAGACAAATAGAAAAATGTGGATCGAGATATAAAGATAGATAAATAGATAACAAAAATAGGAATCACCGAATCACCAAATTATTAAAAGATTCACAAGGGTTTATTTGTACTGCAGCAGGAATAGACCCACCTGAATTTTTCACTAATTTATTGGAGTGCAGCCTTTCCTATTTTGTTAGATTGTGTGGAGTTCTTGGCCATACTATGTTTGCTTGTACCTAGGGCCGGCGCTAGCACTGGGTATACCTGGGCAAGCGCCGTGGCCCAGAGCTGCTGGGGGGGAGGGGGGGGGCACATAAGACTGTACATAAGGGATCCATGGGAGTGAGGGGGACTTTATATAAAATAACCATGAGGGGGCTGTATATAAAATAACCATGACAGGGCTGTTTGGTATGATAAACTAGGGAATATTTTAGGTTTTAGTTTCTGACTTTTTAATGCTACCATGTGAGTTCACTGCAAAGGGACCCACTGAGGCTCTGTCACCCAGGGGCCTACTGAGACCTGGAGCCGAACCTGCTTGTACCCCCACCTTTTTTATTTACTGTAGCAGTGCTGTTCTGGACTTTGGAGGGGGATTTATCTTAATTTTTTTATATTATGTAATTTTTTTTATGCACCTAAATTGTCTCTACCTGGCACCACATTTATCTAATGTCAAAAGCGGTGTCTTGTCTTTGAGACTTTTTTTGTAAAAAGTCTCAATGAGAAAAAAAAATCCTATAAATCAGCTTATGACTCTGTTGTGTGCTTATAGAGAGCTATACGCAGCCTGATCCTTCCCCCTGAATTCAAGGGGAGGAGTCAACCTTGGCAGAGGATAGTGATTGGCTGTTCCCTATGTATTTGGTGGTTTCATATTGAGGTCAGTGCCCTTATATGGAGACTTAAATCACTCGGGACCCCCCTCCTGTCGAGTAACATGTGTTCAGGCAGGGGAGATTTTTTATATTTAAAAGCATCAATTTCGAAAAATTGTATATTAAAATACAATAAGCACAAGATTAATACATAAGCATTAAAGTGAATGTTATTTGAAAAAGTCATGTAGACGTGGTGTTTTTTTCCATGGGGAAGTTCAGTGCGGAAAATAAAATAATGATCATGTTACTTTTCTTGCGCTTCTTCCAGATTTTTGCGTGCATTTTTTATTACATTAAAGTCTATGGGAGAGTGAAAATCTGAATCAAATCGCATTAATGTGAAGTTTTCATGCAGAATTCCCTCAACCAAAAGAAATGGGGAAAAAAAGAGGGGAAAAAAATGCATGGGGAAAATCTACATGAAAACTGCACATATTGGGGCAGATTTACTTACCTGGTCCATTCACGATCCAGCGGCGCGTTCTCTGCGGTGGATTCGGGTCCGGCCGGGATTCACTAAGGCAGTTCCTCCGACGTCCACCAGGTGGCGCTGCTGCGCTGAAGAGCATCGGAACGCACTGGAATACACGAGCCGGGCTGAGCGAAGATAAGTACGTGCCGAACAACACATTTCTTTTTAAATGCGGCGGTTTTTCTGAATCCGTCGGGTTTTCGTTCGGCCGTCGCGTGCATGCCGGCGCCGATGCGCCACAATCCGATCGCGTGCGCCAAAATCCCAGGGCAATTCAGGGGAAATCAGCGCAAATCGGAAATATTCGGGTAACACGTCAGGAAAACGCAAATTGGGCCCTTAGTAAATGACCCCCATTGGATGCGAATTTTGCACATGACAATCTACAACGTGTGCGGACAGGCATTTTTTAACCTATATTTTAACCCCCCCCCCCCCCCCCCCAAAAAAAAAGAAAGTTGATCTATCATAAGATAAGATTTTTTTTTGTTATCTATGCCTCCTCTGTAGAGGAATAATTTTGCCACTTTTTTGAGACAATTTTAAAAAGTCGCATATCATGAATTAGGATGTTGGCTTAAATTCATGCGCTGCTTACATTAAAAAAAGTTGCAAATATGGCACACATACTTAAAAGGGTTTTCCCACAAACTAAAGTTAGGCACTATGTATGGGATAGGGCCTAACTTGCTGATCAGTGGGGGTCTCAGTGCGGAGATCCCCACAGATTGCGAGATCGAGGGGTCCGTCCTCACTCCGTCAGACTAATGGCTGCGCATGACCGTTCTGCTCCATTAATCTTTATGGAGGTGACAGAGATCAATGAGCGCTGCGCTCGCCAATTTCCATCAGCTCCATAGAGATTAATGGAGCAGAACGGTCATGTGCTCCATAAGTCTGATGGAATAACGAGGGGTCCAACAGAACCTTCGTTCTCGCGATCTGTGGGAGTCTCAGCAATCCCATTGATAGGCCCTAACTTTAGTTAATGGGAAAACCCCTTTAAGTCAAAAAAGTCACAAAAACACAACACTTAAGAGAAAAGATACATCAGCCCCCGTGTTTTTATTTAGATGGATATGGAAACACAGGCAGAACTCCAGATCCCAAAACTCAATAAACTATGAAGTTTTTTTTGGAAATGTTGCAACGTTTTGGTGTCTTCAACTTTTTTCCACCTTTGTTCCCACATGTTTTGTCACCAATGAGTTGTGCACCGTTCCCTTATTGGAGTCCTCTCACTCTGCTGACCTGGATTTGAGTGATCAGATCAGACCAGTTTGTCAGAGCAGAGCATTCCAGACATGTTGACTACAACTCCTAGCAGGACCGGTCAGTCGCAGGGTGTCATAGCATGGTGAGAGTTGTAGTGTCCCACTTGTTGGATCACTCTAGAATGTATGTGATGAAGATGTGAGCTGCCGGGTGCCCTGCAGATGTACAGTAGACATTACAGTATCTCCCGGCTCCATCATCATCAGTCTTCAGCTCCAGAAGCTCCAATCAATAACATTGCATCACAGTGGTGACATTTTATGGCCATCTAATCGCTTACGGCCCTATAAAGCAAGCGGATGGCACTAATTTCATCATTTAAATGTAGATTTAAGAGTCATTGAGCGCTAAATGGAAGTCGTTTCATCCATTGAATTGTCTGGATCCAGCACAATGTACCTATGAATCCTGTCACCCTGCCAGGACTCTGAGTGACAATGTAGGCCCGAAGCCTCACCAATGTATAGGGCGTAATGAGCCGGGGATGAGCCCTTCCACAGGTCACTGGGGCCTTTATTACCCCCCTGCGACTTATAAGAACCCAATGAGGGGGACATCTGAGCATTGGGACAATAAACAGTCAGGTTCCTTCATCAGGGACCTTTTATCTGTCCAATAAATATAGATTACAGGGGTCCTTGACCGTAATCTGTCACCCACCAGCTCCAACAAATAAGAACAGCGCATTATAAGCTTTCCAGATGAGTGAAATCTGTCGTTTTAGAGAAAATGAAGTTTTTTCTTTATGCAAATGAGCCTCTCCACTTAATTGTTTCTTAATTGTTTCTCCAATAATAGAATAATCTGGAGGCAGTGCAGAGGCTCAGAAATTTTTCGTTATTCTCAGGCCCTGGAGCTATAGATACATATATTGTCATACGGAGAATCGTTCATTTAAAGGCAATTTCTCACAGTACAAATGTAGGGAAAGCGGGAAGAGCAGATTGTATATAGTGTCCTATCTGCTGGCAGCATGTTCTAGAGCAGGAGGAGCTGAGCACATTGTGCATAGTGTCCTATCTGCAGGCAGAATGTTATAAAGCAGGAGATGATGAGAAGATTGTACATTGTGTCCTATATGCGGACAGCATGTTATAGACCAGGAGGAGCTGAGGAGAATATACATAGGGGCAGATTTACTTACCCGGCCCGTTCGCGATCCAGCGGCGCCAAGTGAAGGTAAGCGCGTCCCAAGCGACACATTTCTTTTTTTAAATGCGGCGGTTTTCCGAATCCGTCGGGTTTTCGCTCGGCGACGCCCCCGATTTCCGTCGCATGCATGCCGGCGCCGATGCGCCACAATCCGATCGCGTGCGCCAAAATCCCGGGGCAATACAGGGGAAATCGGCGCAAATCGGAAATATTCGGGTAACACGTCGGGAAAACGCAAATCGGGCCCTTAGTAAATGACCCCCATAATGTTCTAACTGCAGGCAGCATGTTGTAGAGCAGGTGCAGCTGAGCAGATTGTACATAGTGTCCTATCTATAGGCAGCATGTTATAGAGTAGGGGGATCTGAGGAGAATGTAAATAGTTTGGAAGTCTGTGTGGTGGATGCAGCAAGTGGGACTTTATAGATGTGGTTGTCCAAGAAAAGAGTGGCAATATGGAAGGGGGTGGTCAGTAGGGTTTCATGCCCAAATTATATGAAGGTTCACTTTTTTCTTGTTTGATCAGAGTGTATCACGTATATCTACTAAGTTTTATCCATACAGAGCAGCTGGAAGCCAGAAGTGGCCTACCCCTGCCACACCTTCTCAGTGGATCTCAGAAATATGGCTTTTGTTTGTTGGACCATAAGTGGTTTTGTAGACTTTCTTCGTTACGTCTCGTTTTGTCTTGATGGACTCCACAGTAAATGATGTCCCCTCTATCTGAGAAATAGGACACCCGAAATATCAAAATATACAACTGCAGACACAAGCTTTTTCTTATATAAGCATATATATAGTGATAAGGCCACACACTGACTCACTTCCTGTAAGCAGTTTCCTTCTATCACCTCCTCGTGATTCTCACTACGATCAAGCTGTCTAGTGGAAATAGCTAATATTACACCATGACACTTTTGGATATAAACCCATAAATTGGTTTGTTACTCATCATAAAATTTTTGGATATCTTTAGATCCCTTAAATCGGATTGTTACTCATCTTCGACTCAACTGTAGTAAATAGGGCCCCTCGTAGTCCTTAGCTAGTTGTTTTCCATATCACCATGTGCTTCTGTGATGTATCATGCCACGTCTTGATCTTGGATACTATGTGGTTCTGTAAAGTGTAATATTTATATTCATCATCTTATGTGGGATCCATACAGGAATTTGCTATTTCTGCCCCATGACTCAATGTCTGATATCCGGACATATCCTCACCACTTCCCTGCTTACTTTATATCTTTCATCACCGCTATATCAGTCATGTTATCAGTCATGTGGTCTAACCACCAAACAATATTCTTCCACCGATCAGGAATGGACAGACATAGATAAGGAGGAGGGGGGGGGGGGTGGCCGTCGGACAATTCGACTGATTCGGGCAAACTGCGGAATTTAAAAACATCAGCAACATCAGCACTCACATGCACCGGGAAGAAGAAGGTGAACTCCGGCGGACCTGAGCGGGGAAGCGACACATACAGGATATCGGGCACACGAGTGAATCGCGCCAGACCTGAATCCTCATCGGACATTCTGGATCGGCGGCATCAATGGGACTGGTAAGTAAATGTGCCCCTGTACCCACAATGTTTGGCATGAACCCGACCACTCCGATCCCTACTCTCCAGGAAACAACCCACTGGTTCTTGATGCGTTCCTTTCCATTTCACCTTACTGTTTTGGTGCTGCACTATTTCATCATGTCATGACTTTGGCTCCTATTGACCTTGGATACTATCTAGTTCTGTAATTTACAGTGCAAATCTGGTTTCTTTCTTGAGTAGGTTTTGTATATCTATCACCAGTACAGTTACTACTTATTTCATATAGAGGATTACGAAATATCATTCCTCCTCTACTTCAATAGTTTTTTCGGAAATTGTCATTAATCTACAGTGTAATCAGCTTATGTGGGATCCTTACAAAAACCTGCTATTTTTGCACCCTGACTCATTGCCTACTATCAATGAGATATCCCCACCACTTCCTCGCTTACTCAATATCTTCCACAACCACCAAAAATATCACACAATAGTATCAATCATGTGGTCTAACCCCCAAGCGATAGTCTTCGTACCAATCAGGACAAATATCAGCTAAGATTTTTGTGGGACTTTGAAACAATTTATTTTCAATGTACAAAGGTCATCTGCTCGCACTTAGTTCAGAGATGAATATAGATCTAGATAGGAGGTCCTACTATCCTGTATTCCTATATCAAGTATTGTTGTTTTCTGAATTTCCTGTACTCTGACTACCCTTCTGCCTTGTGATTTTGTACTGCTTTTGTCCTCTTTCTTCTGACCCGGCTCTGGAGATTATTCTTAAGTATTTGTATTGTATCGTCTTCATCTCCTCGTTGTGCACTTTGGTGGGAACATCTCCTAGTTGTCTACCCACCACACATATTCTGCAGGCTTTACCAAATTGGTGTTGGATTTTAGGTAGCTTGTTATGATTGTGAACTTTATTCTACTAGTTATCTGCAGACTCTAAAGCCTAAATATAGAAATTGAATGGACAGGGAACCTGTCAGAGGGTTTTACCCACTTAAAAGAGGGGTTTCCCTCTTTTATGTGAATTCTTACCCATTTATCTATTAAAAAAAATATTTGCTTGACTTTGGGGGAGATATTTTTGTAGTCAAACCGGGGAGATTTCACATAAATGAGGGAAGTCTCGAATGGACATTTCACCCCCGACCTGAGGGGACAAGTAGTTGAGTGGGGTAAATGTAGTGACACTCGTCTTTAAAGTCTCAAACAGAAATATTTTTACTTTATCTATATCTGTGAAAAGTAAAAATGAGCACTTGGGATGTCTGCTTTGTGTGATGAGTAGAAGTCCTACACCTGGGACTATGGCTTATTGGAAGAATCACAGAATTTTTTCTTGTTGACACAAGCATTGGTGCCGTACAACATGTACATGTTCCCGATATTGCTCCTGAATTGCAGTACAGGAACTTCCACGCACGTAAACCAACAAAAGTGTCATAAATCCAACTTTACAAAATTGAAGGTCGATCTTAAAGTATAGTAAAAGCCCTATTTCAGCCACTATGGCCGACATAACAGTGCAGTGTGTACTATGTGCAGTGACCTGTGTAGTGTGCAGGGGGCGGCAGATTCAGGGTTTTTGGTTCCCGTTCTTCAGGAATCTGGCGCCCCCTCTGCACTGACCTGGAAGTGTGCACCACCTTTATTTTGGTGAACCTTCAACATAGGGCGTCACATGTATTATCGTATTTGCGCCAAAAAAGTGTCCGGAGCTCATGTTTTTCTTGGCGCATAAGTGTTGCGGATCATTTATAATGTGTTTGCACCAGAAAGAACAGAGGCTTCCGACTATCCCGTATTGTCCGTCTTTTTTGGCGCAGGTAGGAGTGGCCTATGTTTTCCACATCAGCCGCTATATTTATGTGGAGTTTGTCGACTTTTTTAGGCGCAATTGTGGGCGCAGAACAGACCAGGAAAAAAATGGTCTGAAATAAAAAAAAAAACATGCGCAGCCCATGTAAGATTTTGGCGCACATCTCAGTTGTGTCACCATTTTTATGTTGCCCGACTGATTAGTTCCATCTGCTTAATAATTACTTACAGCCATGCACTACTTTAATGCATCGGGCTGTGTGCAGTAGGATCTCAGATGCCGATTGTCGAGGTTGCAACACAATTAAGGCAGCATGTTATAGAGTAGGGGGATCTGAGGAGAATGTAAATAGTGTCCTATCTGCATGCAGCATGTTATAGAGCAAGAGGAGCTGAGCAGATTGTACATAGTGTCCTATCTACAGGCCAAGTATTATCAGCATATAATAGTCATCTCTATACAGTAATCCTATAGTACTCTCTTTCACTGATAATAAGCTGCTTGTCCTGGCTGTGTGCTCCGGATCTTCAGTCTGGAAGTTGTTGTCTCCACTTTATATATATAAAATCTGAGGCCATTAAGTCTTACTTTTCATACTGCTTGTCTTTGGTAGAATGAAGGTTGGTAGATTTGCCCTTACCCCTTGTCTTTCGTCCACATACTATAACTCGGGAGCGCCGTTAGGGCAAAAGATCCAGGGCACGAGGCCCCTATGTTGTCTGCCTGCTTTCCCCAGTGTCATCTCTATTTGCATCCTTTGGCTTCTAATAGATATAATTACTGTAGTGTCTCCACTACAGAGCCCATGCGGCTGTTCTGTGGAGTAGTGAGCGCTGCATGAGGTGATGGCATCGCTACATCGCGTCCCATGTAGTGATTTGTCGTTCGTGAACGAGCTGGCTCTAAGCTGGCTCTTGTTCCTGAACGACTTGAGCCAGCTCACTTAACTCCGCCCCTAACCGATTCACCACACACCCTTTAACCCAATATAATTGGGTCAAAAGTGAAGTAGTGTGGGGTGATTGACTGGCCTGCAGCTCCCTATTACATATTTAATAGGGAGCCATTCAGGAGCCAGAAGAGCCGGCTCTTCTTAGTGAGTGGAACCTAATGAGCCAACTCACTAAGAAGAGCCGGAATTCCCATCACTAGTCTCCTGCTTCTAGAAGCTTTCCTACAGAAGCCTGGAGCCTATCACTGAATGTGGGGGTTATAAGTGATTGTTGGGGTGATATAAGTGAGTGTGGGGGGCTATCTTTGAGTCAATGGGGGTTATTAGAAAATGGAGCGCTATTTACTGAATGTGGGGTCTATTAGTGTGTGGTGGGCTATTAGTGTGTGTGGGGGCTATTTTTGAGTGTAGGGGCTTATTAACAAGTGGAGGGCTACTACTGAGTGTGGGGGCTATTACTAAATGTGGGGGGTATTTTCTGAATGTGGGATGAAAAGTGGTTGTTTGGCTATTACAGGTGTGGGGGGCTAATAGTGATCATAGAAGGACTATCATTAAGTGTGGGGGGGCTATTACTAAATGTGGGGGCTTGAGTGTGGGGGGCTACTGGTAAGTGTGGGGGCTATTACTAACTGTGTAGGGGGATATTACTGAGTAGTGAGGGCACTTACTTTGTGGGGGTCTATTACCGAGTGTAGTTGGCATTGTAACATGTCAGTCCATGTTTAGGGATCATTATTAGGTGGGTGGCACAATGTGGGGGCCACCAGGAAGGGCTGTGGTGTAAAGTTTGGTGCCATAATTGTGGCTTAATTGTAAATTGTGTCTTACAATGGTGGATTTTATAACCTGTTACGCTGAGGGACATTACTTGTATTTTAGGAGGACTTTATGTGTAGCTGCATTACGTTATTTGGTTGAAGAGTTTTAGTGTTAGGGACAAAGATTTAGGGACAATATAAAAGTGCAGAACATAAGATGTCTGTGTGGTAATCTACATAGGGACAGCACATAGCTGGAAGAAGAGAATGGTGATGGGGGGCCCCTGCTTTAACCCCTTGTAACTATTAGGTATGAGGGATAAAACCAGTATAATTCTGATAAATTGAGGATTTAACCCCTAGACACATAGATAGAGGCGTCTCACCACCCCCTCGCTTCTATCCCATATAAATGCCTCGTATTACCAGGTGACCTATTGGCCTCATCCCCCTCCTCATCCATTCCTGGTGGGAATTACACACACGGAGGAGCCAGGTTTTGGTTGATTTTCTGTATATGTCATTTACAGTGATTGCATATGATTAGAGGGTATTCATCCCCTCCCCTCCCCCACCTCATTACCTACGTGTGCATTATGTATGAGATGTGTAGGATAAAGCTATTAGTGAGAATACACAGCATGGACAATGCAGAAATTAGGGAGAAATTGCACTGAAATGGATAATTACACATTCTAGCATATTCCCCTAGATATAAAATCAGAGACTTGTGCGATAGAAAAGGAAAGCGCCAAAGAATTATGAATAGCCAATGATGTACAAGGCTGGCTGGCTAGAGATAGTCAAGATTTAAAACAAAAAAAAATTGCTTAATCGTTAGTGAATACGGCTGAGAAGCAAAACCTAGAACAGCTACTTCTGTAGGATTTCTATGGACAGGTTATTATTTCAGTACCACGGGCAGCTCACTCTAGTAATAAGGGGCATTGGGGCAGATTTATCAAGCTGCCTGAAAGTCAGAATATTCCTAGTTGCCCATGGCAACCAATCACAGCTCCCCTTTAAAATATTCATGAGCACTGGTAAAATGAAAGCTGAGCTGTAATTGGTTGCCATGTGCAACTAAGAATATTCTGACTTTCAGACAGCTTGATAAATCTGCCCCATAGTGTACAATACAGACATCTAGCACTATGGACAGCACCCAGTTAGGGCATTGGCTCAGCTCACAACCCACACGATGAAACAATTATCGATGAACTTTCCGTGGAATTCCATGGTCATCCGATTCAGTTGAGGTGCTGACACCCAGTACTCCCACATTCTCATCAGCTAATGAACACAGAATGGATAAGGGAGTAGACAGCGCCATGCTCCGTGTAGTGGTCAGACAAACTTGAAGTGTCGATGGGATTTACCTACCCGAAAGTGGAGCTGCGGAACTGAACTCAACATATTAGTTTGGTCCGGATGGTTTTAGACATTCCGGATGGTAAAACTGGTAAACTCACTCATGTACAACAACTTACCTAAGAGTAATCTGGGCCTCAGGGTATTAAAGGGCATAATGGGGCTCATTTACTAAGCACATTTTTGTTGGGTTCCCCGACTATTTCCTGTTTGCACGTGACACAAATCGGGGGCGGGCCGCTGGACAACCCGACGGATTCAGACTACGCGCAGGATTTAACATCTCGAATTTTGTCGCAAGACATGCACTTACATACACCGGGAAGAAGAAGGTGAATTTGGGCGGACCTGAGCGGGGAAGCGACACATACAGGAACTCGGGCGCACGACAGGACCAGGTAAGTAAATTTGTCCCAATGAGTCCCTATCCAGCCACTTTAGCCATAGTACACATGGTGTTGGTTAGTATGCTGCGTTACTTATCACTCATATGATTGGAGTTTTTTTAAGGCCAAGCACTTGAACACTAAGTGGCCATGGGAGAGGGAGAATCCATAATATCAGTCCTCTACTGGTCTATACACGTAGGAATGAAACCAGCACATGTGAAGGCGGCTTCCATTAAATACATGAATAAATACATTGATAAGATCCATTCTCAATAGAGCCGCGGCGGCATTGTACAGACAGTACATTTACATGACATCTATGGAAGGTCAGGCTATGAATTCTGATGAAATAACTGGATGTAGCCTTCATCAGGACACAACGGAATACAATAAAATCGGCTCCCATGACAACACCTATCCTTCCTTCTATACTGGCTTCTTCGCTCTCATCCGCCAGGAGAGTGTCTTGCTTCCTTAGGTGCCATGGTCTTATTTCAGACCCGGTTTGTATAGACAGGCTGCAATTCTTTCCTAAGTACACTTGACAGCCTCCTTCCTCCTGACAAGAAGGCAGACGCTACTTTCAGTTAAGTGCCTTAAAGTAATGGTTCCTTCCTTGGATAGGAATACAGAGTGTGAAAGTCTTTCATCACTGGACAGGTCAACCCAGAAAACTGTCGGAGGAGCGTAATTCTACATCTGGAAATATAGCGCAACGCACTATGCAATTACACATGGCGCAGGCGCTGTATGTCTTCTATACTGCCTATATTCTCCGATGTATCCCACAATGTATCTGTTTCTAACATTTATATTTTTTTATATTTTCTATTCTCTCTGGATGATGCACAACCTTTCTTCCATTTATCAAAAAGTTTAAAAAATATATATATATATAATTTTTTTACATTTTTTTTTTAAATTAACAAACACTAAATTGTGCAGCTGTACAAGACCCACATTGACATTGACACTTAATGTAGTCTGGCAAGAAACTTTACACTTGTATTGAACCGTTTGAAAAGATTTAACATGCTGTCAGGGCCACGGGTGCACCAGCCGTGAGGCAAGTTGAGCCTTTAACCTCAGGCACCACCACCTGCAGAACTATATTAGGGGTGCTGTCACTTACTACAAAGCAGAATATGACCCTTAAAATAGTATCTTCTAACAACCCCATGTCAGCATGCATGTTAGAACTGGCAGGGAGAATCCTCTTAACCTAATGGGGCTCATTTACTGAGGACTTTGCGCCAGTTTTCTGTCTGACTTTGCACCTTCTTTTATGTGCAATCTGCGTGCACATAAATTTAAGAAGGGTCCGTGCCACATATGTGTCACACGTGACCGTTCTGTGGCAGGCCTGCACTATGCTTCATGCGGCACAAATTTCTGCAATGAGATAGACGTTCCGGTGCTCAGTCGGACTGTGCGACACATTTATCATGCAAAGTCCGACAGAACTGTGTCACATGACCCATCTTAAAAGTGCACTCTGTCGGGGCAGTGCACCAGATTCATGAGAAATCCTGAATCTGGCGCCCCCTGCACACTATACATGACACTGCACCTAGTACAGACTGCACTGTTTTTGGGAAATGTGTCCCAATATATTATTAGTGGATGGGGCCATGGGTGTGCCATTCTGTTGCTAGCCTCAGGCGGCAGATTTTAGGTTCACCTCTGTTCAGACCATTCTGGGAACAGCAGAGGGGCTCATTTTGGAGATTACTTATAATGTTGACTCCAAGAGGAGTATTAGTAAATGTAAATAATAATTTTTTTTTCAATACTGACGATCTGTTGCTTCACCAGGTGAACGGGTGGGGCTTATAAAAGGGGCAGGGCTTAACAACCTTTTTGTCTTAGTGTAGAAACCTCAAAGGTGGGAGGCTCCTGCTGCAGCCAGTTGTCTTACATACAGGTAAAGACTCTAAGTGGATTATGAGAATGAGGGTTTGTTGTACCCCAAAAGAATGGAGTGGTTGGACGCGTGCTGCAACTTTACTCACTGTACGGTGCTTGGCTATATCTGCCCTTGCCATAGAGATGGATAGAGCAGCAGGGCAAATGGACAATTGGCTGCTCTGTTCATCTGGGGTACAAGGGATCTGTGGGGGCCCACCACTGAAACCCCCACCATTCAAGTCATCCCCTATCCTGTAAATAGGGGGAACCCCAATTATATAATGGCTGGACAACCCCTTTAAGGGAGATTTGAGATATCCCAAAAATATCTGATAGCCTATCCATTCTTGAACTTGCCTCTATTTCCCGAGTCATAGGTCTTTATACCCCATCAAAATATCATCCCTGTCACATCTGATGTGACTTTCCACATAATATACAATAAAGAAAAATACACTTGTCTCAGATAATTACATGTAATGGATTCCCAATTACAATACAGACTCACGGAGAAATAACTCATTGTTATCCAGGCTTTTCAATCAAAGTTTAGCTTTTTTTTTTTTGTTTTACCTTTTTCGTTTTAATTGAAATTCCATCTATTTGTACAAATCTATAAAACTTTGTACAAATAACTTTATTAATACCTCGACGTGAGTGTCTCGAAATAATCTGTTCTGCCAGAATGATGTGTTCAAATGTACTCCCTGCTTTTTATCTAACCTCTAAAGTATTCCCTTACAATCAAAACCTCTCACCTGAGCCGAGTCGTTCCTCCATCACATACACATAATTCACTGCGTGATTATTTCTCTATTTATTGTTTAACAAAGGTCTTTTCCATCTGCTAGAATTACTAGAACTGACGAATTTTCGAGGGCTTTACAGCAGAAGACTGACGTTGAGTAGAAGCAATCTAAATATATAAAATACGCCCAAATACCATAATAAAGAACACAATATTGGCCTGTTTTGTCTTCCTTAGATTACATCAGCCAAAGCTAATTGTTTATTGGATTATTTCAACCTATTTAGCCCCCGTCAGTAAATAATCCCCCAGGGTATAATATGAGGGGGTGCTGTCTTCACATTTTATTTACGCTATCAGTTATTTCTGATCAGGCAGGAGGTCAGAATAACGAGCGAGAAGATTTATGTCAACAGATAAATGTTTCCGGGCTTTGAGTAAGTGCTGTGTGATGATTGAACGCGTCATTAGAGGAAAATTTGTGAGTAATTACTTTTATTAGGTGACATTTCTGCATGCATAACCGAGTTAATTTTATGATTAAGAATCTGAGATTTGTCCTGTTGAACCTGCAGTTAGTACTGCCGCGTGCATCCGTTATATTACGTACAGGAGCCCACTGATTAATAGCAATGGAGAAGGTCATTAAAAACTAGATGACTCCTATACCTACATATACACACTATGGGTATTGTGGTGGAGAGTGCAGACCCCCGACTGAGCGAGAGCCGAGTGTCAGTAACTGAGAAAATTAAGGCCGTGCCCTAATAAAAGGGAAATGATCAATGGGTTAAAATTCTGGAGAAGAACAATAAAGTGATTTTATGAGAGGGATATAGTATGTATTACAAATTAGAGGGGCAGTCCCATATCATAGTGAAGTCATCTCATAAAAATGGGCAGTTCTGCAAAGATATCATTGCTGTGTAGGAATTGCACTTTCATGAAGAATGGAAAGTACATGATAAGCACAGGTATTTTACTGTTCGCTGTGCTGTCCATGGTGCTGAACACAGAGATGAAGGAGCTGGATTGAGAGCCTCGCATAGAAATAGACGCTGCGCAGGATCCCGCCAGATACATCAAAAGACCGGAGCCTCTTGATGTATCCAGCTGTGCATGATGGGGCTATCATGCGCCGGCAAACAATAAATAACTCCCTAGGTCTGTATATGATATTATACTGTATGTATGTGTGTATTTGCTGTATGTGTGTATATATGATGTGTATATGCTGCATGTTTGTGTATATGGTGTGTATATACCAATGCACATTTACTAAGGTCCTTGCATCAGTTTTCTGTTGTACTTTGCCCGTTCTTTTAAGTGCAAACTGCTTGCAAAGGTATTTAACCCCTTAACGCTCTGCGCCGTAGCTCTACGGCGCAGAGGTATAAGGGAAGTATGAAGAGGGCTCACGGGCTGAGTCCTCTTCATACAGAGGTGGGGGTTTTTGCATTTTGCACAAAACCCCCACCGCTAATAACCGCGGTCGGTGCTTGCACCGATCGCGGCTATTAACCCTCTAAACGCCGCCCGCAAAGTCGCGGGCGGCGTTTAAAAGACGGCGGCGCGCGGGCGCCGCCATCTTTTTTTCGATCGCCACGCCCCCGAACGTCATCGGGGGGCGGCGATCGGTTACCATGGTAGCCTCGGGTCTTCTCTTGACACGAGGCTACATGGTTTATGCAGGTTCGTTACAATGAGCCAGTGGCTCATTGTAATGTAAGACCTGCAAAAACGCCATATATTGCAATACTGTAGTATTGCAGTATATGGTAGGAGCGATCTGATCATCTAGGGTTATTGTACCCTAGATGGTCTAAAAAATAGTGAAAAAAAAAATAAAAAAAAAAGTTTAAAAAATAAAAAAAATTAATAAAATATTAAAAGTTCAAATCACCCCCCTTTCCCTAGAACGGATATAAAACATAACAAACAGTAAAAATCACAGACATATTAGGTATCGCCGCGTCCCAAAATGCCCGATCTATCAAAATATAAAAACGGTTACGGGCAGCGGTGACCTCCGAGGCGGGAAATGGCGCCCAAATGTCCGAAATGCGACTTTTACACCTTTTTACATAACATAAAAAATGAAATAAAAAATGATCAAAATGTCGCACAGACCTCAAAATGGTAGCAATGAAAACGTCGCCTCATTTCGCAAAAAATGACCCCTCACACATTTCCGTGCGCCAAAGTATTAAAAAGTTATTAGCGTCAGAAGATGGCAAAAAAATTTTTTTCTTTTTTGTACACATTCGTTTAATTTTTGAAAATGTATTAAAACACAATAAAACCTATATAAATTTGGTATCACCGCGATCGCACCGAACCAAAGAATAAAGTAGGCGTGTTATTTGGAGCGAAGAGTGAAAGTCGTAAAAACTGAGCCCACAAGAACGTGACGCACGTGCGGTTTTTTTTCAATTTTTCCACATTTGGAATTTTTTTTCAGCTTCGCAGTACACGGCATGTTAAAATAAATAACATTACGGGAAAGTAAAATTTGTTACGCACAAAATAAGCCCTCACACAGGTCTGTACACGTAAAAATGAAAAAGTTATGGATTTTTGAAGTTGGAGAGCGAGAAATGAGCCGGAAAACCCTCCGTCCTTAAGGGGTTAAGAAGGGTCAACAGCACAAATGTTTCTTACACGACTGTTTTGTTTCATGGCTGCACTGAAGGGGGCGTTCTGGTGCTCAGTCAGACCGTGCGCCAGATTTATCATGCAAAGTCTGACAGAAGGGTGTTGCACGCCCCATATTAAAGGTGTAGTGCAGGGGGCGCCAGATTCATGAAGAACCGGCACTGCAAATCATGAATCTGGCGCCCCCTGCACACTACACAAACAAACTGCACCTAGTATATACTGCACATTACATTTGGTAAATGTGCCCCACTGTGTGTGATTGTAGCATACATATCTTTAAGGGGGCAGGGGAGGCAATTCAGGAGTCTGCTATGGGGCCCTGCCTCTCCTAGTTACACCCCTGCTATAGAATAAAATGATATCTGTATGTTCTTGGATCAATAGTCCCACCAGGGTCAGTGTGGCCCACCGAAGGAACCTTAGTTAGGGCAATACTTTCAAATGATTAAATTTCCCACCATCATACCAATATGGTCTGTATTGATGGCTGTAGGTGTCCCTCACTTGTGGATGTGGATCCTTTAAAGCGGGCTTACCAGTAAACAAACTAATGCAGAATTGATGGAATCATTGATGTTAGTAGCTGGAGTAGTAACATAGTTAAGAATGAAGCCAAAGAAAACCACCAAGACAGATGATGACATTGTGTCACAGGATTAGAGCCAAGGGTAAGGAACCAGGAGTAGGACAATATGTATGAAGTGAACAATCCAAAGAGGGAGGCAGAAGTCACCTTAACTGCAGTTGACCTGGATAGGCTTGAGACCAGGCCCGGCGCCAGCACCCGGCCAACCCGGGCAAGTGCCGGGGCCCCGGGGTACTGGAGGGGCCCACTCGGGCCCCCGGATCAATTGTACCAGTGTCGCTGTAAGACACTAGTACAATTGATCACCATCCGGATCGATCACAACTACAACTCACCTGTCCCGGTTCCCACGATGCAGCGCTCCGCAGGGTATGCGACGGCTTTGAAGCCGGCGCACATGATGACGTCATCGGATCACGTGTGCCGGCTTCAGAGCCGGCGCGTATGGGAGGCCCAGGCCGAAGACAGCTGCAGGCGCTGCTCCGGGGGAACCAGGACAGGTGAATTATTTCTTTTTTCCTTTCCGTAGGGGAGTCAGGGTGTCCGCGGGGGGCGGGGGGTGTTAGTGTGTCAGCAGGGGGGGGGGTGCGTCCGGGGGGGGGGGGGCGCAGTGTGGCCACTGGAGGGCGGTCCAAGGAGGGGCCCACTAAGGCTCTGTCGCCCAGGGGCCCACTAAAACCTGGAGCCGGCCCTGCTTGAGACCCTTATAAATAAGACTTCATGCTCAATGGCAGCCAAGGCATTGACTGGAAAGAAGAGAAGATCTGGAATGAGATCCAGCAGAACTCTAGAAGATAGAAGAGGAACAAGGCAGGATGATCTGCCTGACCCCTGGTGAGATGCGAAAAAGGTACCCAGAGTAATTTTTCGGTTTCTCCTGCTGGGTGTCATGTATTTATTTAGTAATATTAACCAAGTTATATGTAAAAGCAATAGAGAACCTAAAATAATGATCTCATGGTAACAGTGCATTCACCCCCTCATACTTCAATCATCATCTCTTCAAGAACTGAAGTCTCTTACATTACCAGGTAATGGGAACTTTGTGTGAATTGTTATCTCTCAGACACTTGAGTTGTGTGGGCGACAATACTGTCTGCTAAGAAATATGCATCTTTTTCTATCTTTTCCCCATAACAGAAGATTATTGTATAAACTGCAGAGCAGAATCAAAGGAAAGGTTAGGGCAATCGGTGTGCACAAGAGAGGAAAAAGTTCTCTAGGATTTATGAAATATTTATAAGAAAGAAAGGAGTAGGGGGTATTCCAAGAAGAGAAAAGCAGGGAGTGGGTGTCTGATGTCCACTGCTAGGATTCAATACCAAGACTTCAGACAATGCTTTTGTGTGGAGGACAAACCTTCTACCATGTAAGAAGCATCTCACTATTTGAAGTGAAATGTTAGCTGTGTTACTTCAAAGGAAAGTTCCATCCAAAAAGGAACCGGAAAAAAATGTTGTTTACAAAAAATGGAATAAAAATATACACCTACAGTATTTTAACGCTAAGCAAGTCCTAAAGTACAAGAATAGGACATTTGGTATGTCCACCTTGTTTTAGTTTCTAGATCCAAAAATGTTTGGATATCCCCTTTTATGTCTACAAACTGGAGGGAACTGTATATTTTTTCTATAGGGAACTTGAAAGGAAATCCACCATCAAAATCCATCATGATAAACCAGGGACACATACCCAAAAATCCAGGTACCGTGACTGTGGAAATCTTCTTATAGTTGATCTCCATGGCTTCCTTCCTTCTGAAATCTACTAAAATCAACCTCTAGGGCAGTAATGGCGAACCTTTTAGAGGTCAAGTGCCCAAACTGAAACCGAAAAACCTGCATATTTTTGCAAAGTGCCAACACAGCAATTTAAGTAGTAATTAATTGAAATCTTTTTGCTCCGTGCTGTACCACCGCTTTCAGTGGGCCTGAGGGAACCAATATCTTTGTCAGAAGGTGAGGAAATTTGGGTTGCCACTGAAGCTTCCTTTGACAGCACCCTGAACAGGAAGATTCAGGGGCCGCACAGAAGGAGCTCCAATGATAACCTGATCCTGTCCACACCACCTCTCTTCCCGCAGTCTCAGGTAGACCAGGATGCTTTACATTAAAATAATGCTAAGCATGGGAAGTCCTGAAACTGCAGGAGGATCCCTGTCTGGCAAACTCTGCCGTGATGCCCCACTGAGGGGGCTCTGAGTGCCACCTCTGGCACCTGTGTCATAGGTACGCCACCACTGCTCTAAGGGAACCCTACAGACTGTGAGACTATCTCGCCCTCCTCACTGCTCCTTCAGCACTTTCCTCCTCCCTGTGCCTATAGTAATCATGGCAGCAGTTGAAGTTTCAGCACATAATTGGAAGGGGGAAGTGCTCCTGCACACTGTAACAGGCTTTCAATCTGCAGCAATGAAGTACTCTGGTAACACAACCTTCTGGCTCATTACCATCATTTTAAAAGTAGGCAATTGATAAGAAATATAAAAAGGTTACCACAGCCACAGTCCCCGGATCTATGAGTAAGTGTCCCTGCTTTGCCCCATCATGATGGATTCTGATGGTAGACTCATTGGGGCTCATTTACTAAGGGTCCGCGGACCGCACAAACGTCGTATATTCCGACAATTACCCTTTTTGCGCCGCATTTAAAAGGCACACACAATGGGATTTTGGCGCAAATGTGCCACTTTCATGCGACACAAATCGGGGGGCGGGCTGTCGGACGATCCGACAGATTCGGAATGGGCGCGGGATTTAACATTTTATTTCGTGTCGCAAGCCACGCACTTACATGCACCGGGAAGAAGATGGTGAACTCCAGCGGACCTGAGCGGGGAAACAACACATGCAGGAAATCCGGAGCACGATCTTAGTGAATCGCGCTGGAGTCCATGATCGTCGGACAACGCACAGCAGGGATCGCGCAAGGGACTGGTAAGTAAATGTTCCCCACTAAGAGAACATGGGGGTTGAATTGTAAATTGGTCTGATCACTGGGAAACCCAGCAATCATGAGAATGAGTGTCCTTAGACCCCCATCTCAATGGAGCCAACCATGTACATTGCCAGTCCATTCATTTTGACGGTCTACCGAAGAGAACCAAGAGCGGCACTTATGTTTATACCAATGATCGCCTGAAGAACTCAATAGTGGTTCATACATGGTCTATGTTTTGCTCACCTGAGCACCTAATGCGACTGAAATAATGTATTCTATTTTACATTTGATTTTATAGTAGAGAAAAGTATAACAATATTGGAGAAAGCAACATGATAATTTTTGTGATAGAAGACATGGTAGACAAAACTGGGATGGTCCAGGGACTGGTATTTCTTATGCCTCGGAATTAGATTGCATCTCCTGGCCAGAATCACTCATATACAGGATTAAAATTCTATAATTGGGACCTAAGGGTTTTTCAAATGTTAAGAAATATTATTTGATGCACCTTTCTCCATACTTGGGTTTTACAAAAACATCTCACAGGTCTGGAATTTCCGTTTGTTAGTGTTGAGATATCCTCTTATTGTAGAAAGTAGGTTTCGGAGCTCAAGATGGTTCATGCTCTTCACGTTGGATCATATATAAAGTTCTTCTTACTTCAGGCAAAAAAACCATAAAATTATTTTCTCAAGAAACCCATTTCTGTCTTGTTTGTAAAAAGGTTAAATGAGGACTGGCGAGCTCCGGGGAGGGATTACTAGCAGATTGCTAATTAAAGCTGTGTTTGCTTGTGGATTTTGGAGTTTTATAGGAAGTGTTAAATCCTAAATGTGCATTCATTACCGTCCCACTTGCTTAACTACGGCCTTAGCAATCTATGTAAGTGCTACGGGCGGCGCAGTGTAGGGGGCCTAATACTTAGAAGAGCAAGGTTTACTCCAGGCTGGTTGTAAATTGATCTATTACTGAGAGAAATGTTTCGCATATTAATATGACTGGAATGTATCAACTAAGGGAAGAACTGCAAAAATGGTGATGCTGCAACGCTACGGGGAATTACACAAGTCTCAGATGGTGCCTATAATCAGCCGATATCTGAGACCTGTCCTAAAACCCACTTTTAAAAATCGCGGCATCAAAAACTAGTAAAATAGGTTTTGCAATTTTGGGGGGGTTTTTAGGTTCATTTGAGTGAAACAATTTTAGATATTTATACCGCTCATTACAGTTTAGTTTGTAAATACTCATTACAAGGGGGTGGGAAGAATATCACAAAATAATGTTCAGAAGTTTTATCAATTTTTCTAAAATTTTCATAATCTCACTTTAAAAAGTAGCGTCAAATCTCAAGACAGAAGTGCTAGACTTAAAGGAAACCTACCACTAAAGATCTACCTATTAAGGTAGATCAGGTGGTAGGTGCATCTAACGTATGTAAGGATAGCCCGTTTTAGGGCTAATCCTTTACTCCCCTCTATCTTTTCTAATCTTTAGTCAGGGTAATATACAAATTTTCTAAAGAGGCTACTGGGGCGTGGAGTAGCCGGAGCTGAGGCTACGACGCATGGCTACTTCACGCCCCAGTAGCCTCTTTGATCCTACTACTCACACATCTTCAGCGCGCAGCTACGAGGAGCTGCTAGGGCTGCGTGATCTCAGATCCAAAGCCGGAGCTACTGCGCATGCGCAGAACTCCGGCTTCGCGGACGAGTGCGCACAGCTCCTTATAGATGCATGCTGAAGATATCTGGGTAGTAGGATCAAAGAGGCTACTGGGGCGTGGAGTAGCCGCGCCATATAGCCTCAGCTCCGGCTACTCCACGTCCCTGTAGACTCTTTAGAAAATGTGCATATTACCCTCATTAAAGATTAGAAAAGATAGAGGGGAGTAAAGGATTAGCCCTAAAAAGTGTTCTCCTTACATATGTTAGTTGCAACTACCACCGGATCTACTTTAATAGGTCCATCCGTAGTGGTAGGTTTTCCCAGTAAACCACCAACCCCCACAGGTAGGGTTTGAAATGCCCTTTCAAGAGTTCCCTCATTTAACTCCCTCCCCATTCCCTCACCCATTTGCCTATAAAAATCTCCCCAAAAGTCAGTCAAATATGACTCTTCTCTCTTAATTTGGAATGAGGCTTGAAACCCCTGGTTTTTTTAATATTTGGGTCCCTATTGATCATGCATATATTACATACTTGCCAAAGTCAAGGAGGCTTGGATGAAAGCCCTGAAGGTGCAGGTTAAGCTCCATCATCCACAAGGATTTCATATGCTGAACACATCCTATACTGTATCTACATGTTCAACTCCCAAGCCCTTTAAATAGATTATTTAGGCATTTATTTTTCTGACCTTGCATCCTTTCCATGTGTCTCTTTATTAAGTCCATGACATGTAGTAATAAAGGGTCATACATGACACTGACCCTATAGCCATTACACGTGTCACTTTCCAGATTGACCTAATAACCCAATGAAAATAGAAGTGCCATAAGGTCACCTTCTCGCTCCGAGATTCCGGTCTCTTAACCCATTCCACGCGTGACAGCTAATAGATAGCTTTGTTCTTACAGGGGACTGACCCGGCATGTGTCACTGTCATTACATCAGCCCGTAACATGAAGGCTATTAGTTTTACATCTGCTTTATAGATATGTAAGGACGAGGTCTGTATTTTTCTTGGATTAACTGTGAAATCCATTAGTCGACTCCGCAGTTTATTTATCATTCTGACACGATTTCTATCTCTGTTCTCTCGCTCACACAAGTAATTTCCTTGTCCCGCTATATATATAAGAAGCTAAAGCCCAGTGCATTTCGCTATCACTGGCGAAATCTGTTCAGATCTCTAGACATAATGTGATTTTATTCTGATGGATAAAGCTGCAGGACGGAACCATTACTCATCAGACTCCGGGGTTAGGAGAAGCCCGTCACAAAACACCAGGGTGAAATGTAACCTGCCGTGACGGGTCATTGGATAAATGGTAGCGGAGCTTGGGATGCATTAGGAAGTGACTGGCTCCTGGCGCCCATCTATGAGCGGCGTTCAGACTGCTGAGGCGTGAGCCGGGGCCACAGCTGGTAAATGCAGAATGAAGGTCCCCAAATTGTTCAGGATTCTTGATCTTTGCTGAGAAAAGCTTTTTACAATTTCCTCTATCCCAGACGCAACAGCAGGAAAATTAACTAATTTAGCAGAAAATTAAAGCATTTTTTCTGCAGAAGCTTCCATCTGCACACATAGTTTTTAGATCTTTTAATGTGGAAGATTCTAGCGGGGTCTTAAAGCTTATATATCCAGGGATCAGAACAAAACCTGGGCAAGGTCTATATCTGCGGGTATACAATGTATGGAACCAGAGGAAACCCACGTAAACATACAAACTCTTTGCAGATGTCGACCTGGAAAGGACTTGAACCCAGGGCGCCTACACTGCAAGGCTGTATTGCTAACCACTGAGCCACTGTGCTGCCCAAACTCCACAAGTTTGTACCATGCTTCAAAATTTAGGGTAGTTGATCAATACAGGCCGAGAGGAACAATCACCCTACAAGAATGATGTAGTTGAACCCATATTAGCACCTATCACAGCTTTCCAGGTTATCTCATCTGGATGGGCAAATGGCTGCTAAAACATCTCAGACCTTAGTATGGTGTAGCAGGTGACAATGACAAGAAATGGAAGGATGAAGCCGATTAGTAGACGAGATATGGTAATGGAGTTTTCCGTCCTTTGTTTACCTTCACCTCTGATGATTTCATAGTCGTACTTACATTCTTCTTTACCTTCAGATTTACGAATGCCCCAGAAAATAAAGGACGGGCCATTGAAGACAATGGCCAGGATCCATATAACTGCACAAGCCACATATGCCTTTCCCAGAGTCCTCTTGTTCTGGCACCAAACAGGTTTGATCACCAAGACACATCGATCAATGCTGATCATAGACAGGAGGAGGATGCTGGTGTACATGGTGATTGAAACAATGGAAGGGATTACTTTGCAGAAGAAGGGGCCCAGGGGCCAATATCTCAATGTTATAGTCATGATATTGATTGGCACAGATAGGCAGCACAGGAGGTCGGCCACTGCCAGATTGAGGAACCATATAGTGTTCACTGAACGGTTTATATCAAAAGCTGTTATCCACACCACCAAACCATTCCCAGGAACACCAAGTAAGAACACGAGGGTGTACAGAAATATGCCAACCCAATCAGAGGCTGATAATTGGTCATTCTCATTTTTTGGAAAACTTGTGGAGTTCAATGTTACGTTTTCATAGACATTATTCCAATTACTAGAATTCATCTCTGATCTTTTTGAACAACCAGATAATTCTTGGTCTCTCTGAAAACCTGAAAAACAGGACAAAAAGTGTTTTGGTTTTTTTTGGTATCATTCTGGGTGACTGCAAACTGTTTGTGCATACCCCATTTCCCACAAGGTCGCACCCAATGTTGTAGCTTCATTGTGCAATGTTTCTAAAAAAATTCTAAAATCCTTGATAAATAGATGTATCTCCATCTCAATCTTTAAAAGCATACAAGGACATATTATAATTTTAATTTATTATTGTCTAGATACAATCACATGTGAATGATCTCCTTTTGCGGAGCTTTCTTCTGTAGGTAATTCTACTCTTCCACAATCTGTAAAGTTCATGCAATGCAGGTACATGCTATAAAAGTTTAAAATTAGCTTCCGAGAGCAACTCATTGTCCAAAACATTGCTAAGGGGAAACTTTACTACCAGTTTTAAATAAAAGTTCATGAACACAGAACACATTGGAGACACAGGACAAGAATGCTCGTCCTAATTAGTGAGAAATTTCCGCATTATTCCCATGTCAGATAAAAACATTTTTTGAAGTTATGTCTGTTGGTGAGCATGGAAAACTAAAAAAATAATAAAACTTATAACAGCACTTTAAAGCAAACCTGTCACCAAGAATGTCATTTTCCAATGATGATAGCTTCCAAAAGTCTATGCAATGCTGATTTTAAAAATACCTTTTGTAAGCAACATTAATAATTTCAGGACTTTATAAAACTTTATTTCACATTACCTGGCTCCCTGCCAACAGCATTTGATGAGTCCCATGGGTGGTGGTGGGGGGGGGGGCAGCTGCAGCCTTTGTGTGTCTATATCTCATACTCTTCATGCATTCTTCCTCTGCTGGCAGAGAGACAGGTAATGTGAAATAAAGTTTTATACTGAAATGCTTCAGAATGCAGGAATAGGAATTTTTAAAATCTAGCATAGACCAGTGATTTTTCAACCTGTGTGCGCGCACACTAGTGTGCCGCGACCCATGTGTGCGTGTGCCGCAGGGAAGCCCCTGGTGTAGCGCTGCCTTGGCCCCCATACTTACACCAAGGCCGCGTCGGCGATCCGCCCATCTTCCGTAGCTCTGCACCGCGCGGCCCATGTCAGTGACTGACGCGGACCTGACGTTCAGGTCGCGTAAGTCACGTGACATGGGCCGCAGCGGTTGCAGGAGCGCAGAAGATGGGCGGATCGCCATTAGGAGAGAAGTACGCGGAAGAAGGACATCAAGGGTAAGTATATAGGGTTATTATTTGTATAGGGAAGGCAGCTAGGGTCTTTTTTTTATTAGTAAAGGGAGGCTGGGGCTTTTTATAGTTAAGGGGGGTCTCTAGGGCCTTTTATTAGTAAAGGGGGGGCTTGTGAGGGCCTGTTAATTAGTAAAGGGGGGCCTTGTTTTTTTGGGCCTTTTAATTAGTAAAGGGAGGCCGCTAGGGGCTCTTAATTAGTAAAGGGAGACCGCTAGGGGCTCTTAATTAGTAAAGGGAGGCCGCGTAGGGCTCTTAATTAGTAAGGGAGGTGCTAGGGGCTTAATAGTAAGGAGACGTAAGGGCTCTTAATTAGTAAAGGGAGGCCGCTAGGGGTCTTAATTAGTAAAGGGAGGCCGCTAGGGGCTCTTAATTAGTAAAGGGAGGCCGCTAGGGGCTCTTAATTAGAAGGGAGACCGCTAAGGGGCTCTTAATAGTAAAGGGAGGCCGCTAGGGGCTTTAATTAGTAAAGGGAGGCCGCTAGGGGCTTTTAATAGTAAAGGGAAGCCGCTAGGGGCTCTTAATTGGTAAAGGGAGACGCTAGGGGCTATTAATTAGTAAGGGAGGCCGCTAGGGGCTCTTAATTAGTAAGGGAGGCCGTAGGGGATATTAATTAGTAAAGGGAGGCGCTAGGGGCTCTTAATAGTAAAGGGAGGCACTAGAGCTTTTAATAGTAAGGGAGGCGCTAGGGGCTCTTAATTAGTAAAGGGAGACCGCTAAGGGATCTTAATTAGTAAGGGAGGCCGCTAGGGGCTTTTAATTGTAAAGGGAGGCCGCTAGGGGCATTTTAATTAGTAAAGGAGGCCGAAGGGGCTTTTAATTATAGTAAAGGGAGGCCGCTAGGGGGCTTTTAATTAGTAAATGGAGGCGTAGGGCTCTTAATGTAAAGGAAGGGAGCTAGGGGCTCTAATTAGTAAAGGGAGGCGCTAGGGGCTATTTTTAATTAGTAAAGGGAGGCCGCTAGGGCTTTTAATTAGTAAAGGGAGGCCGCTGCGGGGCTCTAATTAGTTAAAGGGAGGACGATTAAGGGCCTCTTAATTAGTAAAGGGAGGCCGCTAGGGGCTTTTTAATTAGTAGAGGGAGGGCCGATAGGCGGCTCTAATTAGTAGGTAGGCGGCATAGGGGGCTCTTAATTAGTAAGGAGAGGTAGGGGCCGGTTAGGGGCTCTTAATTAGTAAAGGGAGGCGCTAGGGAGCTCTTAATTAGTAAAGGAGATGCCGCTAGGTTCTTTAATTAGTAAAGGGCGGCCGCTAGGGGCTTTTAATTAGTAAAGGGAGGCCGCTAGGGGCTTTTAATTAGTAAAGGGAGGCAGGGAGGCCGCTAGGGGCTCTTAATTAGTAAAGGGAGGCCGCTAGGGGCTTTTAATTAGTAAAGGGATGCCGCTAGGTTCTTTTAATTAGTAAAGGGAGGCCGCTAGGAGCTTTTGATTAGTAAAGGGAGGCCGCTAGGGGCTTTTGATTAGTAAAGGGAGGCCGCTAGAGGTTTTTATTAGTAAAGGGAGGCCGCTAGAGGTTTTTATTAGTAAAGGGAGGGCGCTAGAGGTTTTTATTAGTAAAGGGGGCCTTTTATGACTGTTTTAGTGTCATTTTGTGCTATTTTGGTTGGTGGTGTGCCTCAGGATTTTCTAAGTATAAAAAGTGTGCCGCGGCTCAAAAAAGGTTGAAAATCACTGGCATAGACCATTGGAAAGTGTCACCACATTACTGGTTACTGGGTCGCTTTAAGTATCTGACTTCTGGTGCTCAACTTCTGTTTTTGAATAAAAAGTGGTAAATATTTCTATTGCCAAAATTTAGGATTCCGTCTATAAATGACATCTTGTAATTCTTTTCTTTTTTCGTATTAAAGTTTATTAAAGATTTTAACAAGGCAATCACAAAACAAAAACTTTAAGCAGTAGAAAATAAACAAGTGATTTCCAGTTGGGCCATCTTCTAATTCTACTCTACGTATATGTTTACAGAAAATAGATATTTTCTTGCTTACCTGTGTCTAAGCTTTAGTTCCCCAGTGACATCTGACTTTTCATGTAAGATTTTGTTTTTGGCTCTTGACAGCGAGAGCTTATGTAAGATTTGGTCCTAGATAACATCATGTGCACGTTGATAATAGGATATTGTACAATTACCTCTGTACCTTCATAGCAAATCAACTTGTATGAGAAATCAACATTCAACGAGAAATTACACCCCCACCCCACCGGTCCATGGACGGTATCTGATATTGTCGCTCAATTCCAGTGAAATCATTGCGGATGCCACGCTACACCCTTTATGTGACCCCAGTTAGTCATGTTTTAGATAGAAAATAGATGTGTTTTTTTTTAATCTTGTACAAACTTTTACCAAAAAGGGAACTTCTCGTGAAGATTTAGAACATGTGACAAGATTATTAAAATCGAAAAAGTAAAGCATAGGAATAACCATGTATTACGATGGTGTATGCAGAGACTATACTGTAATTGTAGAGGAGGCACGTAAAAAATAATTAATGGATCTTTATCACGCTTGACTGAGACATCCACAAAGTCCATATTATCCAAATTGACACAACACGATAAATTAATTTTCCAGCTGTTGTTATTAAGCTGGTCGAAAAACATAGTTGGTTGGTCCATGGTGCCGTGCCAGATGATGATGTCATCAATGTAACCAACCGGCCCAAAAAAGGACTTGGCACATTGAGACATCTGACTGGAATAGGTCCCGATCCCACAGCCCCTGGAACAGATTAGCATATGAGGAAGCACAAACTGTCCCCATTGCTGTGCCCTGGAGCTACTGGTAAAAGGACCCATCAAATGTAGAAAAATTACACAAATTCAAGTAACAGCAGAACAAAAGAGATGTTGTCCTCAGTGTAAGCGGACATGCACAGAAACTATGCAGTCCCTCTTATGATGTCCACATGGCAGATTGATATAAATGAGGAATCATCATCACAGGTGAGAAGAATCTGGTTATCCTCCAATTGAATCCCCTATTATTTTTGCAATTAATCCGAAGAATATCTCAAATAAGGACAGGTCATATACAAACAGTTTCAAAATTACATTTTATAGGTCCTTTTACTTGCAGCTCCCGGATACAGCAATGGGGGCAGCATGTATGTGCTAATCTGTTCCAGTGGCTGTGGGATTAGGACCTGTTCTGGTCAGATGATGGAGCAGCTTCCATATCCGGTTACATTGATGACATCTTCCTCATCTGGCTGGGCACAGTGGACCAACTAACTATGTTTTTGGACCAGCTTAATAACCACAGCTGGAAAATGAAATTAACATGTGGTGTCAATTTGCATAATATAGATTTTCTGCGTGATAAGGAAGGTTTTTTGCCAACTGATGTGTACCAGAAGGACTTATCTGTTAATTGTTCTTTACTTGTCTCCTTGGCCCACCCAGCCTCTACAAGTAATATTGCTTAATCCCTGCAGATTTTAAGGAACAGACTGAGGACTTGAAGACACCATTCCAGGAAAGAGAATACTCCAGGAGATGTATCCAGAGACGGGCTAAGTCCACAGACTGAAAAGCTCTGATACAACCAATCCAAAGATACCAAGGTACATCACAACTTTCCAAAATAGGAGTATGATGAAGCACAGACAATGACTGATCCAAAACTCAAACAAATTATGCCCTCTCATCCTAGGATTGCATCCAGGTGAGCCAAAAGATGTGAGGGACAATTTGGTACATAGTCACATGAACCCACACATGACCATGCATCCAATGTCCAAACCAAGCTACTTGCAATACATTCGTTGACTCTGTTGGGCAGAAGTAATTTGACATCATATGGCCCATTGATTGCTCTACACTAGGTATAATCTACTATGTCTCAAAATGTACAGGCATAACCAAGAGCAAACTTAAAACATCTACAAGGGAACATGTTAAATGGGATTCTATCAACAAAAAAGACTAAGGTTGAAGAGACTGACAAACTGAAACCAATTCCGTATCACTTCAGGTTGTTCCTCTACTAAAATGCAGACCTACTGACTGAAATTGATCATGTTCACAAAATGTTAGAGGCAGTTCTCTTATATTCGGTCTCTGAAAGCAGCTCAATCAATAGTTTTGAATTAAAATGTGGGTTAAGCTGCCTTTAAAAAAAAAAAATTAGAAAAAAAAAATACCCCCCCCCCCCCCCCCGGTTCGCTAGCGGCTTATAGAGAAAGTGATTGGCAGTACCAAAGGGGGGAGTGCATCAATTAAGATATAAGGCTCCCTGGGGCATTTGGGTGATGTAGCTGGTGCTCCCCAGGGTAATTAGCATAACTTCTATAACTCTATACAGGCAGTCCCCAGGTTACATACAAGATAGATTATGTAGGTTTGTTCTTAAGTCGGAACCATATAGTTTATTATTGTAACCCCAGTAAGAATTTTTTTGGTCTCTGTGCCAATTGATTTTAAAAATGTTGGATTGTCATAAGAACCAGGATTAACAATAAAGCTTCATTACAGACACATTTAATAACTGTTACAGCTGTTTATTGTAGCCTAGGACTAAGGTACAGTAAATTACCAAAATTTGTAACTAGGGGTAGTGTGTAAGTCAGGTGTTCTTAAGTAGGGGACCGCCTGTATATGATTGCGGCATATAGAGTTATAAAAGAAGTCCTGAAAAACGTCTTATTAGGACACATCTACCATCAGTCAACTGATAGTAGACGTCCTTTCATGTCTCATTTCTAGAACTTATGAACCTCCATTTCTATATTTGTCGCAGCAGAGATTTTAAAAATGGAATATTTAAAAAATCTGGTTTTTTTAAATATTTTTTTTTGCGCTTATATGTAACTCACCTGAGGTGAGAATAATGATATTAATGGGGTCCTGCATATGCAGTGTTTACTGCACTACCCTGACTCCCTAGACCTGATTGACAGGTCTCACTGCTACCATTACTTATGGACCCTCTGTCAATATTCAACTACATACATATACATCTCTGTAGGAAATGCTGTGTCAATGCTTTGTGGGAATGTTGAGAGAGAGCATTGTTCAGCAGTTCATGTCATGTGACTAGGGTGATGTAATTTAAGGTCCTTTACCCCCTAATATTTGCAAAATCTATAGAGGCAAAAAACTAGAAGTCCATGGAGGCATGCAGTGATTTCATGTGATCAGATACATGCATTGGGTAGATTTAGGGGGTAAAGAAACCTTAGATGACATCACTCTAGTTACATGACATGGAGTGCTGAGTGATGCGAAGAGGCAAGGGACACAGGGAGGAGCCACTGGACTCGGGCCAAGGGGGATACAGCCTATCTGACTCGCAGCTCTATATCAGGTAAGAGAACAAAGTTGATTTTATGGGAATGTGGGTGAAACTATTTTGAGCTAAAAGAAGGGTGACATATTGTTAATAGGGTTCTATGGGAACCTGTCACTAGCTGAATTTGTGAGAAATGTGGTGACAGGTTCCCTTTCACCTACATTGTGAATGGGGAGGGAGAGCTGTGGTAATTCCACCCATATATACAGTTTGTACAGTGCCTACCATACATGTTAAAAATGGACTTTACTTAGCAACACTCTGTTAGAATATTGCTAGGGGGAAACTTTATATCCAGTTTTTAATAAAAATAAGCAAAGTTCATTCATAAACTATATTTTAGTTATTGTCTGTCTAAACAGCACTCTTTGATATCTGACTGGTGGAGCTAAGCTTCTTCTTTTTCATGGAATTAAATGTACAGTGAAAAATACTTTACTTTAATATAAAATTGGTTCTGACCAGTAAGAACAATTTTTATATTTTATATTTGTATATTTTATTTATTATATTTTTATAGTGTTTTTTTTTTTTAATTATTTTATTTCGGACTTTGGTGGATCGGGCCTTGATTGTTTGTAGCTCATATACATAGAGGAGGGCAACACATTAAGATTTTTGATTGCTCTACTTTACTTTAATGTTGTGTAGGAATATTTTGTATACACGGCTTATTATGTGGGAGATTATCATGGTTTCAAACACTGATCGAATGACTGTGGCGAGTGATGACAATCTGTGTGCAGTGCTAAGGCGCATTATTACACTCTCCAGGAAATAGAAAGGCTTTATGTGCCCAGTGACTTCTGGTGTAGGATTTAAGTTTCTGGCTATTTTATACTAAGAACATGTGTAACATTTTGTTCCTGATATCATCACATCACATGCATATTTATAAAAGGATGTTGTACAATTACCGGTGTACCTTTGTAGAAAACAAACATTGCTCATAAGTTGTACAGGATGAAAAGAACCAGACATTACACCATAGTGGTCTACAGATTGGGGCTCATTTACTTAGCCGTCCGTAGAGTTCACAGAAAGTGAATTGTCTGACGATCATGCACTGTGCCGTGATTCACTAAGATCGAGCGCCCGATATCCTGCATGTGTCACTTCCCCGCTCAGGTCCACCGGAGTTCACCTTCTTCTTCCCGGTGCATGTAAGTGCATTGTCTTGCGACACAATTTGAAAGTTAAATCCCCCACTCAGTCCGAATCAGTCAGATCATCCGACGGCCCGCCCCCCAATTTGTGATGCATGAAAACCGGAGGAGATGCGCCACAATCCCAACCGAGGAGCTGCACGCCGAAGATAGGAGAAGTAAAGAGGCTACTGGGGCATGGCGTAGTAGTGACGTGTAGCCTCATGTCAGGTTACTCCACGCCCCAGTAGCCGATTTACAAAATTTACATATTAGGGCAATAAAGTTTTCTAAAAGATAACATCCCATACATGCACCTACCACCCGTTCTACCTTTATAGGTAGAATCATGGTGGTAGGTTCCCTTTAAAGTGAAGTTGTTGGGAGTATATAAACCAACCAGCTATCATCTCGGGCGCAGGACCTTAGTGAATCCCGGCAGACCCGAATCCTCGTCGGACAACGCGCCGCAGGATCACGACTGGACCGGGTAAGTAAATTTGCCCCAATGTTGTCCTTCTATTTTATGGAAGATTCTACATTACTCAGAAGAAATTTGAAGGCTGCAAAGAAATCACCTGTGTGGCACGGATTGGAGAGAGGCCGTGCTACTCGTGGCATGAGTGATAGGGGGGAGAAGGTAAAACATCTGGTGACCCCCGAGCCACAGTGGACCCTCTCCATTTTTCCTTGAACATGAAACACTAATAGGGAGTTTACAGCATCTGAATCATTGATATTTTGTTCAGTGGCTTTTTAAATTCTTTTAACTTTTTTATTTATTGTCTGGTCTTGGGTGTTTAATACTTATTTTCTATTGTGAGCTTTTTTATTTTTGAGTTCTATATTCTATATTTTCTATTCTGTAATGTAGAGTGTATATTATTTCATCTGCAATCAGTGTTATCCTTTTTCTGTTCTGGGATCTATATTGCTTTTTTTATCTAGTCAATTTCTGTATTTATAATTATTCTCTTTTCTGGAGTGCTCATTCCGTGGGATATATTATTTACTGTCTGGTCTGGGGTCTGTATTACTAAGAATCTGGTTTTATTAGCTATCTTGTCTGGAGTGTTTTTTCACTTATTATATGATCAAGGATCTTTTTTTGGTGTCGGTAATATAATATAATTTATTGTCATCTTGCCTCTTTCTGACATTCTTACAGTCCGGTCAGGAGTCTATATCACGTCTTACCCGGTTTCGGTTCTACATAATTTATTTTATGGTTATGACTTAATCTAGTGTAGGATGTACAGTATATAATATATTTTCTAGACTGGAGTATATTTATTACCGTTTTGGGGTTTGTATTTGATAATTGACTGATTTAAGGCCTGTATTTCTAATGTGGTCTTGAAATTGCATAGTTTTCTATTTTATGAGGGGCATCAGTTACTTATTGCCAGGTCTGGGGTCCTTTTGTTTGATTTTTTTGGTGCTGAGTAGAGATGAGCGAGCACTTAAATGCTCGGGTGCTCGTTATTCGAGACAAACTTTTCCCGATGCTCGAGTGCTCGTCTCGAATAACGAGCCCCATTGAAGTCAATGGGAGACTCGAGCATTTTTCAAGGGGACCAAGGGTCTGCACAGGGAAGCTTGGCCAAACACCTGGAAACCTCAGAAAAGGATGGAAACACCATGGAAATGGACAGGAAACAGCAGGGACAGCATGCATGGATGCCTCTGAGGCTGCTTAATCGCACCATTATGCCAAAATTATGGGCAACAGCATGGCCATGACAGAGTGACCGAATGAGGCTAGATAGCATCTAAAACATCCAATAATTGACCCTGACACTATAGGGGACGGCATGCAGAGGCAGCGGCAGCAGTGGCAGGCTAGAGAGTGTCATGGCGACATACCCTAAATGGACTCAGGTTTCGCCAAAGGAGGTGAGCAAGAAGCGCTGAAATGATTTCCTATGTGAACAAAAGGTTGACGGTATATTTAGTCGATAACACAGCATGGTGGCGACATAGTGACCAAGTTCCATAACGTATCTGGTGAAACACCCGAAAAATGAGCCTGACAGCTCATTTGATAAGGGGACGACATGTGGAGGCAGCCATGGAGACGACTTCCATGATTAAGAGCGACAGTATGGGGCATCCATATTGCGCTGCTATGATTGCAACTTCAGGTCTCCAGCATGGCGGCGACAGATGGGCCGAGTTCCCTTATGTATCTGGTGAAACACCTGAAAATTCTGCCTGACACAGCTCGTTTGATAAGGGGATGATGTGCTGTATATCCTCTCGCGCTCCAGCGTCTGGGGTATAGACAGTTGAAAGTTGCGCATGGAGACATTGGTGGACGCTGTGGAGGATCGTGGATCCACCCAAAATGAGCCTGGGGGCCAGAAGGGTTTACTTTGAAAAAATTACAATTTTCAAAACAGCACTTCTAAGAACCTTTTGTATAAGATCAAGTGTAGTACTGTAGTAATTGGTTGGTTATGGCGGGTGAGGGGAATGTAAACAGATGCGCAAGAAGCGCTGAAATAATATCGGTAAATGATAAAAGTTTGCCAGTATATTTTTTAGATAACACAGCAGGGTGGCGACAAAGTTAACAAGTTTGATGTGGAAGCCATGAAAACAACCCAAAATTCTGCGTGACACAGCAGCGGACGATGTATGGCGGCAGTAAGGTAGTAGTAGATTAAAGGTGCTGCAGTTAAAACTATGTTAGTTGGATCTTGGGATGGAGCTGGCGGTCCGCTGCCAGGCGAGCTTTCTCCTGTCCAAGCCCCTGCCTCTCGGCTCCTCCCCACCCAAAATGGGCCTGGGGGCCAGAAGTGTTTACTTTGAAAAAATTATAATTTTCAAAGCAGGCGGGGGCTACAAACAGCACTTCTAAGAACCTTTTGTATAAGATCAAGTATAGTAGTGTTCTTATAAGTTTGGGTTATGGCGGGTGAGGGGAATGTAAACAGATGCGCAAGAAGCGATGAAATAATATCGGTAAATGATAAAAGTTTGCCAGTATATTTTGTGGATAACACAGCAGGGTGGCGACAAAGTTAACAAGTTTGATGTGGAAGCCATGAAAACAACCCAAAATTCTGTCTGACACAGCTTGTTTGCTAAGGGGACGATGTATGGAGGCAGCTATATGGACGACTTTGGGAGGCAGCTATGGAGATGATGTGTGGAGGTAGCAATGGAGACAACGTGTGGAGGCAGCTATAAAGACGACGTGTGGAGGCTGCTATGGAGACAATTAATTTGGAAAGTGCCTGTATGTGGCAGTCCAAAAAAGTTTTCAAACCAGAGGAGCAGGTAGGTGGTCCTCCAGAAAAATTTAATAGATTGAGTGCCTGTATGTGGCACTCCCAAAAATTGTTTCAAACAGAGGACCGGGTAGGTGGCCCTCCAGAAAAATTAAATACATAGAGTACTATAGCTAGAGCCAGTTGGCCCTGGCAAAAAATAGCCTCATTCAATCCATGGAACATGACTACAAAACAACCTCCATGTAGTCTGACCCTGCAGACATCCTCCCACCTGGTTCCTATGACTTGCTTACATACATTTGATAATGTCATTGGATTATTCTGGTCTTTGTAGTGAGAGGCTTTTCATCAGAATGTTAGAGGCAATTACAAGAACCTATTTGTGGAGGAGACGGTGGAAATAATTGTCACTGAGTCACTGCTGCCGAGCACAAAACACAAAATATTCACAAATGATATGAGCTTTTCTCATGCAAATTGAATAATTTTGCTTGCTGGTTATCGCCTGTAAGTGGTATTATACTATGTATCAGAGACTTTCTTCATGAAGTCATGTTCTGCAAGTTGTGCCAAATATCTGCAGTATAGAGAATATAAAGTAACTGATAGAAATAATCACTTGTAATTTCTGCAGAAAAAAAAGGTACACAAATATGTTCCTTGTAGGCGAAGGAAATGTTACCATATGTTGTATCAATGACTTGTGTTCTTGTACATTACCTGCCCTTGTATCTATACATTATTGAGAGCTGTGAGATCACAACAAATAGAAAGATAGATAGATAATATATATTAGATGGATAGATAATAGAGAGATATGAGATAGAGAGATAGATAGAGAGATAGATATGAGATAGATAGATAGATATGAGATAGATAGATAGATAGATAGATAATAGATAGATATGAGATAGATAGATGGATATATAAATATGAGATAGATAGAAGACAGATATGAGATAGATAGATAGATAGATAGATAGATAGATAGATAGATAGATAGATAGATATGAGATAGATGGAAGATAGATATGAGATAGATATGAGATAGATAAAGAGATAGATATGAGATAGATAGATAGAAGATAGATAGAAGATAGATATGAGATAGATAGAAGATAGATAGATAGATAGAAGATAGATATGAGATAGATAGAAGATAGATATGAGATAGATAGATAGATAGATAGATAGATAGATAGATAGATAGAAGATAGATATGAGATAGATAGATAGATAGATAGGAGATAGATAGATAGATAGATAGATAGATAGATAGATAGATAGATAGATAGATAGATATGAGATAGATAGATAGATAGATATGAGATAGATAGATAGATAGATAGATAGATAGATAGATAGATAGGATACAGATAGATAGATAGATAGATAGATAGGATACAGATAGATAGATAGATAGATAGGATACAGATAGATAGATAGATAGTATTAGTCATTGTAGTCAAAAAGAGTGGAATCAGTAAATTGGTGATGTATACAGGCACATGATTGGACCGGGACACACAGAGATAACAGATAGCTATAACATACAGATGAGGTAGGTACAGTAGATATATAAATAGATGATAGAAAACAGGCAAATATCACTGGAACGCTGCCGACATTTATTAAAGAGGATTCTTGGATTGTCTCCTGGGATTATTTTTGGCAGTGGTGTAGCTGTTTTTATCTTTCTAGATAGATATATCCAAGTTGGGCAAATAGATTTGAGATACTGTAGATAGATAGATATATAAATAGATAGTATACATTAGATGATTAAAGATGAGATAGAGATGATATACTGTATATACTCGACAGGGCCAACTTCAAGTTTAAGTTGGTCCTTGGGCAATAGAGCCCCAGTGGGTCCCTTTTCACTCACGTAGAGGCATTGATTCATTGGGGCAGATTTACTTACCCGGTCCATTCGCGATCCAGCGGCGCGTTCTCTGCGGTGGATTCGGGTCTTCCGACGATTCACTAAGGTAGTTCCTCCGACGTCCACCAGGTGGCGCTGCTGCGCTGAAGTTCCCGGAATGCACTCAAGTTCACCAGCCTATTCCTAGTGAAGGTAAGTGCAAGTTTCGCAACACTTTTTTTTTTAAATGCGGCGATTTTTCCAAATCCGTCGGGTTTTCGTTCGGCCACGCCCCCGATTTCCGTCGCATGCATGCCGGCGCCTATATGTCACAATCCGATCGCGTGCGACAAAATCCCGGGGCAATTCAGGGGAAATCACCGCAAATCGGAAATATTTGGGTAACACGTCGGGAAAACGCAAATCGGGGCCTTAGTAAATGACCCCCATTATATATATATATATATTTTTGCCCTCACTGCAGTTCCACACTACCAGAAAACAGAAAATGAGGCAGGGAGAAAATGAAGCGGGGGGGGGGAGTACAGAGTTTATTATTTTTAAGGGGTCTATGCTGGATATTTTATTAATGAGGGGGCTCTGCTGGACATCATATTAATGAGGAGGCTCTGCGGGTCGTTTTATTAATAAGTGGGGCTATGCTAGTAATTTTATTAATGAGGAGAGGCTGCTGGACATTTTACTAAATTGTAGTGTCTGCATTTGCCAGGCTAGGTGTATTCTCAAGTCAATGGGGCAGATTTACTTACCCGGTCCATACGCGATCCAGCGGCGCGTTCTCTGCGCTGGATTCGGGTCCAGACGGGATTCATTAAGGTAGTTCCTCCGCCGTCCACCAGGTGGCGGTGCTGCGCTGAAAAGCATCGGAACGCGCTGGAGTTCACCGGCCTATTCCTAGTGAAGGTAATTGCAAGCTCCGCGACAGATTTTTTGTTTTAAATGCTGCGGTTTTTCCGAATCCGTAGGGTTTCCGTTCGGCCACGCCCCCCGATTTCCATCGCGTGCATGCCAGCGCCGATGCGCCACAATCCGGTCGCGTGCGCCAAAATCCCGTGGCAATTCAGGGAGAATCAGCGCAAATCGGAAATATTCGGGTAACACATCGGGAAAACGCGAATTGGGCCCTTATTAAATGACCCCCAATATATTTTCCCAGTGTTTTGGGGTGAAATTAGATGCTTCAGCTTATGCGCGGGTCAGCTTATAATCAAGTATATACGGTACCTTAGATAGATATATAGATAGATTATATACATTAGATAGATAGCCAGACAGGAAGATTATGTTTGTAGGTGAATAGTCTTTCCATGTAGGAGTTAACATTTTAATAATGTATTTTGCAGCTTCTTCTCGCTTTGGTTACAGACCATCCGTCTACGAGCTGATCCCTCAAAGGTGTAATCAACAAAGTAAAATAGTCATGAGAAAGGAAATGTGTGGGATATTGACGTGTCTTTGTGGAAGATGTATTGGTGTTATTAAAGTGGAATTCAGGATAAGATCTAAAAATTGATATTTAAGCCACTGCCCCATGGGGGATTCTTACCTGATATTTATGATCTTCAGTGCTGGCAGATTTGTAACTCTGCTTTGTTCCATTTAGGGACATCTATGGCCGTTTCTATGTGTCTCATAGATACACCACCACTACTTCACTATTCATCTCTGCCTGGAAGCTGTGGCTGCTTCACCGGGGGAGAGTGGACCGGAGACCCCCCAGAAGGAGGAACTGCAAGATTTGTCCATCTCAAATGGGAAATACCTACAGTAATTGCTGAATACAACTGAAGCTGGTTGAAAGGAACCTATTTCAAGGACAATAGACTGTATCAGACACATCTCTGGTGCTCCCGGCGCCTGCACTTTGATTTAGTGAAGTTGGAAAAGTATAACTCGGCTTTACTGTGCATGCGCTTTAGGTCCAGCACATTCTTTTGCATAAAACAACTGTGTCCTCCCTTTAAGTGTCCATGTTCTCAGCAATATATGTCGACCATTTCCCTTCTCCTTATAGCCCTACATGTTCATTTTGAGCATACATGACCTATACAAAGACTTACATATGAATGTGTCTGGAGTAATACAAGGTCCTTTTTATAAGTAGAGATGAGAGGACCCGAATTTTAAGTTCTGGTTTGTGTGTGTTCCGCTAAACTATATTTCCAGATTGGTGGCCCTTTAGCCCACTAGCACTAGCTGATTGGTCAGGAATATTCAAAATCACATGATGATCTCAATGCGCTCTCCCCATGGGGACACCCCTGGCCAATCACAGTCATGGCTAGTAGCTACAGACATCAATATGTCTAGGCTGGTCACGGCTGGTCCCGCAACCACGTCTCGGGTCGTGGACTCACCCGTGCGCCTCTGTGTACTCACCCGCCCTCACTCCTGCTTCCGGCTCCTCGGCCGTGCGCGCTCGTCCCTGTCTCCTAGGGCGTGTGTGCGACACCTTCAGAGGATTTAAAGGTCCTCTCCCTGTACGCCTTGCTGGATCTTCGTGCCTTGTGCCTTAGAGAAAGCTTTGTCTGATGCCCTGCACTGTTATTGTTATTTCCTGTAGTGACCCCAGTTCCGTTCCTGACTACGCTCTTCCACTGCCTGCCCTGACCTCTTGCTTTGCATCTGACCTTGAACCTCTGCCACCTGCATCGACCTGTTACCTGTCCCCGACCACGAGATTGCCTGCTGACTTTGTACCTCGACCTTGGTTGCCACCACGGACAAGTCGTGCCTGTGAAACAACCTGGTGGTACCCCGCCGCAGCAAGCCCATCCCACTTTGCGGCGGGTTCATGTGAAGTGCTGGTGTCACTTAGATTCCGGTCCCAGGTGTCGGCTTGCGTCATTGTCCGCGGTGGTCCAGGGGGTTCACTGACCCCGAGCCTTCACACTGCTCAGCTCTACGTGGAAGGACATGACTGGCCCTTGGTCATTTGGACATTTTCAGAATAAATAGTTATCTATTAGTTCAGTGGCTCTATTCCTTGGTTCTAAACATAATGATGAGATCCTAAAAATCTGCAGATTTTGCAAAAATAAATGACTTTGAAAGTATTTTTGCTGTTTAATGTTCTCACCCTCCAACTTCTAGCTGCAGATAGTGATAATGAGTGATGGTCTTGGCTCAGGACTGGGGTGTATTTACTCATGTATTTGTCCTTGAACGTATCAGGAAGAATTAAGATTTAGTAGGTGAACCATCCCGTAATAAATAAATCCTAATGCTGAGTGATTATAGCTGTTGTCATTACAAAATACTGTTGGCCCATTACGTTGTCAGATCCCCTGGCTCTATGATGGGCCAGTGTGACTCTAGATGTACCCAAATGCACACGATATACATGATGTCTAATAGCCATGGCTATTCTTTTCCCTCACTAAAGCCTAAAGGTTTGTTTTATTGCCATTGCTTTGTACCTAAAATCCCTCAACCGTGTTTGACTGTATTCCCTAGATGCCCCCTCCTTAGCTACACCTCAAATAAGGGTTTGAGGGAATTCCTGGTACTTGGGGCTTTTTGAAATTTTTTACCTATCCGACACCTAGAAACTTCACAGATACGTTGTTGGGTACCAGGATGTGTAAAGAGGTTGTAAATTTCATTTTGTATTCCACGCACTTCCAACTGTGTTTTATCTCCCACGAAACCCCTCTTGGATATATAATTGTCCACCAAGTTCACCAGTCTCATAGCAAAAATGGTCAGACTCTAGAACCCCCTAGGCCTGTTTTTCCCAACACAATGGCCCCCCTGACTACTTGGCTGTGCACCGAACTACAATCAATAATGCTCACTTGATTGGAGTAATAGTGGTCCACCAACTTCACCAGTCTCAAAGCAAAAATGCTCCAATTTTGTAGCACCGTCTTTCACTGACATAGTGGCACCCATGACAACTAGCTACTAATAGTATATTATACACATAATGGGGCACATTTACTAAGGGTCCGCACAGCGCATTTCCGTCGGGTTTCCCGACTTTTTCCGCTTTGCGATGCATTTAACAGGGGTTTTTGGCGCACGTGATCGGATTTTGGCGCAATCGTGCTGACTTTCATGCAACACAAATCAGGGGGGGGGGGCGTCGGACAACCCGACTGATTCGGACTAAGCACAGGATTTACAATTCAAATTGTGTCGCAAGATATGCACTCACATACACCGGGAAGAAGAAGGTGAACTCCAGCGGGGAAGCGACACATGCAGGATATCGGGCGCACAATCTTGGTGTATCGCACCAGACTTCATCCTCGTCGGACAGTCCGGATCAGGGATCGCAACAGGATCGGGTAAGTAAATATGCTCCATTAAGTCCATTCCATATGAGCTCCCTGTAGTGGTGGCTCCATTTACACAGAATATATTTCCTGTTCATGATTATCGTTCTGATCCACAATCTGAAAGAGAACACCCCTGTCAGATAACATCACAAGTCAACATCTCAAATATAGTCACCGTTTGAGAAAGTCCTCTATTGTTATTCTATGAATCTTTCTCTACTTTAGGCTCAGTTACTCTTTAAATTTCTATATCCCGCAGGCACTTATGTTCACTCCTTCAGTATTTCTCACTTTCTCCCTCTCCTCCTAAGTGAGAATTATGTTCTAGATATAGTTATGTTTTTCTAGCACCCCAGACTGAACATCAGTTAAGAAATGTCTTGTATTTAACATGGTGGACGGCGATGGTGAGCGGAGAGTGAGATAAATCAGATGTGTTATATCCTGATACCCTGGGTACAGTTCTAGAGTTATGCGGACCTGTGTAAAATATTCATGAATTGGGAGAATGGAGTAAATTGAAAAGATTACATCTGAGAGGAACGGTGAGAATTCAGTTGTGTCTCCGATATAATAACAATTCATGGGGAAGTCAGCCAGTAATTCCTTCCATTTATAGAGATACTTGTGGTTAAACATTGTAATCTTGTCTGACTTGTTTATCTCATTACATTCTATATAAATCATGTCAAAATCATTCATTTGGGTGATAGGTACATAGAGACAAGGGAAGGAAATATGTTATATTCAGTTCTCGTGTTAGAAGGTTGAAATGGCAGCAAGAGAACATAAAGTCGAGCTATTGCAGCCTGTTCCGAATCTTAAGATTGGGGAAGATTTATAAAACGGTCTTAAAGAAACACAGACACCGAAAGCAACCAATCACAGCCAGGCTTCTACTTTTTAAGAGCCCTAGAGGAAATTAAAACTGCACCATGATTGAATGCTATGGAGACAGTTTTCCCATATGGCCTCAAGCACACCGCCATGTCAGTCGGCACAGCGCATGCTGCACACCGTGCCTAGTCGAAGCCTATGGGTCTGTGAGCTTTCTACCTCTGCACCTATTCTATGTGTTATTTTGTCATCCTATAATCTGTCACTTCGGCAAATTAGGGCATAAAAAATCCCCAAGCTTCCAATTGGCAACATCTTTGAGTTAATTAAAGACACACCTGTGGATGTATTTTAAGGCACACCCAAAACACCCTGCTTGATGTTGAAATATCATCAAAACATCTAAAAAAATCTGCCAAAATATCAGGAACAGAATTGTGGACTTGCATAAGTCTGGTTCATCCTTGAGTGCAATTTCCAGATGCCTAGTGGTGCCTTTTTGTACAATCAAGATCATACTGCTCAGGAAGGTAACAGGTTCTGTGTCCCAGAGATGGATGTGTATCCGTCCAACATGTGCATCAACCCAAGAACAAAAGCCAAAGACCTTGTGAAGATTCTTACCGAAGCTGGTAAGTGTGTGTCATTATCTACAGTGATATGAGTACTGTATTGGCATGAGCTGAAAGGCCACTCTGCCAGGAAGAAGCCATTACTCCAAAGGTAACAGAAAAAAGCCAGATGAATGTTTGCAAATGCATATGAACAAAGACCTTCATTTTTGGAGACATGTCCTGTGGTCTGACAAAACTAAAATTGACGTGTTTAGCCATAATGACCAACATTTGGAGAAAAAAGGGAGAAGCTATCAACTCTGAGAACATCATCCCAACTGTGACACATGGGAAGCAGCGTCATGTTGTGGAGGGGCAAAATAGATGCATCATGAGGAAAGAATATTATGGGGCAATACTGAAGCAACGACTTCCAAATGGACAGTGAACCAAAGCTACTGCCAAACTGGTTATACAATGTCTTAAGGATAACCAGGTCAATGTTCTGGAGTGGTCATCACAAAGCCTTGTATTCAGTCCAAAATTTATGGGCAAAACTGAAGAGGCAGGTGCGAGCAAGACAACAACAACCACAGCTTTAACACCAGATCTGTCAGAAGGAATGGGCCCAAATTCCTACCAACTATAGTGAGAAGCTTGTGGAAGGATATCAAAAATATTTTGACCTGAGTCATACAGTTTAAAGTAAACCTGTCATCAGCAATTGGCCTAATAAACCACTATTGGTCAAAGAGCGTAACACCTTCTAGTTTTCGTTTCTTTCATGGTCCAATGTGAGGGCATCAACCTGAAAATCAACTTTTAAGTAAGATGTAAATTGATTGTATAAAGTCAAGGAGGAGAGTTTAACACTGGTATCAAGGTGGGGAGCTCTGAACGCCTCCTCCTCTGTGATTGACATCATGTATCAGACTTCAGGAGATCTGGTTATTGAGGTCACTGGATGCAGGACCATCAATTACAGCGATGAGGTCTTTCTGAGGAAGAGAGAGCTTGACTTCAGTGTTAAAAATCTCCGCCTCCTTGACTTTATGTAACCAGTTTACATCTCACTTTAAAGTTGATTTTCTGGATGATGCCACCACACTGGGTCATGAAAGAAACACAATCTGGAAGGTGTTCAGCTGCTTGACAACATACCGGTAGTGGCTTTTTAGGTCAAATTTCTGATGACAGGTTCCCTTTAAAGGGCAAAGATGTCAATTTACTAGGTAAACTGTAATGTAGGTAAACTTTTTCCTATGCAGAAAGTAATAAAAATCCCTTATCTCTCTCATTCTGCCATTTGGAAAATATAAATCATTTTATTTATTCTCATTTCTTCTGGTTTCCACTTGTGCTATAGAAGGAGGCTATATCGTGACTTCACTTGAGTCTTAGGATCATTATAAATAGGATCTATTTTGGAGGTGACCTCCCCTTTTAATTACTCGTCTCCAGTCCTACATTTGGCATTTTGCGAGTTCATAATAAAGGTCTACATAATCATCTCCAGACTTCAAGGTCAATATATGTTCACACTCATGCTATGAAGATGAACTGTAATCCATTATAGGTAATTATCTCCAGGTTGCTAAATGTAATAGCCTATTATGGTAAATATAATATAATAGTGCCGTGATCTCTCGCTGCTCAGCCCTTTCAAGTCAATAGCTGCCATGTCTCCTCTGATCAAATACAGGTACAGACACAAAAGCACATTCTCCGACTGACTGCACAACTTCTACTGTGTGAAGATGAAGTGATTTGTGTGCTAATATGTTGATGTAATTCATTCACAGCAGAGGTTATTACATTTCCATGGCCAGTCTGATAAGTCGTCATTGAATCTGGAACGTGGGAGTGCAGAGAGCCTCCAATACTTCAGCGATACATTCACTTTATATCAACCAAACGCAACGTTCAGAGGCCGTAAAAGGCAGAATGTGACCTTACAGAATATTCATTCTTCCAATCATTAGCATGATGGTCATTTGTAGGTTGTATTGATTTCGGTGTCCTGTCTGTATTAATAGGAATATTTTCTCTGCATTATGATATCAGTTCTCATTGTATTTACTGCAAGTGGCCAGCGTTGACCTTGACTGGGTTCACAATGGAGGCGCCATTGTCTCCTGTCTGTTTTCGGATCTGTAGTGCAGTACAGGGTACCCTACCTTTATATAGCAGTCCAAAAATGTCAGTACAGAAGGTCCCCTATTTAAAAAACACCCGACTTACATACAACCCCTAGTTACAAACGGACCTGTGGATGTTGGTAATTTACTGTACTTTAGCCTTAGGCTACAAAAAAAGTAGTAGCAGTTATTAAAGGTGTCTATAATGAAGATTTATTGTTAATCCTGGTTCTTATGACAACCCAACATTTTTCAAATCCAATTGTCACAGAGACCAAAAAACATTTGTCAGGATCTACAATCATAAAATATACAATTCCGACTTACATACAAATTAAACTTAAGAACAAACCTACAAACCCTATCTTGTACTGCCGGTACCTACCAAAATCTTGAAATAGAGAGCGTTGCTTGATTCTACCTTTATATGGGATAAGCTGTTCCTTCATGCCTTTAAGAGTCCTTCAAGATGATGTGACCTCATCAAAGCCGTTCTGAATATGGAAATAGTATATTGGGTTATGGAACAACTCAAGAAGAAAAGTTAGAACGTAAAGGACACAGCTATTACAATAGAAACATTGTTAGGTTTCTATACAAATTTACATTGAAGTCTAAAATTTGTTTCAGCAAACCCTTAAATTGCCTAAAATGTCTTGCCACACATTTATAAAGGCTACGAGAGAGGTTTTGGAAATCTTTACGACAAGTATGGCAAAGGGGTGTGGCTTCATAGGAATTGGGAAGTGCCCCAAAATATTGTAGCATGCTGTTATAAAATAGAAGGTGCAGAGTTAAACCAGACCAACTTAGCGACACTTTAAGACACTTTAGATATATCTACCCTACTCCCCCTTTCTAACCCGAAGAAGGACACAGCTCAGTTACAGCATGTGTTATTTTAAGTAAAACAAATAAAATAATTGCTTCTGCCGTTAAATAATATCTGGAGAATTTTGTTCCTAGGATCCGTTTTCTTCATCTCTATATGATTGATGCTCTGACAGTAGGTTGTATCTGGTTCACCGGGATGGATCCATACCAGTAGCCCTGATAATGACCTTCTGACAAATGCTGTTCCTTCTAGAACAACCCTTCTAGGTAAGTGCACGTAACCTACGACCTCTACACATTTATCATAAACAATAATATTCTTTTTCATGAGACGGATATAATTCAGAAGAAACCATAGTGTAACTGTTGTACCGAGGGGCACTTAAGGAGAACCTGTCACCTCTCCTGACATGTGTGTTTTAGTAAATCATGTGTATGGAGGTACTGGATAGGAACTGCCTCTTCCCAACAGCACTGGTGGTGGTGAATAACGGGTAGTGGTAAGGGGGTTAGTGTAAGTTATTTTTAAGTCCCATATTTTAGTAAAAAAACCTCTCACTGGTTAACCATTTAAAAAACAGGCCTGGTCATCGATGTAGTCTGCCATGGGTCATGACATGGATATAAAACACAAAAAAACAGAAAAATTATTATTCTCACTTTCTACTGGTCCGGTGATGCTCTCTTCTAGGAACATCCAGGCGGGTTACGCGTTACAGAGACATTATTATTATTATTATTATTTATGAAGCACCATAAATTCAATGGTGCTGTACAATCAGTAAGGGGTACATTACATTAAGACAAAAACAGGTGCAAGTACAAAATACAAAACTACAGAGATTAGGAGACAAGTGGGAGAAGGACTCTGCCCATGAGGACTCACAATCTATATGGGGGGGTGGATGGAGACACGAGGTGAGGGAGCAGAGCAGTTAATGTGTGTTGTAGGTGATCCTGAACAGGTGAGTTTTCAGGTTACGTTTGAAGGTTTGGAAAGTTTGGAACAGTTTGACACATTTTGGTAGAGAGTTCCAGAGTAAGGGGGAAGCACGGGAGAAGTCCTGGATACGGTTGTGAGAAGAGCGGATGGTAATAGAGTGAAGCTGAAGGTCCTGTCAGGAACGGAGATGACGTGTGGGGCGGTATTGGCTGATGAGGTCAGAGATATATGGAGGGGACAGGTTGTCCCCTACATGCCACCGGGAAGTGCCTTGTGCAGTATCTACAGTTAATTCGGCCCTGGGGGTGCTGCTAAAGGAGAATTTATACTGATGGTCTATCCTGAGGATAGGCAAGTAATATCTAATTGTTGTTATTCTTTATTTGGCATAGAGGTCGTCTGATGTTGCTTTAAGAATACTATGAAGACAAGGAATATAAGAGCCTCTTTGTACTGTTCTTTTATAGATCTCTTCTTGGAGGGAGACAGATGTTGTGACTATACCCTGAAAGAACTGCTGATAGTCCAAATCAACAAACTGTTGGCACCCATTAATTCTTGTCACCAGACCAAGATTCTCAGCAGGACGCTCCCGTATCATCCCAGGCTCTGTGCTACGCGTTTCGCTCTTTTTCTGGCAGGCGCTGAGGCTACATGCATGGTTGACTCTCCTGAATCCAGGCAGACAGGCTTCAAGAACGCACAAAGAAAACTCGATTAATGTAATTGCTTACAAATTAGCTTTTTTTATATATGATAGGTGTTGTTTACGTTGTCGTATCTTCTCAACTATAACCTCCAGGTGAACCTATGGAGCGCAGAAATGGATGTGTACCTTCATCTCAAATGCAAACCTGGCATTTAACGTAACATTTACCCACATTTCAGCATTTCCTCGTGCAGTCGCTGGATTCTCTTACACACTTGTGACAATCCTGTAACTTAAAGGTCACGGCCGTTGAATTTCCAGAAGAAATTCTCCTGGATGTCTAGTAGGAGCATGAAATACTAAGGTCTGCCACAGTATATCAGCCTTGTGAATACCATCACGTACCCACGTCCCATCACAAAGTCAGTTTTAATATGTGGCGCAGGGGGTCAGGCTTGGCTTTTTCTGAATTGGATTCAGTATTCGAGTGGAGACATAGAAGTTGTAGACTTTGCAACTGAGGGCAGTAACCTAAGCCCGAAAACATAGAACATAACAAATACCAAAAATAAAATGCAAAAATGAGGCTACAGGCAAATCATATAAAAAATAAATCAAAAATCATAAAACAGGGATAACAGAAACATAGGCACGACGTGTTTATATATCTATCTATGATGTAATTGGGGCAGATTTACTTACGCGGTCCATTCGCGATCCAGTGGCGCGTTCTCTGCGGTGGATTCGGGTCTTCACTAAGGCGGTGCACGATCCATTGCCGGGTGAAGGTAAGTGCGTGTCTTTTTTTTTTAAATGCGGTGGTTTCTCCAAATCCGTCGGGTTTTCATACAGCCACGCCCCCCGATCACGTGCAACGAAATCCTGGGGCAATACAGGGAAAATCAGCGCAAAACGGAAAAATTTGGTTAACCCGTCGCAAAAACGCGAATCGGGCCCTTAGTAAATGACCCCCATTATGTTGTATATAGAGAAACATGATGGCATTGTCAGGTACATGGTAGGCAGAAGTATTGTCCAAGAGGTGCAGGAATAATATTATTTTCATTCTATAATCCATACTAGTGACCAGTCAATGTAGAAACTAGGCTGATAAACAGGAGGGGGGGAATTATTTTGATATCCTTTAATGTCTGGCAGTCTAAGTATTGTAAATTCTTCAGTGGTGGAGGTTTAAGAAACAGGTCCCCTACACTGTCTGAAGATCATTAATCTTTTAATCCAAAAAGAAGTACAGGCGGTCCCCTACTTAAGGACACCCGACTTACAGATGACCCCTAGTTACAGACGGATCCCTCTGCCCACTGTGACCTCTGGTGAAGCTCTCTGGATGTTGGGTGATATGTCATGGGTTTTTGGGGGTCATTAAGGGTGCAGTATTATACTTTGTGAATACACTAGTGTGGGGATTAGGAAAGGACATACCTAAAATCTCTGCTGCCTGAGGCAAGCTACTGTATGCCCACTCCCCTCTGCCCTATCCACTAGTATTGGATAAGGTTATTATTTTTAGTAGGAGGAGGGCTCTACATACAGTGCCATACTGACATTGGTTGTGAGGAGACACTATTTTTAGGTGCCAGGTCCTCCTTTGTTCCAGATGTGCTCCTAGCGTTGTACCCCATCTTGCTGCAGGAGGTACTCCCTGAGGCAAGAGGCCCAAATTGGGGAACCACACAGATGCTCTCTTTTCCTAGTGGTTTCTCAGGAAAAGTCACTTATAATAACCCAAAGTATTACTGTATTCAATTTCATAGAAACACATCCAAATATATGTGAAAATGAGGGAAACATTTAACACTTTCTAAAATTGTGTAATTGTGACATAGAGTAGATTTCCGCTAAACAATCAATAACGATTGATTTTGATGTAATCAATCATTCCAATCCATATCCTGCCAATAAACAACTCCTAGTTGTCAATGGACTCTTACAGTATGGATCTGGATTTGATTAATGTATATGTGTGTTTGATGTAAATGTCAACTCTTACTAGTACTCTGTCTACTAAATGTGTGTTGGGGGGGGGGGGGGTATATTTATAGACTTCAGTGATGTCTCTGAAGGATATATGGCAATGTTTTATTGACTGACAGCAAATCTAAAGCTATTGAGGCAGCCCTACCCATATGTATAGACAAAGTACATGGTCCACTCAGTTTTGTTCCTGTCAGCCCCACTGCTCACTTATCTTTTCTAAAATGGGCTTTTATTTAATCACAAATATGTCCTCTACATTGCTTTTGATCAAAACTGTAGTGGAGGATGTGTGTCTGCGACTACAGAGACCGACCCCAAAGAATTAGAAGCCATTTAAAGGGGATTTCCCACAAAGATAAGATTCTTAAATAGACTCTGGATAACAAAATAACACATTGGGCTTATTTACTAAGGGTTCGCGGACGCACTTTTGTCGGACTTTCCAACGTTTTCTGGTTTTGCGCAGCTGGGAAAGGTATTTAACAGGGGATTGTGTCGCACACGACCGGATTTTGGTGCAGCTGCGCTGGGTTTCATGCGATGGATATCAGCGGGCTGGGCCGTTGGACGATCCGACTGATTCGGACTGAGTGCGGGATTTCACTTTCAAATTGTATCGCAAGATCAAGCACTTACATGCACCAGGAAGAAGATGGTGAACTCCGGCGGACCTGAGCAGGGTAGCGACACATGCAGGATATCGGGTGCACGATCTTAGTGAATCGCGGCACAGGGCATTATTGTCGGACAATGCACTTTCTGTGAACTTCTCTGGATGGGTAAGTAAATATGGCCCATTCTCTAATTCACTGTTATTAACAAAAATACATCATTTCACAGATAAAAGTCCCACTTGTCTCTATCATTCTTGGTATTCACAATTTCTATTGCCCCTGGATCCCACCCTAAATCTTCTTCTGATTTTTAAGGTCAGACAGGACAGCATCATCTCATGAATAGCTTCTGCTGTCTGCTCGATGTGGTGCGATCTCTGCCCCTCCCCCTCCATTACAATCTCACACACAGACACACACAGACACTTCCTGCCAGCCAGCAGAGTGCACAGACTTACTCTACAAGCTACTGATAACATAAAATCTATATAGCAGGGGAAGGAGGCATATAGCAGAGCTGACTGTGTGTGTTATACCTGAGTTAGCAGAGTGTCATTGTGTGTTATATCCATCTCATGCATCTCAAGCTAAATGAAAGTGTAGATAAACCCTGGAGGCTGATAATCTAAGCACATTATCAGCACGCGGCATCTCATAGCACTAGAGGGATCATGAAGCATCTGTGCAGAGTCCTCTCCCTCACTCTGAAATTTTACTCTGACCATCATTGAGTGATAAAAGATAAAACAGCAATAAAACTGAGTAAAATATTAATCTAAGGAGGTTTCTATCATGGGCAACTTTTTTTAAGGACAGACCCAATCTACGTTCTAAAACCAGAACCCTTAAAAGGTCATTAAATGGCTTCCATATACACCAGGAGACACAGATATTGGATAATTGGGTACTTTCCACACCAACCTTGTAGTTGATTTGATGGCCCGGACAGTCGCTGAATCCACCCATATGCACTATTACAGCCAAAAAAACAACCAGAACACCCGAATAGAAGGTGTTACATATGTGAACTTTACATGCCTAATATGTACTTCATGACAATCCTGGTACCAAACCACATATTTATAATATAATATTTCTTTATTTATATAGCGCACACAGATTATGCAGCGCTGCATAAAGCATGACAAATCGGTCCCTGTCCCCACGGGGTTCACAATCTAATCACCTACCAGTATGTTTTGGAGTGTGGGAGGAAACCCACGCAAACATGGAGAGAACATACAAACTCTTTGCAGATGTTGACCTGGGTGGGATTAGAAGCCAGGACTCCAGCGCTGCAAGGCAGAAGTGCTACCCACTCAACCACCATGCCGCCCAGATACTGTATGCTCCATAGAGATAAACCATTGGACCATTGGAGTGGGAGAAACTAGAAATTTTGTTTGCCTATTTTTTTAAAGTAATGGGCACAAGCAAAAAATGGGCTCTGGGCCTCGCTGTACCAAGAAATTGGGATGTGAACTACTACTTGGAGTTGGTTCCCACTGCAATGAGGACATGAGTCTGCAAAATAGGTTCCACAGAAGTAGGAAATAACCATCCACCTCCATCAATGTGCGATATGAAGGAAGCTCCAATTTACTGGATAAAGGACTAAGTGGATAAGGCCGGCATTAACATATCCGTCCCCTTAGGACCCCTGTTGTAATGTGTAATTTATATCTCCCCGTGTTAAGCCCTCTGTAATATTACAGCATTTGTCTCTGTGAGACACAGATAATGTTTCATGTATATTTAATGCAGGGACTGTGTGGAAGTAATCCCGGTCTATCCATTCTCATCAGATATCTGTATACCAGGGGTCGGCCATTTCTGATGGAAATGGAGCGCCACTCAAAGTTTACATAAGATACAAGTCCATATTTTTATTCAGATGGCTACAGATGTGGTGTTGGACATTAGGCCTTATTATGTAATATGATTTAAAGGAGTTGTCCACTTTCAGGAAGTAATCAACATTGTTTGTGTAATGAAAATTGTATAATTTTCCAATATACTTTCTGTAGCAATTATTTTCAGTTTTCTAGACCTCTGCTTACTTTTATTTTATTGAAAACTTCATGTTTACTTCTTGTGGATAAAAACCGGTCATTGTATCCCTGGTCTTGTGATGTCACACATATGCATGGCTTATTATATCCCTGGTCATATGATGTCACACAGGTACACTGCTCATCTGACTTCGGATCAGAAGATTGAGGGTTAGAGTCCCTTCGTGGTCGGTGAGTTAATAGAGTGCAGTCTAAGTGCTATTTTTTTAATTTGATTACACGAGTATAACTTAGCGTTTACATTGACTCATGTAAGAAAGCTTGCTTTGCCAAAAGCTTGCTGTCAGAAGTGGGATTTGAACCCACGCCTCCATTTGGAGACCAGAACACCCATGTTGGGGGAAGAATTTGCTCTTGAGTCTGGCGCCTTAGACCACACGGCCATTCTGACATACTGGCAAAGACATTTTAGTCCATTCCTTAGCTGTTGGTGGAGGGGGACGGAAAAAGTTGTGGGGATAGGGTTGGTAGTGGGACGGGCAGGGTAAAGGATGTTGGGGAGTAGGGTGTCCGTGGGGGGAGGGTAAAAGTTGTGGGAATTGGGTTGGTAGTGGGGGATCAGGGTAAAAGTTGTAAGGGAGTGGGAGGAGGGTAAAAGTTTTGGGGATTGGGGTGGTTGGGGGGAGACAACACTCAAAATGGCAGAATTTTAGTGCATTTTCTGGTGTAAGTAAAGACAATAGGTGGAGGAGAGTTATACTAGACCGTCTCATCCTCCACCAGATTTATCCTCCAGCCTCAGACCCTGGGATAGACCTGGCGCAGAATATGACTGTCTAGTATAACTGAGCACTGTCTGAGTTTTAGATACTTTTGATTAATCAGTCCCATTGGGGTAACCAGGATAGCCGCTACACTACAGACGTCTGCTGCTGGCTCCCTCCTTAGGGTAACACAGCTTAGGAGCGAAGTCACCTATAGATTACCCTATAGATGGGACCTGAAACCCCTTTAGACCCAGGATAGGTGAGACACTAAGAGGATATAAATATTGTTTCTTTGATGATGAATGGACAACCAAAAGTGGAATCTGGAGAGAGCACAGTACAGGCAGTCCCCTATTTAAAGACATCCGACTTAAAGACCACCCCTAGTTACAGACGGACCTTTTAGACAAAGTAGACAGTGTCCGGAAAAAAGGGAGTTAAAACTAAATTTAAAACGTGGAGGAGCCACTAACACGGCATTGTCCCATATAAGCCAGAAAGTCACAGGATCAAAAATATAAAGTTAGTGCTCTAAAAAAGATATCCCCGACTCCTTGCATCACCATTCGTCCTCCTTCACTGGGTTCAAGCGCAATCCTCGTCCCGTTTCCGTGTCCGTGATGCACTCTTACTCCTGTGTCAGGAAGTCAGGAAAGGAAAGTGCAGATCCCCAAGTTCAAAGGGAAATGGTTTTTATTAAATATACTCACAAGAGTCACTGCATAGTGCCCGGCTCTCCTGTACAGAGTCACTGCATAGTGCCCGGCTCCCCTGTACAGAGTCACTGCATAGTGCCCGGCTCCCCTGTACAGAGTCACTGCATAGTGCCCGGCTCTCCTATACAGAGTCACTGCATAGTGCCCTGTTCTCCTGTACAGAGTCACTGCATAGTGCCTGGCTCTCAGGGTGGTGGAGTAATCAGGAGGTGGAGGGCTCCCCAGGCGTTATGTCTCCGACTGGAGACTTCCTCAGGGGTGAAAGATGCCCCCTGTGTTGCTAGGCTCCCCTTATATACCCCCATATTGCACTCACCCTCAGCTGTAGGAACAAAACGTTTGGATAAGGCGCCATGTCTATCAGAGACTGGAAGTCTCCGGGTTAGTCACGTGGCTCGCGTCGTCGAACACTATGTGCGTATGCACATAGTAGAGTCACTGCATAGTGCATGGCTCTCCTGTACAGAGTCACTGCATAGTGCCCGGCTCCCCTGTACAGAGTCACTGCATAGTGCCCGGCTCTCCTATACAGAGTCACTGCATAGTGCCCTGTTCTCCTGTACAGAGTCACTGCATAGTGCCCGGCTCTCCTGTACAGAGTCACTGCATAGTGCCTGGCTCTCCTGTACAGAGTCACTGCATAAGTGCATGGCTCTCCTGTACAGAGTCACTGCATAGTGCCCTGTTCTCCTGTACAGAGTCGCTGCATAGTGCCCGGCTCTCCTGTACAGAGTCGCTGCATAGTGCCCGGCTCTCCTGTACAGAGTCACTGCATAGTGCCCGGCTCTCCTGTACAGAGTCGCTGCATAGTGCACTGCTATTGTGCCTTTTAAGTTTTTGCCCAAGCAGCAATTTAGGGAGACCTCTCTGATTTCTGCGTACAGTGCCGCATGCCGCAGTATTTCTGGAAGTGAGGCACTTGAACAGGGTGGTGCTGGTGTAGAAATTGTCCAGGTAGAGGTGGTAGCCCTGGTCCAGCAGTGGGTGCACCAAATACCACACTAACTTCCCTGTAACACCCAGGAAGGGGGGCATTCTGGGGGCACTATAGTGGAGTCCTTCCCTTCATATATCCTGAACTTGTAGGTATACCCTGATGTACTTTCGCACAGCTAATACATCTTCACGCCATACCTTGCCCTCTTATTGGGCAGGTACTGGTGAAATTGAATTCACCCTTTGAGTTGTACCTGGGACTTGTCTATGCTCACATGTTTGGCGGGGGGATATGCCTGAGAAAACTTGGCATTAAAATGATCTAATATGGGCCTGACCTTAAATAAACGATCATATCTTCGCTTGGTGGGCACTGTGTTTTGTCGGTGTAGTGCATAATCTTATGGATGGCTTCACATCCTGCTCAATGCCATGCGGGACATCAGGGAGTGGTACACGATGTCTGTGCTCCAATAGTCCCTGATTGCGGACTTCTTTACATGCCCCATAAGAAGTATTATGCCCCAATACTTCTCAATCTCTGCTGCAGTGACAGGGGTCCACCTGTGGGGTTGTGCATAAAATGATGAGGGGTTTTGGGCATATGCTGTGCAGCATAGAGATTGGTCTGGACTACAATTAAATTCAACCGCTCCTCATCAAAAAAAAAAAAAAAAGTCCACAGCTCTGAGCCCTGCCGTGTCAAATTTAATTCCAGGTTGGCCCAAAAAGCCGGGGACCTGAGGGGTATAATTATCTGGGGCTACCCATGTGGGGTCAGTGGAAGCCTCAGACACGTCGATCGCAGAAGTCCCAGGCACAGGACCCCTACGACGCCTTCTCGGAGGTCCTTCCAGGTCACTGGAAGATAAGCAGGAGGATGATAATCGGTAAAAGGGGACATCATCCCCACTAGCTGACTCGGTGTCAGAGGCCGGCATGTTGTATGCCTCCAACACGGTGTACGTCTTCTGAGACACTGCACACAAATTATAAATAATAAACCAGAAAAAAACTAGAGAACATACACAGGCAATCAGCACAGATGGCAAACAAAAAAAATAGATAAGTGCACCCTACTATGGGTACGCTCTGGAAAAAAATAATACCAGGTACCAAAATAAAAACCTATGTGCAACGCGCAAAAAGGCGCTACAGGTGCTGCTGGAGAAAGAGGAAGGAGTAAAAACACGTTTTTTAGCCCAAAAATGGTCCGATTGGTTGGGTGACATGGTGACACAGGATAGCCCTGGTGCGCTCGCCCCATACTAGTACGGTGCTGAGCGCTAATCACGGGAGCCAGCGCCATATTAGCAAGGGGTTAATTACTGCATTTATTTTGTAATTTTGTATTTACTAACTTTTTTTATGCAACAAAAAATTCAGTGACAGAATGCATTTTGTGAATTATATGAGGCAAAATGAATTCTGTGTGACACAAAGCATTCTGTGAATTTTGTCAGACAAAATTAATTCTGTGTCACAAAATACATTTTGTAAATTTTGTATGACAAAATGCATTTTGTGTGACAGAATTAATTCTGTGTAACAGAATGCATTTTGTGTGACAGAATACATTTTGTGAGACAAAATTAATTCTGTGTGACACAAAGCATTTTGTAAATCTCGTCTGACAAAATTAATTTTGTATGACAAAATAATATTGTATGTGACACAAAATCGTATTTTGTGACACAAAATGACATTTTGCAGTCAAATAATTATATTTTGTGACACAAAATACATTCTGTCCACACAAAATAAACTGCATCACAAAATTATTTTTGTGCATTCTGTGAAAGTCTAATTGATTTTGTGTACACAAAAATGATTTTTGTAATGACAAAAGGCAACTTGGGTCAATAAATATTACTTTTGTAAGCACAAAATAGATTTTGTGTCCATAGTATGAGTTCTGTGATCACTAAATCAATTTTGTGCCACTGAACACATTTTGTTGCACAGAATACATTGTGAACAAATGGCGCCCCATAGTACCCTGACTCCTCCATTACACCCTCAGCACCGCTGTCTCCCCCCTGGATTCCCCTCCATTCCTCCATCAATCTCTCTGTCACATTCTCTCCATCTCACATCCCCTCTCTCTCCTAAAGCATCATTATTATAGAGATCAGCTCCACACAAGACACAAGTCATTCTCGGCTCCCACGGTTTACGTTGTCACACTAGTAAATTAAATTTTTGCACTCTGGCCCGGCATAAACAGAGCAATGAATCTCTATATTATTTACAAGATGCAGCCTCTCATCTTCCATTCTCCAGGGACACGCATCAGGCCGCTTCTTTGCTTCCCCTAAATGCAGATATCTTATTTTCTTGAAAATCTTTCTAGATCAAAGCAGAAAAACATGCGACTCCTTGCTAACCTGTCTGTAGCTGTTCCTGTGAAATAGGTCTCATATCCATAGCTGGAGCCTGATTTACATGCAGGCTCAGTAGGCCTCTGCCTATAGGTGGCCCTGGGATACCCTGCACCTTACACTTACACACATTACAAAAACATGAGGTAAAGTGCCGACCCCTTTAATATGTAGACACTGGGGCTTATTTACTAAGGGTCTCGCGGCCGCATTTCTGTCGTGTATCGCGACGCTGGGGCAGGGATTTAGAAGGGGATTGTGTCGCATGCGTTCGGATTGTGTCGCACATGTTCGGATTGTGTCTAATTGTGTCGCTTTCATGCGACACAAATTGGGGGGCGGGCCATCAGACAATCCGACGGATTCAGATAAACCGCGGGTTTTATCATTTAAATTGTGTTGCAAGCCATGCACTTACATACACCAGGAAGAAGAAGGTGAACTCCGGCAGACCTGATCGGGGAAGTGACACATGCAGGATATCGGGGGACACTCATAGTGAATCGCGGCAGCTGTGCATTCTCGTTGGGGAACGCACCCCGGGGATCGCGCAGGACCGGGTAAATAAATCTGCCCCACTGTTTCTTTAGATGGACAGTTCCACAGTAATGTGATTAATACATACAATTTACATATTACCACATAATACTTGTGTACCTGTATGTAAATGCCCAGCACCACCCACTAAGTATTATGTGGTAAAATGTAAATTGTATATATTAATATGTCAACTAAACACAGCACATTACTGTGGGACTGTCCATCTTAAGAAACAGCATCTACATATTAAACTTTACCTCATGTTTTTGTAATGTGTGTAAGTGTAAGGCTTCATTCACACAGAACATTGGGGCGGGTAGAGGAGGAGGCATAGATAGAGAAACATGGGGCACGGCGCAGTATTCTGAGGTATATACGCCCCCCCAACGGCTGTGTGAATGAGGCCTAAAGTACAGGGTATTAGGTAATATCATAATGCCAGGACCTTATTATAGTATTGATGAATATAGGATTATGGTCCTGGCAGAGCGATTGCTAATAGTCAGAGCTCACATGACCCTCCATCTGCAGCCATTATATGATGAGGAATGTCTGGTTGATGAGGTAAAAGACAGGAGGCTAAACTTATATCAAGAAATGTCAAGAAAGCAGAGCAGAACTCTGAATAGATGTCTATTGGTACATTAATGAATGTCCTGCCCCCCACACTTACACACACATTACAAAACATATGAGGTAAAATGGCCAACCCCTTTAAGTTTCTGACTATCCCTCCTAGGTCCGCACTCAGTTTAGAGTTTGTGACCTTTATAAATGGTATCAACAAAGCTCTGGGACATCAGACGGTTTTCTCACCTGTTACCACACCTTGAACTTGCCTGATAACTTACTAAAGTCCGTAACATTTTCCAAAATATGAACCAGCAGGGATCTCACTTTTTTTGTTCTTTTTTTTTTTTTTAACAAATATCAGTTTTAAGAAGATCTGTCACCTCTCTTTCTTTGCCTTCACAAAGTAATAATTCTGGGACATTTTTCTCTTATTATATCAGCATTGATTTTGCCTTCTGTTATTCCTCCTGTAAATACCATGTTGACTGCTTGGTGCTATCTTCTTGCTAGTAACTTTTATAGAAAATTGGCTTAATAGGTTGCACTGTCGTTAAAAATAATAATAATAATCTTTATTTATATAGCACCATCATATTATATAGCGATTTAAAAAGCACTAATGTTATATTATATTACAGGTTATACAGGATAAGAACAATATTTCAGTTTTACAGGCAAAACAGCAGGAATCTTGTCCTGGAATTTTATGATATTGCAAATCAGCCTTATTCACTTGAGTGGAGCTGAGCTGCAATACTGGACACAACCACTGTGCCGCTGTGGTGCTGTTTCAGTGAAGAAAATGGTATGTCCCTTTAATTTAGTGCAAACCATTTTCTATATGTTTGAAGGTCTGTTTTTCTGCCCTTTAATGTGTCTAAATGGTCGTCTCTCAACTACTTGTTTTACCAGGTTATAGAAAACTCCAGAAAACTGCAATCTCCTCTCACCGCTGCTAAATATTTCTGATAATGGATTTTGTAAAGGTCTTTCTTTCTCTGACACATTTAAGAAAGTCCATCTTTCCTATGAAGTTCACCATAATACAAGTAATTCTGTTACTTTACTGCTCTTTTGTGCACTACAATTTTGGGTGAACAATGGACGCGCCGGAGAGCATCTGACAACATGAGTCAGCGCCATAGATGTCGGCGCCGCCGAAGAACCTGATTCTATCTACGCCAGTGTGTGTCTGTACAATCCTCCTCACATCATGACAATACATCCACTAAATTTAGTCTTATACCCAATATGACATCAAGGGATGGGATGTGGCCTCCCCCAATATCAGTACACAATACTTCTGGAAATCTCTCACCCAAGTGCTACTAAAAAAGTCCTAAAAGATGTGATCAATAAAGAAGTAAGTATCCCATTCACCAAGCAAAAACTCTTGCTCAAGCCTTGGGGGCTTAAAGGGATTCTACAGGAATCCATGGGGCCTGGGATGTGGGTTAAAATATAAAGCATACTTACCCTGCATCGGATCCCAAATCCAGTATTGCAGCAATCCCAAGCTCCCTGGCACTGCCATGGCCGGAAGGCTGTCCTCAGCCACAGGGACATAGACCACCGCAAAGCTGGAACTGGAAGCAGGATAAGTACAGTTTTTATTTTATCTACACCTTCCAATATTCGTGTAAAACCCATTTAAATCAAAAATCACCATAGTCACATTCCTGTCCACTGGAAATAAACATAGAAGCTTTCTACCAAGTGACAGCAAGCAGAGATCTAGAAAACAGTGAAGTATTGATCCAGAAAGTATATTGGAAAATTCTATAATAAACAAATAATAACATTAATTTGCCAAAATGGGAATAGCCCTTTAACTTGCCATTGAAAAATCACAGGCCGGGTCATACCTCCCATCCGGGATGGTGGGACAGAATCAAGAAAGTTGGGACTGTCCCTCTGAATCTGAGACAATTGTGTGTTATGCAGACTACATATGCATACAGCGATGCCCCAGGTAACTCCTAATCACAACAGACCCTCAGCTCTTGTCAGATTTTATTGGGTTGTGGTGAGACGATTAGGGGCAGGTTTAAGTGAGCCATCGGCTCACTGAGGTGAACCGACATTCGATTCACGAATGACCCATCACTACTACAGCTAGCCTAGAGGAGGGCTAGTACTCTGCATCTGCTCCTCATAGGCTACTATTGCCTCAGCTGAACGTATTGGGGCACATTTACTTACCCTTCCGGAGGAGATCCCGAAAGTGCATTCTCCGACGACAATACACTGTGCCGCAATTCAAGAAGATTGTGTGCCCGACATCCTGCAAGTGTTTTTTTCCCGGTGCATGCAAGTGCTTGGCTTGTGACACAATTTTGTCCGAATCCGCCTGATCGTCCGATGGCACACCCCCTGTTTCTGTCGCATGAAAGACGGCGCTAAAGCGCCAAAATCCGATCGCATGCGACACAATCCCCTTCTAAAACCCTGTCCCAGCAGTGTGATCCCCCAAAAACGTTGGAAAACCCGACAGAAATGTGCCTGCGGGACCCTTAGTAAATGAGCCCCATTATGTTACTCAGCAGGAGGAAGCTGGATGGATAGATGTAGCTTGCTGCATGTTTCCAACCTGCCTTTTTCAGTGGATGCGTGGTATACTGGTCAGATGGAGGCAACATGCAGATAGGTCAGCACGGTGGCTGAGTGGGTAGCACTTCTGCCTTGCAGCGCTGGGGTCCTGGGTTCAAGTCCCAACCAGGTCAACATCTGTAAAGAGTTTGTATGTTCTCTCCATGTTTCTGTGGGTTTCCTCCCACATTCTAAAACATACTGGTAGGTTGATTAGATTGTGAGCCCCATTGGGGACAGGGACCAATTTTGGAGACCTTGTAAGTCAGGAGCTTTGCTGACGTATACAATAAATAAGGTGGGAACCCAGCCTTAGGCCACATGCACAACACACACATGCTAGCTGTTCGAACGGCAGCTGGTGTACGGCCGCCATAAAAGTGCATTGTGCGTGTCAAGGTATAGTATGCACAATGTGCGTCACCGTAACGTCCAGGAAGTACCTTGCAGCTACATATGGTAAGGGGAGGGGTGAGGAACGCTCCAATTTTCCAGCCGGCCATATGCGACACCCAGCCCCTATTGAAGAAATGTGCATTCCCAATGCCTTCTTTTACCAGCCTGTTCCAGGAGAAAAAAAATCTGAATTTCGATTTTTTTTAAATCTCAAAATAGGTCAAAAACAAAATGCTAACTAATGTGTTAGCGTTCTGTAAATATTAACAGCTTTACCGCTGCAAACGAACAAACCAAATTCAACGAGATAAGATGAAGGTGGTGATGTTTGTCTTTTCCATGGAAACGCACACCTTCTATACACATATTTACATGCTGGAACAAATTGTTGACACAATATGGGGCCTAATTATCAGAAAGTAAATGAATCTGTTAATGGCGTTAGATTAGATGTTGTGGTTATTCGGCTATTTATCCCGCGCTGTAAATGCTTTGCTATGGTTATCAATTATTTTCATTATCGTCGCACTCATAATAAAGCCCCCACAAAACATCCAGATGGTGGGAACGGGCGCTATCAAAGTCATTTTACATCAGGCGGGTAAGATTGTGACCTTCCCTACCAAAAAACATTGCTATAAAATGGGGGAGGGGATGGTGTTTATAGGATTATAAGTGGTTTATCAAAATGAAGGTATTAATATAAGCATCATTTATGGTTGGGGGCAGAAAGGAGGCTAATTGCAGTATACATGGCCGCCATCTTGAAAGCGCTATATTGCTTCGAGTTAGTTATCAACACAGAGATTCTCCATATATTCTCATAGATTCTCATAGACTGTAATGTAGATCTCCAACTCCGTTTTTAGCACCATGAACAACATATCATATAGCTGTGCATCACAGGGGACGTTACCAGTTGTTGTTGCAAGTTTCTGTGTTGATAACTTTTGTACCACCAGAGATGCAGTAGTCGATTTCTAAGACAATTCTGGTTTTATCTTATTGTCTACATGACCACCTCCCCATTGGAAAGACCTGTCCTTCATTCAATTTGGTGGTTTTCAAGCTGTTAACCAAAAAGATAGGCCCCCACACCCATTCACAGCGGCAAAGAGATCTATAAGATTCCTCTATAATATATAGCATATCCAGTGGCTAGAGCTCCTTCTATCCCTCTTCTATGAAGATGGGACCCTGTTAACCCTAAGCATCGCATACAACATGATGAACAGTAGAATAGGTAGTAGAAGCCAGAAGTGAAATAAATAGATGTACTGGCTAGGACTTTTATCTATTTCACTGCTGGTTTCTATTCCTGTCATGTGTGTTGTATAGTCCTGTGTATCACGCTAGGGGTTAAGTTAGGTACATACCATGGAATTGCTCCACTACCCTCGCTCCCGATGACAGTTACCAGGCTACTTCACTATATTGATATGAACCAGGGGTTAACCTGAACTTTCTGCTGCCTGAGGCGAGTTGTATATGACAACCCCCTCCACCCTATCCAGTATTAATATATCAGGTATTTTTTTAAGTAGATGGGTCCTCGAGGCATTGGGGGTCATTTACTAAGGGCCCGATTCGCGTTTTCCCAACGTGTTACCCGAATATTTCCGATTTCCCCTGAATTGCCCCGGGATTTTGGCGCATGCGATCGGTTTGTGGCGCATCGGCGCTGGCATGCACACGACGGAAATCGGGGGGCCTGGCCGAACGAAAACCCGACGGACTCAGAAAAACCGCCGCATTTTAAAAAAAAATCTGTCGCGGAGCTTGCACTTACCTTCACTTAGCCCGGCTCGGTGAACTCCAGCGCGTTCCGATGCTTTTCAGCACAGCAACGCTACCTGGTGGACGGCGGAGGAACTACCTTAATGAATCCCGCCCGGACCCGAATCCAGCACAGAGAATGCGCCGCTGGATCGCGAATGGACCAGGTAAATAAATCTGCCCCACTGTCTTACACACATGCTGATGTGAGGTGTGAAGAGACATTATATTAAGTGTCAGATCATGCTTTGTAGTAGTTGACCGCACCCCTCATGCTGTCCTCCCATCTTGCTGCAGGTTCTGCTGCCTGAGGCGAGTGGCTCAACTTGCTGCATGACAGGAGCACCCCTGCTTAGAATGTAAGTAAGGGCAGCGCACACTAGTTCTAGGGCAAACAAACAATATATAAGTAGGAAAGACCCCCACACCTCCTGTGCAGCTCAGGAAGATTTCTCATAAGTAGTAAAACAGGAAAAACCCAATATCTTTGAAAATAAATAAAAGTCAGCAACACAATATGGGTATTATTTGTTTTTAAAGAAGGAATCAGATATTACAATGATTTTAAAGTGATCACAAAACTGCAAACTCTATCACTTCAATCTGGGAAATGGGAACGTTATGTAGATTTTTTGGGCACAGCTACTAACCGGTGACTTCCATCATGCGCTCTCCTACTGCCTGGATGATGTAAGGCGATTTTGTAACGGTCAGTTCCCGGAGGCGCTGAATACCGACAGTTAAGTGACTTTTCTTTCATATTTTGTAATTTGACATTTTTAATGTATTGTTCAGCGCTCTATACAAGGCAGACCTTGTGTGAACCCCTGTCATTTTGCCAAGCTCTGATTTCTCGGGTTTTGCCTTTTTTATGCTTTTTTTTCTGAGAACAGGTACAAAGAAACGTGTTATGCAATAGCTTTTTTTTTTGTATTTCTATTGCCTTAAGAGCTTTTGGCAGTTTTTTTAGTGTTATGTAAGCAAAGTTTTGTTATTGTATGAAGAAAGGGTCAAATTGACCTTCTGCTTCCTCATTATTTCCCCATGAATGGAAGTTTTTATTCCGTTTTCCACCACAGCAATGTAGCATGTCCATCTCCTACCCCAATATCATCTCGTTCAGCTGAGCCCTCATTTGCCTGTCATCCCCAAACACAGCCTGAGGCTGTATTCACACTGTCGCACGGCCGATATATGTCCCCCATAGACGGCAATGGGGGCACCGCGCCCTACGGGCGCCGGAAAAAGTTGGGGCATGTCCTTTCCCAGAAAAAGACAGGCCATGTCCCATCTTTCTCCGTAGTACGGCGCTGTGCGCCATATGTTCCTATGGAGGGGGACGGAAAATGATAGGACATGTCCTATCCCAGAAAAAGACAGGACATGTCCTATCTTTCTCCGTAGAACGGCGCTGTGCGCCATATGTTCCTATGGAGAGAGACGGGGGTGAGCTGCGCTTACCTCCTCCTCCTCTCCCCGTGCGCTGCCGCTGCCCGCCGTGCTACAGTACGGCGGGCAACGGCAGTGTGAATGCAGCCTTAGGGCGATGCCACACGTGGCGTTTTGAATCCGTTTTTTGGTCCGTTTTAAGCAGTCCATTAAAAAACGCTTGCGTTTTTGAAAAACGCATCAGTTTTTGACAGGTTTGACCAATTATCTTAATTAAGATGGGTCAAAAACAGATGCGTTTTCAAAAAAGGCATGCGATTTTCAAAAAGGCATGCATTTTTTGACGCATGCGTGTTTTTACAGACTGCTTAAAAACGGCCCCAAAACGCGTTCAAAACGCCACATGTGCCATCACCCTTAGGCAGGTGTCACACGTGGTGTTTTGAACCCATTTTTGGACCATTTTTAAGCAGTCCGTAAAACACATGCATTTTTGAAAAACAGGCGCCATGTTCTCCTTCCCCTATACCAGTGATGGCGAACCTTTTAGAGACCGAGTGCCCAAACTGCAACCCGGTGCCACTTATTTACCCTGATGTGCCAACGTGCCATTTTAAGCAGTAACTTATTGCTACCTGTTCTTCCGCTTCTTTAATTGTATCGGCCCCCTGAGTCTACCAATACAGTTGAAAGAAGGAGGGCAAATTCAGCCATCATTGGAGCTTCTCTCCAGGGTCTCTCTGTTTTTAGGAAGAATGGTGGGTCCAGCAGGAAGACCTACAAAGATATTGCACTTCTTTCAACACCTTGTCATTTTTCCTGCAGTTCCAAACAGTCTTGCAAGTCCGGAGGCGTATAGCCGTTGGGCTAATGACTGCACAAACGGGTTTTAGGTAGCGGGGTTATAAGTACAGGAATATGCCCTCTTTAACTGCAGTGGTTTTTCCCTTTCCTTTCTGTCTCCCTGCGTATCCCAGGGAGGTGGGGGCTACGTGACTAGGGGCGGGCTTGTGTCGTGGGTGGTACAGGAAGTGGGCATAGCATAAATAGGGGCTGCAGACGTCACTCACCCTCTTTCCGGATTGCGTTTCCCACCCGCCCTCCCTTTGTTTTAGGTGCTTTCGGCGTTGCTTTTGTCACAGCTGGCGGTTAGTTGGGTTATTTGGCCTACATGCCCATTGGCTGGCAGGCATACAGGTGGGAGGGGTTTTGTTGCTCTTGGTTTGTTATTTAAATTTGTTACCTGTTCAATTTATGTTTTAAATAATACACAAAAAATAATATAAAAAAAATACGAGATGTTTATTATAATAATATATAAAGCTGTGGCCGACCCTCATGTCAACCCACATATGTTTAACTTTAATACAAGTCTCTGTGTGTTTATTTATCGGCGAAAATTGGTTTAGGGTTAAAGGGGCCTGTGCTCCCGGTGGTTTATGGTTTTAATTTTATTTGGGCAGTCAATGAAGTGTCGCTGTAAAATAGTCATAAGTTGCCTGGGACTGCAGGAAGATTTTATGGATTTGGTCCTGTTTGTTGAACTCTGTCCTGGGGTGATGGCCCGAGTGCCTACAGAAAGGGCTCTGAGTGCCACCTCTGGCACCAGTGCCATAGGTTCGCCATCACTGCCCTATACAATCCCTTTAAGTGTCCCCTGACAATGCCCGGTATTGTAATATAGAACTCTATGACTTTACACCTGGCAGCTGCGATGTTACTAGAAAAATATCATTCAGCAGAAACCAAAATCCAGTCGTACGCCGAAGGCCATCGCTCACTTCCAGCAGTGGCTAGGTAGCAATATAACGAGTCATTAATTAATATGCTGAAAATAAAAAGGCAAGTCCTCAGGGATACGGTATTATACGTGGACGCGCTCAACTTCATTGATGCATCCACAGGCAGCATCAGCATTTTGCAGATCATAGCACAAATAATTTTTCTTGGAAGAAATTACCTCGGAAAATGACAGAGAGTCACCCCAGTGATTTATGTGCGCCGGAGCAGACTGGATATCACCCCATCCGGGATATTACTATAATACCGCTATCATCTGTGTGTTAGAGAGGTGCACAGCAGTGTGATATTACAGGGTTAATGACGGGAACAGTTACGAGACAAACAAACAGCAGAATTCATCCATTCCCCCAAATCAATCAGAGACCCCCTCGGAGTTGTGCACCATCCGGATTGTTGCAATCAGAATGACTAAGTCACGTATTGACCCGCATGGAGTCATGCAGGGATTTTCTGCCAATATCAGGACATTCCTGCCCTGCCTAATGATCCTGTCTATATGGGATTTCTTGTGTCACACTGTCGCCCCCTGATGGCAGCAGTGTGAACGTTATACTGTTATATAGGGGGTCAAATTGTGAGAGCACACCTTACTATATGGAATTAAAACATAAGGCAGGATAGTACAGGCATCTATATGGGTCGGTATTGTGGATCCATACATACAGTGGTGTAACAAGACTGTAATGGGCCCAAATGCAAACTTTGTGTCGGGGCCCCAAATACGAAAACCCTTATCAATGTCCTCATCTAACACATTAAACTTCAGAATATAAATCTAGGCATAAATACGTACCTGTGGTGAATACAAATATACCAGAAATTAATGTTCTGCACACATAAATATATACCAGCATATAATATATAGCGGCAATTGTACTGTACAATAAGGCTGAGAGCAGAGATAGGCATCACTTACGGATTAAATCAGTCACAATTGCTTCCTTCTCCCTCTGTGTTGGCCTGGTCCATCCATGTCCGTATCCTGTGGGATCTTCACAGGTGACATTTCTCCATCAGCCATATAACCTCAAAAGGACTTCTTCCCGTCATCTCTGCAGGATTTGCCCTGCAGTCAGCTCCTTTGCACACTGCGCCACTAAAAATATACCACAGTTATTAGAGTATAGTGGGGCACGTTTATCAGTGTGCACTATGTGCAGTGTAGTGTGCAGGGGGCGCCAGATTCAGGATTTGTGCTGCTCGTTCTTCATGAATCTGGTGCCCCGGCACTTCCCTGACAGAGTGCACTAACTTTTTATTTTGGTGCACCTTTAACATGGGGTGTGGAACACAATTCTGTTGGACAGCGCACGGTCCAACTGAGCACCGGAACGCCCCCTTCAGTGCAGAAATTTGTGTCGCATGAATATTTGTGCAGCCGCAACACAAAAGAGTCAGGTGCGACACAGACAAATGTGGTACAGACACTTCTGAAAAACCTGTGCAAGTAGTTTGGGTCCTTTATGAGACGTCCAATGCGGTGCCGATGGTGGCGCAGATGCCGGTATCACTGCCCCCGTAAGTGCTGGGGAGGACCCGTACCTATTTCAGGCTGGCGCGGGCCCTCCCCAGCACCAGGCCCGGTCGTGGTCGCACACCCTCTGACCACAAAATAAGATTTTGTATGGGACAGGAATTTTGACATATACATTTGTATGTGTTAAAGGGTTTGTTCACTTTCAGCAAATATTTGATGTTTTTTGTGTAATGTAAAGTTATTCAATTTTACAATATACTTTCGATATCAATTCCTCAGAATTTTCTAGATCTCTGTTTGCTGTCATTCAACAGGAAGTTTAATTGTTTACTTCATATCGACCGCTCTATGGTCATGTGATATGACACAGGAACACCGCTCATTATATAGCTGGTTGTGTGATGTGACACAGGCGTACAGCTCCTTATATCCCTGGTCATGTGAGGTCACACAGGTGCATGGCTCCTTATATCCCTGGTCATGTGATGTCACACAGGTGCATGGCTCCTTATATCCCTGGTCATGTGATGTCACACAGGTGCATGGCTCGTTATATCCCTGGTCATGTGTTGTCACATAGGTGCATGGCTCGTTATATCTCTGGTCATGTGTTATCACACAGGTGCATGGCTCGTTACTATGTGCTGTTTGCCCAACTAATGTGAATAGTGCAACAGATTATTGAATACTGGTGCGCGATCTTCATTAATCTGGCACCCCCTGCACTGCTCGAGGAGTGTGCACCAACTTTTTTTGGTGCACCTTTAATAAACAGATTGCTACAAAATTCTGTCGACTCTCTATAATAAATTTGGCGCGTGGTCCGAGTCGGCACCAGGATGCCCCTTTTGGGGCACATTTTTTACTCTCTTGTCAAATACAGTGAAGCCGCGAAACAAACCTGGCGCTTTGTAAATACAAGTACAAGCAGATAACACTTTCTTTCGAGTGCAAAGTCAGAACGAAAACTGGCGCAAACACTGTAATAAATGTGGGCCAATGTGTTCTGTGCAGCACTGTATACCAGTTTATTTCATATGACAGGGACTTGTGTCACAGCGGAGCCCACACTACATAAGGAGTAGCTACAAAGATGTTATAAATTTGGGAATGTGCACTCCCCGGCTAAATTATAGCAGGAGGAAGCAGATGACAATGCAGGACATACACTCACCGGCCACTTTATTAGGTACACCTGTCCAACTGCTCGTTAACACTTAATTTCTAATCAGCCAATCACATGACGGCAACTCAGTGCATTTAGGCATGTAGACATGGTCAAGACAATCTCCTGCAGTTCAAACCGAGCATCAGTATGGGGAAGAAAGGTGATTTGAGGCCTTTGAACGTGGCATGGTTGTTGGTGCCAGAAGGGCGGTCGGAGTATTTCAGAAACTGCTGATCTACTGGGATTTTTCACGCACAACCATCTCTAGGGTTTACAGAGAATGTGCCGAAAAAGAAAAAAACTCCAGTGAGCAGCAGTTCTGTGGCGAAATGCCTTGTTGATGCCAGAGGTCAGAGAATGGGCAGACTGGTTCGAGCTGATAGAAGCCAACAATGACTCAAATCGCCACCCGTTACAATCAAGGTAGGCAGAAGAGCAATCTCTGAACGCACAGTACGTCGAACTTTAAGGCAGATGGGCTACAGCAGCGAAGACCACACCGGGTGCCACTCCTTTCAGCTAAGAACAGGAAACTGAGGCTACAATTTGCACAAGCTCATCAAATTGGACAGTAGAAGATTGGAAAAACGTTGCCTAGTCTGATGATTCTCGATTCTGCTGTGACATTCGGACACTAGGGTCAGAATTTGGCGTCACACATGAAGGCATGGATCCATCCTGCCTTGTATCAACGTTCAGGCTGGTGGTGGTGGTGTCATTGTGGTGGGGAATATTTTCTTGGCACTCTTTGGGCCCCTTGGTACCAATTGAGCATTTTTGCAACGCCACAGCCTACCTGAGTATTGTTGGTGACCATGTCCATCCCTTTATGACCACAATGTACCCTGTAACATCTGATGGCTACTTTCAGCAGAATAATGCGCCATGTCATTAAGCTGGAATCATCTCAGACTGGTTTCACTGTACTCAAATGGCCTCCACAGTCACCAGATCTCAATCTAATAGAGCATCTTTGGGATGTGGTGGAACGGGAGATTCGCATCATGGATGTGCAGCCGACAAATCTGCGGCAACTGTGTGATGCCATTATGTCAATATGGACCAAAATCTCTGAGGAATGCTTCCAGCACCTTGTTGAATCTATGCCACGAAGAATTGAGGCAGTTCTGAAGGCAAAAGGGGGTCCAACCCGTTACTAGCATGGTGTACCTAATAAAGTGGCCGGTGAGTGTATATAGTAAGACGTTCATCCCTGTGGTGCGATTTCATAATGTGCTGTCATTCCATCTTCCCTCAGGACTCCACAGGAGAAGATGGCCGACCCCCCCCCCCCCCCTCAGCTATTAGACGGTTAGAGGTCGGCACTTGGCCCCATCTCCCCAGCAGAGGTCTTCTTTATGGCCAATATCCTATTATCACACTTTACAATCAGAGGCGATGTTAATTCACATTACTTTAAAAAAATCTATTTCATTTGCATTTTGCTGCACGCAGCAGCTTCTTCCCATCGAGGCCATATACATGATGAAAATAATGGACAATAAAATTAACTAAAAAGAGCCAAAATAAAGTGTCTGGCATCAGGATCATGCAGCTTTAAAAGCATCAGGAGAATAAGGCGAGAGGAAACTAATAAAACCCCCAGCATTTGTTATGGGAGCGACTGTGAAAACACACTTAACATTTTACAGTTTTCTTACAATTATAGCACATTTTAGACCGAGCCGCCATAATAAGTTTATAATGTAATACTGCCACCTAGTGGTATGGTGGTGTTATAATGCACAGTACTATACACTTAAAGAGGACGTGTCAACCTGAAAAAGTGACAAGGAGCTGCTTACTAAAGTAAGCATCTCCTAGTGCGAAAACAGACGCAGCAGTGTTATACTGTTAGCGTTATCGGAAACCTCCGATAACACTAACTAACAATGTTGCGATGTACAGTACAAACGCCAGACTACTCTCAAAGCGGTCTGGCGTATTCGTGAGGGGGCATTCCGAGGCGCTGCCTCTTTCCCAGACCGCCCTGCTCACTTCATAGTCACCGCCCCTAATCCCGCCCCCTCATGAATACGCCGGACTGCTTTGAGAGCGGTCCGGCGTTTGTACTGTACAGCGCAGCAGTGTTAGTTATGCAACATCCCCCACCGGGGCCTAGCCCTTGAGGTGAGGCCTGGAGAAACTTGATGTGTACTTCTGCTGTAAGTTCTATATCTCTATCATCTCCGTCTTCTAGAATTCCTTAATGACCAACATGATGATTTCTTGGCCTCGCATCCTCCTTTTTGGAGATTCAATCACTCAGGTAAGGAGATTTTCCGCTTGCTCGCCTCTGCACACTGAGCGCTGCCGTGGTAAGTGGCTGAAAAGTGCTGAGGTGTCGCTTCTGTGTGTAATCACCATCCTGTCCGTAGAGTGTTATTTATAATCATTACTCCTCACCAAAAAAGACGGAGGATTGTCTGAGCTCAGTCATCCCAGATCCTACAATGCTAGTGCATCGGTGCAGGCTTTCACGCGACAGAAATCGGGGGGCGAGCCGTCGGATAATCTGACGGATTCGGACAACGCGCGGGATTTAGCATTCAAAATTGTGTCGCAAGACATGCACTTACAAGCACCGGGAAGAAGAAGGTGAACTCCGGCGGACCTCAGCAGGGAAGAGACACATGCAGGAAATCGGGAACACGAGCCACGTGAATCGCGCCAGACTTCATCTTCGTCGGACCGTCCGGATCGAGGATAAGTAAATGTGCCCCAGTGCGTTTGGAAACGCACTTCAAAAACAAATTGTTCTGCCACAAAATATACCCTTATTACCAACTATTCATAGATAATAGTGTATATAAGTTTTATTTACAAAACTTTATTAGTATCAACTAAAGGTCCTTACCCACAGAATCACTTACCTTAGGGGTCCAAACCTACGTAAGCCTTTTTTATGTGGTCACTGCACTTTCTGTTGTCAGAAACAATTCACAAATCCATCTAGATGGAAAAACCTAGCAGTTCATTAACTGCTCATCCAACTACATGGTCTATGAGGCCATCTGTAAATTTCAAAAATATAGGTAAAACTTTTTTCAGCAGTTTCGCACAACATCTAAGTATACTAAGATACTCCATTGTCCAGACATATACATTCTATACATTGGGGCACGTTTACTTACCCATCCATGGAGTTCACAGAACTACACTTTGCCGCAATTCACTAAGATCCTGCTCCCGAGATCCTGCATGTGTCGCTATCCCGCTCAGGTCCGACACCTTCTTCCTCCTGGTGCATGTAAGTGCTTGAAAGTTAAATCCCCTTTGGTCCGAATCAGTTGGATCGTCCGACACCCCCCCCCCCCATTTGTGTTGCATGAAAGCCACAGGCCAATCGCGTGCGACACAATCCCAAGTTAAATACCTGTCTAAGCCACGTCATCCCCAAAAAAGACGGAAAGTCCGACAAAAGTAAGTAGCGGACCCTTAGTAAATGAGCCCCATTACGTTGATGTAAAGTCGCTTAGGTCCTGGGGCATCTCCCAAGTAATTGTTGGCCCACGTTTAGGCAACAATAACAAATGTATACTGCAAGAGGAGGCATGTTGGATTTTCGGATTTAATCTCATGCAGATAGTCAGGGAGTATCATGGTGTAATTTCACTCTTCCCGCACAAGGACATGTCAGCATGCATTTGCAGAATTATTATTCTTATATGCAGTGTAAGGTCTCATTCACCCAGCCGCTATAGAGGCCGTGTTCTGGTCGCCTAATTAAGACCTCGCATTTGACCTCCAAGGCTCCAGGTCAAGTCTTGTGACTGAGTGGGCAGACGCTATTCGATCTATGGAGGTAGGAGGGGTGAAGAGCATAGTAAGAATAGCTCCTCCCCGCTGTTCTTGAATTACATTTATAAACACAATTCAAACGCAACATGTGAATTGCGGCCTTATTTTAGATCTGAGCAGTAAGAGAAGTCCATCCCTGTATATATCTTGAGTTTATATGGGGGGGGCAAACATATGGATAAGTTCTACACTGATTTTACTTTCAATGTCAACTAAAGTCATATTGCAGCGTTATATGTAATTATTTAAATACTCATTGAAGCAACGTGACATCATGTTGGCTTATCATAAGTCACTGTGTAGTCTTGGCGTTGCAAAATTTCCTCATAAATATTTTACTTTTGGATATCTATAAATGCAGGGCTTGATCTATTCCTCCATTTTTTTTAATCAATTTAAAGTTGATATAATTGATTTTTAATATTTTGTAGTTCTCCTTTGAAGCGAATGGCTGGGGACTAGGACTGGCTGAGAAGCTTGTAAGGTGAGTGTAGCAGGACTGGAGGATGGGGGTGTATATCACTTGAGATCCCTATAATGGTGCCTCCCTTAGTCATGTATATTTACCTGCTCAGTTTTTCCTACATAGGTGTACGTATTAGACAAATGCTGCAAGTCTTTTCTAAATATAAAAAAATTATATAAAAAACCCTAAAAATTCAAATCACCCCCTTTCCCTAGAAGTCATTTAAATATAAATAAACAGTAAAAATCATAAACACATTAGGTATCACTGTATCCACTTTATGCCATTTTGAAAAACATAAAAAATAAAATAAAAAGTGATAAAAAAAATAAAGTCCTAAAGTCCTAGAAATAGAAACATTGAAAACGTCAACAAAAGTCGCAAAAAATGACACCACCCACAGCTCCGTAGACTGAAGTAAATTTTATTTTGTACAGGAAGTTTTCATTTTGTAAATGTTTGAAAACATTATAAAACATGTACAAATTTGGTATGCCCATGGTCGCACCGGCCCAAAAAACAAAGTAGACACGTCATGTGGGGCCCAAAGCCCACAAGAAAATGGTGCAAATGCGTTTTTCACAAATTTCACTGCATTTGGAATTTTTTTCCTGCTTCCCAGTACATGACATGGAATATTTAATACCATCACTATGAAGTGCAATTTGTTACACAGAAAAAAAGCCCTCACACAGCTCTTTATATGGAAAAAATGTAAAAGTAAAAAAAGATTTTTGAAGGTGGGGATTGAAAAACAAAAACGCAAAAACGAAAAAGGGCCTCGGCATTAAGAGGTTAATCCAGGCCCTATCCCCTGTAATCTGGTTTCTCTCTTTTCCCAGAAAATGTGATGTCCTCAACCGTGGCCTGTCAGGATACAACAGCAGATGGGCGAAACACGTTCTACCGAAACTCATCCCTGATAGTACCCACGCTGAAAACATGGCTGCCGTTACTATTTTCTTTGGTGCTAATGACAGTTCCCTTAAAGGTAACTTCACTTGTTCATTATTAGAAGGATTTTGTTATTGGAACAACTTACCTCTGTTAAGATTAAAGATTTCAATTTAGGGTAATCGCTCTCTATGATGTGAATGTACAGCGATGGAAGATTCATGGATGTTGCCAGATACTTGTTAAATTTAGCTGTTGTGGGGGCTCCATTCAGGGTCGGCCCCAGGTTTCAGTAGGCCTCTGGGCGACAGAGCCTCAGTGGGCCCCTTTGCTGTGAACTCACGTGGCAACATTGAAGATTCAGAAGCTAAAACAGTCTCCTGTTCCCTTAAATATTCCCTAGTTTATCATGCCAAACATTTGGTAATATTTTATATGATGCCTCCTCACCCCCTATGGATTCCTCATGTTCAGTCTTATGTGAGCCCCCCAGCAGCCCTGGGCCCTGGCGCTTGCCCAGTTATACCCAGTGCTGGTGCCGGCCCTGGCTCCATTGGTGGAAATCCATGCAAGTTAAAATGGGGTACAATAAGTCTCCCCTGGCCCAATACTCCTTCACCCCAGCAGCTGGTCCAGTTCACTCTAAACATAGTCCATAACAGCTCTGGTAATACCAGTCCTGGGTAATCCACCTCATATCTTGTTAAATTTATCCGTATACACCCATTGTTCCAAAATATCTCTTAATTTTGCTATAACTTTGAAGTGGGTAGAGACTTCCTGGTCTGCCCTAATGCTGAGTCAAAGTCGTTAAAGGGGTTGTCCACTTTACCTCATGTGTTTTGTAATGTTTGTGTAAGTGTGAGGACAGGATATGAGGTAATTTACCAATATACATCTATTACTAGTTCTGCTCCGCTTTCTTGAAGTGAAGTGAAGCCTCCTGTTTTTTACCTCATCAGCCAGAGATTCCTGACCATAAAATGGCTGCAGATGCCCTGACAGGAGATTATTCATGGACAGAGATCACATGACCCTCCATCTGCGGCCATTTTATGGACAGGAATCTCTGGCTGATGAGGTAAAAAACAGGAGGGCTGATTGTTAGGGGGAGGAGGGGGATTGAGACATTTTACATTGTACACGATCCACATTTCAGGGTCTATTATTATCATCGAATTATTCATCCCCCCAGCCTCTGCCCAAGAAAAGTCCCTCACAAGTAATGAGGATGCCCCCTGCTGGGCACAAAGCCTGTCCGCTCCGCGCCACACTGAGAGCGCCGCACAATTACTTCTCATTTTCTTATCCTTTCCCTCCGTTTACACAGATCTAAACCCTCAGCAGCACGTCCCGCTGGAGGAATACGCCGACAATCTCCGGAGCATGGTGCAGTACCTGAAGAGCGTCAACATCCAGCAGGAGAAAATCGTATTGATCACACCGCCACCGGTTCTCGAGCCGGCTTGGGAGAAGCGGTGCAACTTAATCGGTATAACATCAAGATAACATACCGACTATTTTACAAATCACCTTCCCCTATATAATGATGTCCGTATGTCGACCATATTTCCTGGTCCTGGACTCCCAGCATCATAGTCATGTATGATGCCAGGAATGATAGTTTTACTAAAATGATTCTTTCAGTAGCGGATCAATGTCCCATGGAAAGGCAGACACTCCCAGCATCATAGATGACTAATGCAGAGGCTCCCAGCATCATAGATGACTAATGCAGAGGCTCCCAGCATCATAGATGACTAATGCAGAGGCTCGCTAATAACTTTTTCATACTTTGGCGCACGGAGATGTGTGAGGGGTCATTTTTTGCGAAATGAGGCGACGTTTTCATTGCTACCATTTTGAGGTCTGTGCAACATTTTGATCATTTTTTATTTCATTTTTTATGTTATGTAAAAAGGTGTAAAAGTCGCATTTCGGACATTTGGGCGCCATTTCCCGCCTCGGAGGTCACCGCTGCCCGTAACCGTTTTTATATTTTGATAGATCGGGCATTTTGGGACGCGGCGATACCTAATATGTTTGTGATTTTTACTGTTTATTATGTTTTATATCCGTTCTAGGGAAAGGGGGGTGATTTGAACTTTTAATATTTTATTAATTTTTTTTATTTTTTAAACTTCTTTTAAACTTTTTTTTTCCACTATCTTTTAGACCATCTAGGGTACATTAACCCTAGATGGTCAGATCGCTGCTACCATATACTGCAATACTTCTGTATTGCAATATATGGCATTTTTGCAGCACATTCATTACAATGAGCCACTGGCTCATTGTAACGAATCTGCAGCTGCCAGATAGCCTCGTGTCAAAAGAAGACACGAGGCTACCATGGCAACCGATCGCCGCCCCCCGATGACGTTCGGGGGCGTGGCGATCGAAAAAAAGATGGCGGCGCCCGCGCGCCGCCGTCTATTAAATGCCGCCGGCGACTTTGACGGCGGCAACGGGGGGTTAATAGCCGCGATCGGTGCTAGCACCGACCGCGGTTATTAGCGGTGGGGGTTTTATGCATTATGCAAAAACCCCCACCTTTGTATGAAGAGGACTCAGCGCGTGAGCCCTCTTCATACATCCCTTATACCTCTGCGCCGTAGAGCTACGGCGCAGAGCGTTAAGGGGTTAAAGGGAATCGGTCAGCATTTTTGACCATACAAAGCTGCAGACAGTGTTAGGTAGCTACTCAGGAGATCTGTGTACTCATACCTTTGTGTGTTGGTTTAGTAGAAGCTGGACTGTGAAAAATAAATTTATATTCCAGGGTTGCAGCTGGATTTGGTGCACCGGTGCGTGATATCTCTTCACTGTTCTGCTGCACAGTACCTCCCCTTGAGTAATTGCTGTTGTATTTAAACAGAAGCTGCTACAGCAATGGAAAGGAGCTGTGCAGCAGTACAGTGTACCTGAGTGCACACACCACATTTGTCTTTCTGCCTCTTTAGAGCTACCCCTTCTGTGTCAACTATAAGAATCCAGTTATATAAAAAATTATCCCCCCCACTCTCCCTTGATAAAGAAGGCAGCTACACAACTACATGAAGCAGAAGACCTTTATTGTGCCACCATCATCAGCTTGGCATAGCCCCGCAGTCCTCCGGCATCTTATGTGCATGTACAGTAATAGGACTGGATGGAATCATTCCAGTCCCCGAAAAGTCCATTAGAGTAGTCCTTCAGCTGGTAGACCACTCCAGCATTAAAGGTGCGGTTGTTGCCCCCCTTGGCGGATTTACTCCAAACTTTCAAAGTGCATCGATTCGCAACCACCAAGGAAGAAATCTTGTTTCCCCAGCCAAGAGGCATGTAAGGGAAGTCATCTCCGTTCTTGGCATCTAGGAAGCTTCCACCACAGGACTGTTCAAAGTAGATATTGCTGTGTTCAAACATGCGGGCGCAGAGCTTCTCTCCGGCATCATTCAGGAGGTTGGATGGTGAGGGGCACTGAGCCAGAAGACCCTCGAAGAAGAAAGGCAGCAGGAGGAGAGCACAGAGCAGCTTCATGGTGGCGGTGGACATGGATCTGATACCACACTGCGGGCCTGGGACATTTATATACATAACTTATGTTTGAGAAGTTGTCCAAGGCCTGATTGATATGGATGATATGCTGACTAAGAGGTCGGGCTGTATGATAATGTCTGGGAGGGAAAACATATGCTGCTTATTGGAGGGTAAGGGGCATCCAGGTGCGTCCATTCCCACATCAATGATAGGTCTTCTGTAGATAAGTCACAGACTAAACCTTAGACAGGTAAACAATGTGCGCAGTCACTGTAGAAATCTAAAGCCAATAGAGGCAACACATTATGTAACTGAACTTTAGGGAAGTTAAGCAGCAGTTCTGACCATGCAGAGCTGTATACAGTGTAAGCTATTGGCGCTGGAGATCTGTACAGTTTGTCAGTAGCAGCAGAACTATGAAAAATGAATGGAGTTGACCCACTGAGGTACACTATGGTGTGTAAGAGCTGTACTGGCTTCCGGTTATATATTACAGCAAAGGGGAGGGGCTGAGGAGAAATGAAAGGCAGTGCTCCAAGTCCTGGAATTTTATAAATGAATCTTTGACAGATTTGATGATACAAATAACACACACAAAGTAATGGTTAAACAGATCTGGAGGCGGCTACCCAGTCTGCAAGTTTGTATGGTAAAAGCTGTGGTTATACTCCCCATAAACCCTTTCCTGACAGAGTTATCCATCAAATCAGACCATAGCAACTAAACATCAGTGGTGCATGGACGTGATGTCATCAGGGGGCACTGATCGCTTGTCATGACAGGAGCCTCTCTAAGGCTTCAATGGCTGTCACACTGCACTTTCTATTGTTTACCATCTTTGAAAAGGTCAGGTCAAACTTATGTTAGGACCTCCGTTATTATCTTCCGCGACTAAAACGATGATAACTGAAGTCTAACAGTTTGATATCCTTTATCGTACCTCTATGTGCAGAACGGGACTGCAATACCAGACACAGACAATAGAGAAGAGAGGCGCTATACCAGAAGTAAGAAAAAAATGTCCCCAACTACCCATCTCCAATCTTCCCAGACAATAAACCAAAACCACAACTACATGGAGTTAAAAATGGGCCTCTGGCATTTTATGTGCATATACAGTAATAAGACTGGGTGGAATCGTTTCAGTGGTCTTTCAGCTGGTAGACCACCCCAGCATTAAAAGTGCAGTGGGTGCTAGCTTTGCCAGATAGAATCCAACTTGAAAGCGTGGAGTCTTAGCGAGGCATGTAAGGGAAGTCATCTCCAGTCTTGGCATCTTGGAAGCTTCCACCACTGGACTGGTGTGACCACAAGGCCTGATATGGATGTTATACTGACTAAGAGAGACTCAGGCTACATAATAACGCCTGGGAGGGAAACCATATGCCTCCTATAGGAGAGTAAGGGGCATCCAGGTGCGTCTATTCCCACATTGTCTTTATCCTAAGAGTTCAAATGCTGCCTCTTGTGTTTGAGGATCTCAGTGGGCGTCAGAACCAAGTCCTTGTCACACACGTCACAGTGATAGGTCTTATGTAGAGAGGTCACAGATGAAACTTTAGTTTCTTGGTCCTCAGCCTCTGCTGAAGAAGAGGAAAATAGTTTAACAAAAATTCACATTATTTTCAGAAAATTTCAACATTAAGATGTCATTTACATTCTGCATATTAAGGCTTTGATCAGTCACCGCTAGGGGGAGCTAAGGAGCTTACAGCATACCGATTACACATGATATGCAGAAAGTTCCCCTTATTGGTGGATGTTAAAATATTATTTAAAGGCGTTATATAAGGCCAAGTTATATACTTAACACCTACGTACTAGTAAGGCACCTGGGCACCTTCACAAACCAAAATAAGTGAGATCTCATCTTCCCCACCTAAATAATGCAGTGGTCAAGCAAGTGCAATGCTGCTAGGGCTGCTGATCCACAATCAAATACTATAACATCCTAATCGATGGGGGTCTGATTTTTGGGACCCTCACGATTATGAGAAAAAGCATCTTATTCCCCTGAATGCATTGAGTGGCAGGTTGATCATGAACACTATTCTTCCATTCATCTCTGTAGGACAGTCAGAGATAGACAAGTATTATGGCTGTAAGTCTGCAGAGGTGGCCTTCTATGAGGAGTCCCAGAGAGGCCAAGGTACATGCTCCCCCTGATGCTCCATTCATTAGAAGGAAACGGACACCAGTTTTGGTGACCTGTGGGAGTTGCAGTGGTCTAACCCCCACCTACTAGCATGTTATCCCCCATTCACCACACTGAATCGTCTAATCGCCCCTTTAAGCTTGTATACAGGTTGACTTCAGCAGTCCTATAGAGATAAAAGGAGCGGAGCAGGTAGTCTTGACCTGGCACTCAATAATAGGGACACGGAGCCTGTGTTCTTAGGATTAGTAAGGTGCATGGCAGCTGGATGGCCACCAATTAGACCACGTTGTGGAATGGAAGGGGTAGTATGTAAACATACCTTTAAAAGGAAACCTAGCTGAGAAATCTACCTCCAGAAGTAGATCTGATTGTAGATTCCTCCTGCTGCCTCTGCCCTAATCTAAGGGAATTCATTCTGGAAGCATTATTTTACTAATATGTAAATTCACTGCAGAGGCTACTGGGGCGTCTACTTGCCTTAACTCCCAATGCCCGGCCAGGCTACTACAAGCCACAGTAAACTCTGCAATTAATTTACATATTACTAAAATAATGTTTTTAACATATTAGGTTCTGGGATTATTAAATTACAGATTACGGCAGAGGCAGGCAAGAGGAATCGACCATCAGATCTATGTCACGGGTGCTCCTGTGACCCATGTTTTGTGTCGTAGGCGCACCCGTGTGCCACCTGTCACCGGCACCCTCACTTACCTAGCTGCGCTCCAGTCGTCCCCACCTGTTAAGGCGCGCACGCCAGCCGTCTGAAGTTTAAAGGGCCAGACAATTGCTAAATGGCGCTGGCCACCTGCCTACCTATAAAAGGCTCAACCTCTTCCTGTGACCCCTGTCGGATCTTTGTGCTTCCATGCCTAAGAGAAAGCTGTATTCCAAAGCTGTATTGCGATTATCCTGATTTCCCGTTGTGACCTCGAGTCCGATCCCGACTCTGATCCTGTGCTGCCTGTGTCGACCTCCTGCCTGTCCCTGACCATGAGTCTGCCTTACGATTCTCCACTATGCCTTGGCCACCACCTCGGACAGAGTCAATCCTGTGGAACGATCTGGTGGTACCACGCCGCAATAAGTCCAACTTGCTTTGCGGCGGGCTCTGGTGAAAACCGGGTACCACTTAGACTCCGGTCTCAGGTGTCATCATCCACGGTGGTCCAGAGGATCCACTACTTGTGACCCTGACATTCTACTTAAGATAGTAGATTTCTCACAATAGGTTTCCTTCAAATCTCATTTTAAACGTTTAGTACTTGATGCCTAAACCGTTACAATTGTACGTCCGTAGATCGCGCTGGCTGTAGTGTATGACATACCCTGAGACGTTCCCTCTTCAGCGCAGCTGTTCTCATGAGCCATACGTTCCAGGGGAGTGAACGGCATGTACAGACCGCAGCGAGGACAGGTCCAGAAGGTGCGCAGGCAGTCACTGTAGAAATCTGTGTCGCTCTGATGAAAAGAAACCCATAAAGTTGCAATGTATAGTAATATGGAGAGATATGTCTACATGGGATCATGTGAGATGCAGAAACAAAGCCAATGGGAGAAATGAATGAACAGCAGATTAAGATTGGGAAGGTCTCTATGGCCAACAATCAGTCTGACAACCCCCCACCCCCCAAGAGAAATCAGTACAATCCCAATGTCACCTCCCTGCACCAAGCATAACCCAATAACTTGCTCCTTTAAGTCTTGAAAGGAATAGCACAGTCGCTCATTGCATTATATCATTAAGTTGCGGGTTATAAGTGCAGCAAGAAATCCTTCTCCCACTCACCCGCAGACAATTATATGTCAGGAAGCTTGTTACACTGTATCCTCCTTTTACAGGATCTGGTTTCATCTCCTCCGTGCTGAACAATCCCTTCAAGTTGTGGATGTCAGTAACTGTCTGAGGCCCCACATAAAGGTTCTGGGCTTCTAAAACCGCAAGACGTCTCATACTGTAGATTACCTACAGAGGAAGCACAGGAAAATAACTCAGTAATAACTTGTCATTTAAAGGGAACTTGTCACCACATTCCCATTGTCATCCCATTTGCAAAATGAACCCCATGTATCTATCTGATCACATGAAATCACAGCAGCCTCCACAAGGCGGGGTAGAAGTCAGTGGAGGCTGCTGTGATTTCATGTGATCAGATACATACATGGGATAGTTTTGCAAATTTTAGTGGGTAAAGGACCTTAGATAAAATCACCCTGGTCACAGGTGCTGAATGGTAAGAAGGCCACTGGGACAAGGAAAGGAGCTGCTAGATGTATGCCAAGCAAGATTAAAAAAAAATAGATTTTATGGGGATGTGAGGGAAACAATTTTTAACTAAAAGAAGGGTAACATTTAGTTAATAGGCTCTATGGGAAATTGTAACTAGCTTTATTTGTGAAAAATATAGAGACAGGTTCCCTCTAAAGGGGTTTTCCATCATATATAAAACATCTGGAGGGCGATTGTGACTATAGCGCCGCTGATTGACCACAATGTTCACAGGACCAAAGACACTGATGGAAAAGGCAATAGGTGGACCAGACCATGGTAAGTAGGCTTAACGGGAACCTGTCACCAGGGACCTTATTTTCACTAAAGACAGGTTACAGAAACCCATGACACCTGCAGTGCAAGATTGCCTTACTGCCTTTTCATTACAATACTATTGTGTGTTATAACATACCTTGCACCCTGACAGAATCCTCTGTGTAGTCCCAGGGGTTGGGCTTTGGTTTGGATGCATTTCAAAAAACAACACGTGACTTGTCTGTGCTGCAGACTAATTCGCTCTTTGTGCTCCTGTACGGCTCCTCCCTCTTGCTCCTTCACAAAGCTCACAGCCTGGTGAGCTGACATCAGTGGGGGAGGGAGGAGCTGTATAGGACTACATAGATGGGGGCTGAGAGCTGAGCAGTCTGCTGCACAGACAAGTCGTGTTGTTTTTTGAAATGCATCCAAATCCAAGCCAACCCCTGGGACTACACAGAGGATTCTGTCATTGTGCAAGGTAAGTTATAACACACAATTATATTGTAATGCAAATGTTTAGAAAAGGCAGAGAGGCAGATGTGCACTGCATTCTGCAAATAACTGATAAGGTTTGTGTAATAAGAAGTTACCATACAATATTCTTTCTGTATCAATGTCACAAAGATTTCTAAATCTTTGCTTGCTATCATTTTATAGAAAGCTTTATTGTTTACTTTCTGTGGATAAAAACTGGTCCCTGGTCACACAGGTGCATGAATCGTTACATCGTAGAGTAATCAGTGCCATTATAACGAGCTGTGCACCTGTGTGAAATCACATGACCAGGGATATATAAAGAGCCGCCCACCTGTGTGACATCACATGACCAGGGATATATAACGAGCTGCCCACATGTGTGACATCACATGACCAGGGATATATAACGAGTCGTGCACCTGTGTGATATCAAATGACCAGGGATCGTTTTTTTTATCCACAGGAAGTAAGCAATAATGTTTCCTATAAAATGACAGCAAGCAGAGATCTAGAACCGGTGAGTAATTGATACAAAAAGTATTCAGGAAAAGTGATTAACTTTTCATTACACAAACACTATTAATTGTTTGATGAAAGTGGCCAACCCCATTAAGTTTTCACTCCCCCATGTCCCGCCACCGGGGAATTTCAGATAACCTAACATACCCTTTTTAACCCCTTCCCGACGTACTAGTACGGCGCGCGCCGGGTCACGGTGCATGGAGAGGGCTCGCGGGCCGAGCCCTCTCCATAGCCGGTAAGTCTTTGCTGCATATTGCTAGCACCGATCGCGGGTGTTTTAACCTCGATCGCCGCCGGCAATGCTGCCGGCGGCTTCAAAGAGATGGCGCCGCATGGGCGCCGCTATCTTGTCGTGGATCGCTGCTCCCCAATGATGTCACAGGGAGCGGCGATCCGTCGCCATGGTAACCTCGGGTGTTCCGAATACCCGAGGCTACTTCGTTTTAACCCATGCATTACAATGTGCTAATTGCACATTGTAATGCATGGGGAGTAAAATCCACATATACTGCCATACTGTTGTATGGCAGTATATGATAGGATCGATCAGACTACCTAGGGTTAGAGTACCCTAGGGAGTCTGAAAAATAGTAAAAGTAAAAATAAAAAAAAGTTAAAAAAATAAAAAACCCTAAAAATTCAAATCACCCCCCTTTCCCTAGAACTGATATAAAAATAAATAAACAGTAAAAATCACATTAGGTATCGCCGCGTCCGAAAATGCCTGATCTATCAAAATATGATAATTTTTTTTCACTACGTTTAACCCCGTAACGGAAAATAGCGTCCAAAGTCGAAAATTGCATTTTTTTGCCATTTTGAAAAATATAAAAAAATTAATAAAAAGTGATCAAAAGTTCGCACAGTCCCAAAAATTATAGTAATGAAAACGCCATCAAAATTCGCAAAAAATGACACTATCCACAGCTCCGTACACCAAAGTATGAAAAAGTTATTGGCCCCAGAAGATGGCAAAATAAAAAAAATATATTTTGTACAGGAGGTTTTAATTTTTTTTTAATGTATGAAAACATTATAAAACCTATACAAATTTGGTATCCACATGATCGTACCGACCCAAAGAATAAATTAGACATGTCATTTGGGACGCAGAGTGAAAGCTGTAAAATCCAAGCCCACAAGAAAACGTCACAAATGTGGTTTTTCACCATTTTCACTGCATTTGGAATTTTTTTCCCGCTTCCCAGTACACGCCATAGAATATTAAATACCATCACTATGAAGTGCAATTTGTTACGCAGAAAATAAGCCATAACACAGCTCTTTATGTGGAAAAATAAAAAAGTTATAGATTTTTGAAGTTGGTGAGTGAAAAATGGAAGTGAAAAAACTAAAAAAGGCCAAGTCGTTAAGGGGTTAAAGGGTACTTAAAATGACATATCACAAGGTTTGATCAGTGGGGGCCTTTGGTCAGAAATCTCTCATAGCTGCACCCCACCAGAGTAAGCAGTTTAAGAATCCATAGAAAGTCTAAGGAGCCGATTTATCAGAAGTGTCTGGGGTAAAACTACTCTAGTTGCCCATGGAAACCAATCAGAGCTCAGCTTTATTTCTATAAACAGCTGTGGGGAAATATAAGCTGAGATTTGATTGGTTGCCATGGGTAACTAGAACAGTTCTGCTCTCAGACACTTCTGATAAATCTCCACCAATAGTCTATGCACCAGTTGTCTAATATAAATCTTGCTTTAAAGGGGTTTTCCCACAAAAGAAAATTCTCACATCTCAAACCCCTAGTGATGTTAACACAAATATTATTTTAACCCATTATGTTACTCAGTTTTATTGCTGTTTTAGATCCTAACACTCCCTTGGCTGCTCAGTGCAAAATCCCAGGGTGTAGGCAGCACCTCTCTAAGCAGATACATTATGATCCATCTAGTTCTGTGGGGTGACAATGTGGTTACATTATCAGGATACAGGTGTATATGGAGTTTCATCTGGCTTCTGACATTGTACTAACACATAGAAGGAGAGATGAGACAGAATAGATATGATAAGATGCATGAGATGCCTATTACACAGTCAGCTTTGCTACATCTTACATATATGTGCCTGCCTCCCCCTTCCCCCAGATCACTTATCTCCTTGTAGTTTGCAGCTCCTCTCTGCTCACATGTCCTGGCAGGAAGTGACTGTGTATGAGCTCCGTGCAGGGGGCGGGGCTACAGACACAGCAGAAACACAGAGAAACTCCACAGCACGGCTGTCACACAGAAATCCAACATGGCGGCCCGACCCTAAAGTCAGAAGTTACAGGGTCGTGTCTAGGGGCAACTAAAATTGTGTACACCAGGACTGATAGAGACAGGTTGGACTTATATCTGTAAAATGTTGTATTTTTGTTAATAACAGTGAATTAGAGAATCTGTTATTTTGTTATCCTGAGTACATATAAGAAACTTGTCTTCGTGGGAATACCCCTTTAGGGAGCAAAGTTAAAAAACTGGACCCTACCATGAGATATCTACTAAATATCGCCAGTAGAGCCGATTAGATGACGCCTCACCTCTGAGCGAACAAAATCCACAAGCCGCCGTCCTAACTCATCGATCTCCCGTCTTCTCCTCCGAGTGTCATCCTCATCTGGGTCCCTCCTACTTGATGTGTTCTCCAGCCGGGAGCGCAGCACTTTCTCCCAAGCTAGTCTCACCCGGACAGCCTCAGAGATGAGATGAAGGGCTCCTTCAGGGTCTTCCACATTGAGCTCTATCCAACCATCACACACGATGCGGCAACAGTCAGCATTAGTGTCCAGGGAGCGAGCCAACAGCAGAAGACCCTGAGTCCAGGAAAATAGTCATACAATATGACACTTAGCATCGCTCATACGGTATACACTCATACCATGCTGCTGTTTAAAGTATCCGTCATAAGCAGGACTCACCTGCAGAGCTGGCAATCTGACACAGTTCACCAGATATGGTTTGTTTGTCTCCAGAAGCGAGACAAAACTCACGAGTTGGTGCTTGCTGCTGCGCCCCTTGTTCCTGGAGTCTATGGGAAAAAAACAAACATGTTCCCAATAATTGATGTCTCATCATATTTAAAGATTTACATTACTGCACAACTGTTATATATCCTCCCCCCATACTTGTATCCCCGGACCACCATCTGCCTGTATATCTACTCCTTAGGGTGAAGACACACGTGGCATTTTTAAGCCGTTTTTAGTTTTCAGATCGTTAAAAAACGCATCCGGTTTTTAAAAACATGCATTTTTGTCTGTTTTTAATTCCGCAAATTCAGAAAACCGGACAAAAACGCATGCGTTTTAAAAAACCGGATGCGTTTTTTAACGATCTGAAAACGCGCTAACTAAAAACGCCACGTGTGTCTTCACCCTGAGACTCTCAGGTATTCCCATTTCAACACGTAATTGATATTGTTTGAATAATTACTAATATCCTTTGTGTATCAATTCCTCCTGGGTTTCTAGATCTCTGCTTGCTGTCATTCTGTTATAAGCTTCATTGTTTGTTTGCAGTGGGCAGAAATCTGACCGTGGTCACACAGGTGCACGGCTCGTTATATCACACAGCTCTGATTATTCTCTACGATACTAACGAGCCGTGCACCTGTGTGACCATGGTAAAAATAGAAGCTTTCTATAGAATAACAGCAAGCAGAGATCTAGAAAAGTGAGGAATTGATACAGAAAGTATATTGGAAAATTGTATTATTTGTCATCATACAGACAATAACAGTAATTATCCAAAATGGGAATAGCCCTTTAAGACTAGGCTCACAGTAACATCTCCAAAATCTTAAGGTTCCACTTTTACATCCGTGTGAATCCCACATTTTAGCCTTTGCGGCCCCACAAGCTCTAAGTCTCTCCATATGATAGAAGATTCATAAGAGGCTCACAAAAGTTTCCCCATATAGGTACAGGAACCACAAGCTGCAGATATATAAAAGTTCTGTGTCTTCTCTTTCTTCTCTTTATCTGTTCGTTGCTCTTCTCTTTTATATCTAGACTGTATCTCTGCACACAAGGCGCTGCCTTATCAGTTCTTCTTTCCATATCTTGTCTTTTGCTCGCGCTGAGTCAGGGTCACCTCGGAAATTCTTTGTGCATGAAATGTATGAGATTGTATAGAAACTGGAAAATTACCACTTGGCGCAGCCTCTTCTCTGTCATTTTCTACTTGAAGCAGATCGGGATTGTTAGAGAAGACGGAGGTTGGGTGGAGGACAATACCCTGCTTAGTCCTCGTGTGGAAAACCTGCAATAGAGATAAAAGAGGGAGCTAAATGCAAAAGTAGCCTAAAATGTCAATTCTCAAAATTAACCCCTGAATGGTCCCGATAGTCCAGGATAATGTTTGTAGGTCGGCTCATCTTTAAAGGGGTTTTAGCACGATGAAAAGTTAGGCTCCATCTACGGGATAGGGTCTAACTTGCTGATCAGTGGGGGTCTCAGTGCAGAGACCCCCACTGATCACGAAAACAAGGGGTCCAATGGGGTCCCACGTACCTCCATCAGACCCCTCGTCATTCCGTCAAATTAATGGAGCAGAACAGTCATGGCGCGGCCGACTGTTCCATTAATCAGACAGAGCGACGAGGGGTTCGACTGACCCCTCTTTTTCGTGATCTGTGGGGGTATCAGACCCCCACTGATCAGCAAGCTGGACCCTATGATAAGGATAGGACCCCTTTAAATGACAATATGTTTGGAACAGCTTTACATGTAATTACAATTTTTACTCTTTTTTTCCAAGACATGTCAGACTTTAAAAGGAAGCCTGCCTCGAGGAATCCTCCTGCCTGCCCTAATCTTTTACTAATCACAGACCCCACTCCACGCCCCACTAGCTTCTACAGGTACCGTATATAATCGTGTATAGGCCGGGCTGGCTGTATACCACAGGGGGCAGGCCGGGCTGGCTGTATACCACAGGGGGCAGGCCGGGCTGGCTGTATACCACAGGGGGCAGGCAGGCAGCTTATACTCGAGTCAATAGGTTTTCCCAGTTTTTGGTGGTAAAATTAAGGGCCTCGGCTTATACTCGGGTAGGCTTATACTCGAGTTTTTTTTTTTCATTAAGCTGACAAAAAAAATTTTTTGTAATTTTTCCCATTAAAGTTTTTTTTTAGAATGTAGTAAAATTAATAATATAGCTTTACCAAAATATGTTAAAAATGTGTATGGTCTCAATCAATCCCCAGGTCCAGCTACAGATGCTGAGGGTGCATGTATTTATACTGTCAGCTCTGCCTCCCACCTGCTCCTTCTCCATTCTCAGACAGACCGGGAGAGAGGGGGGGGGGGGGTTGAGTCACTTTAAACACCTATATCTTCTGATCCATGGCTCCTAAAAATAAATTAAAGAGAAAAATCTCCCCTGTAATATCCTGGATTCTGTTTCTTGGTGTCACAGAACTGGAGATATCACTGTTAAAGTTTTAGTCAGAACTAGAGAACTGTATATAAAAAGAAAAAAAAAACACTATTTTTACTGCAGCTTAAACAGTGAATATCACCAGGTTTATGGCTCATAGAAACACAATGCTAATATGAGATTCTCCTCTTTAATCTGGTTGCTACAATTAGACAATATAGATTGTCCTAATTAGTGGGCCGTTGCCGCATTAGGACGATCTATACCGTCATCAGATCCCTACAGCCTGCGCACTGCTGCATCTTCCCGGCAGGGAGATTGTTACTTAAGGGGCAGTTTAACCCCTTAACTGTACTTGATCGCAAAGGAGACAGGCAGAAGGAACAGGGTTCCCTCTGTCGCACCCGACCCCCGCAGCGCGGTCACGAAGTCCCAGGGGTTGCTATGGCAGGCCTCATTGTTTGCCATGTACGGTGGCCTTTGAGGCCCAGTCCAAGACTTGTTCTCATAGGCAAAATGTCAGTAAAACACTGACAGGCACAATACATCGCATTACAGAAGTACTGCTATTTATTGAATAAGGGATCAAGGTATCCCGAGTGTACGTCCCCTAGTGGGACAGTAAAAAAATAAATAAAATAAATAATTAAAATAAAATAGGGATGCACAACGATTTGTCATGATGAAACCATCTCAAAGGCTGCAAGAAAACTTAAAGGGACATCACTTTGGCAGACACTTACAGGGGCACGTGTATCATAGTTTTCGGCTGCCACTTTTTCACGTTATCTGAAGTTGACCTACTTAATCATTGCGATGCAACTTACGTTTTTCCCCTTTGTGATACATGTGATGGGTTGCCGTTTAGTCCCAGTTTTGTGACTTTTTGTGGTGCGAGACTTTTTAGTCCCAAATAGTAGTTTACCAAAACAAAGTCTGGATCTAGCATGCCCTGTTTTGTAGCATGCCCTGTTTTGGGACTTATTAGGTGTGAGAACGGGACAATTTCAAGCTCAAAAGTTGCACAAGTTGAACAAACATCAGGGCTACAAAGATAAATACGGCCACTGCACTAAATCCCTGAGGCAGCCAACTTTGGTACAAAGCTTGATTCTGCATCTAAAAAGTCTCAGACTTTCGAAAAGTCTCACAAAAAGTTGCACACAAAAAAAAAAAGAAAAAGGAGTGATACATGTCCCCCATAGTCTACAATTAGCAAACTCCATTAAAGTCTTAAAGGGGTTATCCGGGTGTTAAAAAATACTGAAGGCCGGGGTCGGCTAGTTAAATAACATGTACTTACCTCGTCCGGTGCCGCCTATGTCCCGCGCCGCGGTCAGTCTCTTCTGTGCGCCGGTTTGTATACAGGGGCACTCTCCCCACCATCTCCCAGCGCTTACAACGCTGAGAGTTAGGGATCGATGGGAGGAGCCGGCCACATCGCGGACCGGAAGTTCCCTGTGCGCGACTTCGGTGGCCCTGTAAACAAACAACGGCGCCGGAGGAGGCAAGTACATGTTTATTATGTTTAACTAGCCCACCCCAGCCCGGCCTCAGTAAATTTTAACAGCCGGATAACCTCTTTAAAGGTGTTGTTCTACTTCAAGGAATGCACTACTGTACAATAACAATCCTATTGTTACAGAAGTTCATATTGTAGCACTCATTACCTTGGGAAAGTTTCAGGACCTACCTGATCAGAATCTTTGCGGCAGCTGTTGAAGTTGTCTGGCAGCGCCAGCTGTGGGTACAGGCCGTGGCACACGATAAGTTTCAGTAAGGACAGCTGTTTTGTGGACAACTCCTCACCCGCACCAGAAGCATCTCGCAGTTCACTGACGTTGTGACGGAGCTTAAACTTCACATCCTGCAAACATCCATATTTCACAAGTCATATGTCCAAAAAGTAATAAAGTCATAGACTGAGGAGTGCCATGTCCACTCATATTGTAGAAAGTAGGTAAGTAGATTATGCCAATCACCCACCTGGATGTCCACGTTGTCCTTCTTGTCTTTACTAGATCTCTCATCTTCATCGCTGGTAGACCCCACATCTTGGTCCTGGAGCTTGAGTACTTTTCGCTTGCGTTTCTCCGACCGTTCATGTTCCCTCTTCAGCTGGTGAAGCTCCTTGCGTTCCTTGTGCTGCTGTTGGCGGCTGTAGCGGTCCACTACTCGGGTCACTGTCTCGCTGAACATCCCATGATCCTTTAGTAGACCCTGGAAAGAGAAGAATAAATCTATTGGTTTATGATAAGTGGTAGAGGAAACAGCTGGAGATCTCTAGGTTATCTAAAGAGATTTGTGCATTTTATGAAAGCGCCATAACTCCGACTGGGGAGCGAAGGCTCAGATATCACAACAGCAATGGGACCCCAGGAGAGAGGAGGACAAGCCCTGGTGGTGGTAGTGCCAAGGACCTGTGCAGAACAAGCCTCTGAAAAGCAGCTGCTTTATAGCAAACTGTATGAAACTGACTCACAAGTCTCCAAAAGGGGGTTGATGGAGAAATGTATACCAAGCCTGACTGTCCTGTAGGGTAATATAAACATCAAAAGGGGCAGGGGTCAGACTGGAGGGTACTGATCTTACATCTTGGGATCGCTATAAGAAGAGTTTAACCCAGGTGAGTCCCAGCTCTCCAGGACTCCCTTTACTACAGTGTAAGAAAATGGACTGCACAAAGGTAATGGAAATAAATAAGTACCCCTCAGAGTTGTGCATTATAACGGGGGGGGGTCTATTTTGATGCCCCCCTCTTTTTGCACTTGTGAGAAGCCACGGAAAGATGGCGATGCATCCATAATAATTGTTGGTGTAACCCTCAACCATAAGGTATTCTTTCCAGCCCTTGCCATAGTCGGTCTGAATGTGCATCTGAAAGATTAGATAGTAATGAAATGCTGCCCCCTGGTGGTGGCTTAACTCCATTAACCCAATCCATCATGCCAAGGCGCGTCTAATAAGCATCAGATGTTCGTCCTATACATGTTAGACTAGTGTAACACACAACTGTGGTCTGTCCCATGTATCACACACCGTCCACTGCTTGAGTTTTAGTGACCACAGTGCAGAGGATGAGTCATCTGAACATCACTGTTACATGATGCAAGGAGTCCCCTTATGATTACACGTCAGCATTGCTGTTCCACGGGAATGTAGGGCCTCCAGGCATCATATAATAATAATAATTCCTTTATTTATATAGAGCACACAGATTACGTAGCGCTGCACGGAGCTTGCCAAATCGGTCCCTGTCCCATGGGGCTCACAATCTAATCAAACTACCAGTATGTTTTGGAGTGTGGGAGGAAACCGGAGGACACAGAGGAAACTCACGCAAACATGGAGAGAACATACAAACACTTTGCAGATGTTGACACTGGGACCCAGGTCCCCAGCACTGCAAGGCTGTAATGCTAACCATCGAGCCGCCATATATCACTTGAATCCTATCTCCAGGAACCGTAGTTCCGTGAAACAACACACTGCGAGGTCCGTGATTTATGGACAAATCATGGCCGCCTAAAACTTAATCAGCAGATTGAGAACTAACGACCTGTCGAAGTAGGTAAAGGATCTATAGAGCAAAATGTCAGGATCTAGATTCCCGGATCCAGGATTAGGATCTCTAACAACTCACTTTGAATTGTCGCCGTAGGTTTGTCATCTCATATAATCTTTGTTCTTCAAGGCCTCGCCGACGACACCACTTCCTGGAGTTACTGGAGCGGCTGGACTTTATCTGATTGACAATTTGGCAGAAAACACATGAAAATGTAACTTCAAAGAATCAAACAAGTACACAAGAGTAACACAAGGCAGTATACGCATGTTTATAAGAAAACGCATATGGGGAATTGCTTTACAGATTCCGATGCATGTGGAATTATTTGCTTCTGACAAAAATATTTGTGTCTCTACTGTCATACTGTTTCAGACCATGACTACCCATCCATAAACAGATGCAAACTTTGGCATTCATTGACACCTCATCAGTATTGGTGGAGCAAAACATATTGAACGAGAAGTGGGAAGTGATGGAGACGCCGCAATTTCCTCTAGTTAATAAACACATCACAATATGACAATTTAGGTCACAAGATCTCCAATTTTTAGTAACATTGCCCTCATGATTCAGGTCATGATTAAGATGCTTTGTGTCGAAACGCGTTGACCCTCTGGAATTGCTAAGTGTTGTGCTGCACGGGTATTTTTAACCCCTTACGTACGTAGCCAGTTTAAAGCTTAAAGAGGACTTGTCACCCAGAAAATGACCCCCACCAAATGTGCCCCCCCCCCCTTTTCTCCCCAGCCAGTTTTAAAAAAAATGTATTTGTGATAAGTAGATTTAAACCGATCCGACCTCTTACTAAATAAGAGGTCGGATTCTCGTATCTTGTGTCAGTTGGAGTCGGACTTTTTCATAAGGGGGCCGGCTGACACACCCCCAGCACGCCCCTGTCAGCGGGAACCTTGCTTAATCGCTGCCAGCTCTCCGCTGTGTGTAAGCCTGCTGTTAGTGCGGCCGTGCTGTGTATACAGGTTCCCACTGTATGTAACGCCCATAGTGTGTATTCCGCAGCCGCTGTTAGTGCAGCACGGCCACGCTGTGTATACAGGTCCCCGCTGGCAGGGGCGTGCTGGAGGTGTGTCGGCCGGCCCCTTCATGAATAAGTCCGACTCCGACTGACACAAGATACGAGAATCCGACCTCTTATTTAGTAAGAGGTTGGATCGGTTTAAATCTACTTATCACAAATAAAAAAAATTTTAAAACTGGCTGGGGAGAAAATGGCTAGGGGGGGGGCACATTTGGTGGGGGTCATTTTCTGGGTGACAGGTCCCCTTAAGGCTCAGCCCCATTTTTTGTATTCTGACAAGGGCGATTATGAGATTGTTTTTTCTGCACATGTTGTACTTCATTTCAGTTGTAAATTTTAGCTGACCCCAGCTTTTAACGGGTTACAAACCTGCCGGCACCTCGTGTATCCCTATGCTGGATAAGCTCCGATCTCGAGCTGAGCCGGTATCAGCTCAGTGTGCAATATATTGGACACTGAGCCTTAAAGCCTAGGGGTTTTGGATTATTTCTATTCATCTGCGACCGGTGCAGGTCGCTATATTCTTTTTCTTCCTGGTTGTGTCCGTGGGCTTTGGACTACTATCCAGGCATCTTACAGGATGAAGATTAGGAATGGTCACTGAGCTCGACTGCATTTCTGATTTGCCATTTTTGTTTATCCCGTCTTTGGTTACATTCACATTGTGTTTTTTTGTATATGCTGAGTATGTACACTCAGGAAAGCTCCTAATATACAAGAAGAAGGTCCATATATGGTAGACATATACTGGCAGGCGGGAAGCGTCCTTTTTGCCTTTGTCTGACCAGGACACACCCTGTATCCCATGGGAAACACACAGCAAGCTACATGTTTCCATCCTGGTTCCCCTTGCTGGGCGTCAAATCCTCATTACCATACCTGTATCCATTCATTGAAAACATTGAGCAATGTGAAGGGGTCTCCATGGTCGCTCTCCAAGGGTTTCCTTGCTGTGGAGCACTCCGGGTTGTTGGTAGCGCTGCGGATAAAGGGAGACTGGACACTAAGGGCTGCAGCAATGGTCAAGATTGGCTCCACCAGGCTGAATAAAGATCCTAATATCAGCATCTTCCCTACAAGGGACACACAAAGAAGCAATTCAAATCTGGTCAAGAATGCATCAATAACAGCAGATCAGCAAGCCAATAGCCCTTTAAGGGATTGTCCACAATCAATGGTTTCAAGGCTCAGAGGCTCAGCTCCGTTGAACCGAATGAAGACGGTAATCCCCTTTAACTGCAGGCCTTACCAATCACAACATCCACTGGTAGCTGTGCCAGCATATTGCCAATGGGTGTGAGCTCTTCACTGCCGTCTAATGCTCCTTGGTCTCGCAAGTAAAAAATGGCTGTCTCAATGCTCGACATGGGAGGCTGTTCAATAAAAGGAAAGGTGCGCGGATCCCCTAGACCCATACTCTTCATCTGCCGATAACACAAATACACTGATCAGTCTTGTACCATATTATAACGTGAGACACAATATTTGCAATGATGTCAACATACTTGCAATACTAATGCATCCAAGGCCACGCGCTGAATTTCTGGCACAGGATACGGTGCAAAAGCATCATAATCTGACTCGGCATAGAGGCGGTAACACACCCCGGGGCCCGTACGACCAGCTCGACCTTTCCTCTGCTCAGAGCTAGCACGGCTGATCCAGAACTCCTGCAATCGCTGCATCTTTGCTTTTGGGTCGAAACTCATTTCTTTTACTTTCCCTGAAGTGATAAGAGGGAATACTTAGAATGGGAAAACTTGGCTAGGAGAGAGAGTGCAGCTCCTCAAAAACACGGAGCAAGGATTCTGGTGCAGACACCTTACCCGAGTCAAGGACAAATCTTACACCATCAATGGTCACAGAGGTTTCAGCGATGTTGGTGGAGATTATACATTTTCGGACACCAGGTGGAGCCAAGTCAAATACCTGTGTAGTGGATAGCAAAAAAATAGAAATGGTTTTGGTGGTATAATGTTCATATAGTAGGTATTGATAGATAATATGATAAGTAAAATAAGACAAGAATTTTTTCCAAACTTACCTTATCTTGTTCTGCAATGGACAGTGTACTGTGTAGTGGCAGCACAATCCAGCGCTGAGTATGGGTGGCGTATACCTGTACAGCCTCCTGAACACTGCTGATTTCAGTCACTCCACTGAGAAATATTAGCAGATCTCCCCGCTCATCCGCCGGATACTTGTGATCTATGCCCTGTAGTACACGGAGGTAAGGCCTGGGGTCCAGCTTCTCTGACTTTGATGCTGATTCTTCCTGGGGGATTGGTTGGTAAATGACCTGATAAATCAAATTTAGTAAAATCAACTCTGGCTTGGACATAAGGTGTGAAGATACAACTGCCCAACCCTCATCCTCTATAACATGCTGCCTGCAGATTGTATTTCACTTTCATGCTGACAGGTTTACAGGTGAAACCATCACCACCCATCTGATTTACCTACAATACCATTCACACCTGATACTAAAGCGGAAAGAGAAAACATATCAGTCCATAACTGGCTCTCGCCACTACCTGTATAGGAAAAAGTCTCCCTGGGACCTGGAGGACTGGAGCCTCGTCAAAGTATCCAGAGAAGAGCTTGATGTTTATGGTGGCAGACATGAGAATGACCTTCAAATCTTTCCGCAAAGCAAGAAGCTGGCGTAAAACCCCTAGCAGGAAATCGCTGTGGAGATGTCGTTCATGGACTTCATCTACTATTAGAACCTGGTACTGGGGAACCTCGGCGTCTCTCTGGATCTGACGAAGCAGCAGACCCTCTGTCAGAAAGACAATTTTTGTGGCTGGTGAACGGCTGCTCTCGAAGCGGATCTGGTACCCAACCTAATGGAAGAAAGAAGAATAAAACATCACAATTCTTATATAAAAGCTTTTCAAAATTGTGTTTTTTCTCCTCTAAACACATCATCCTCATACCTTTGATCCATACTGGTTGAGGCTCTCAAACCCAACTCTCTTTGCTAACGAAATACAAGCAATTCTTCGAGGTTGGGTACAGGCTATATGCCCAAAGCCTGCTGCCAACAAGTACTGAGGGACCTGAGTAGACTTCCCACATCCAGTGTCTCCTGCGACCACCACCACTTGATGTTCTCTGACCATCCGGACAATCTTTTCTCTGTACTGGAAGATGGGCAGGTTGGACCTCTCTTTCCGTAGCTTGGCCAACTTCCCAAAACTCTGCCTTTGGCTAAAGTCCAGATAGTGAAGAACAGCTTTCTTAAATTCATGTAGCTTCTCCTTGGGTACAGCACTGACATCTCTGGATTTCCGTCCCTTGTCCCGATGTCCATGAAGAATTTTTTCAACTTCTCTGCTCAGAACAATGGACTGGTTAATCCGGTATCTTGCATCATACTCCCTAGGAAGGTCTATGAGCTCATGTCTGTGTCCTTCATGCCAAGCACTGTCATCTGTTTTGCGGTTTTGTTTTTGGAGACTTTGAAATCTTTGGAAACGTTCAAAAAAGGACCAAAACTCTTTGCTTTCTTCTGAATTGGCTTTGATGTAACCATGAGGACCAAAGAATAAGTCTTCTAGCAGTGCACGAGTATGCGGGTTATTCCAGTCCCATTGGTCACTTCTTCGGTCTCTCTCCATGTCACCAATTCATCTCCTCTGGGACTGATAAAAGAAAACAAAGCATTAAAAATAAATAGGTATTTGAGCCTGAAGAGCTTTCTTCTTTATACAATGAATTGCTCCACAGCCCCTACCTTCAGCTCTTAGTGACTACTGTAACTAAAATCCATATACATCATCCACTCTTAGCAGAGTGGAGGGGCTGTGGAGTATCACAGTGCAGAGAGCACAAAGCTCTTCACGCTGGAAGACCTGCAGGTCCCATACTCACTAATGAGTAAGTGAAAGTAGGAGCATGCGTCCAGCCATTACGTTGAATAGTATGGGAAGTCTGGTAATGGCGTAGCACAGCGCTTGGGTATCTCCTTTACTCCACTGTACGGAGTGCCAGTGAAACCCCCATGCTGCAATTTCCAACAGTCCCAAATTATTATATGGAGCGGAAGGATGTATGCTCCATCTATTGCTCACCCCGTTCTCTGGATTGCTGGGGGTTCCATTCTCATAATCAGTGGTGGATAGGGGATATGCTGTTAAAGGAAACTACCATCAAAATACATTATGATAAAACAGGAGCACTTACTCATAGATCCAGGTACTGTGGTAATTTTCTTATATTTGTTATTCGTGGCCTACTCCAAGCTAAAATCAACTTTAACAATTATTCTAATGAGCCTGATGGGGTACCCTGAGTCCCCTCTGTGATCTGGCTTTACAGACTGTCACGCTATCTCCACCTCTCTCTGCCTGCTGTAATCTGACACAATGGAAGGATAGAAGTCTGTATGCACAGTGTAACAGTCTATGAAGCTACAGGACAGAGGGGCTCTGGTAACACCCTCTTCTCATATTAGCAAACATTTAAAAGTGTATTTTAGAAGGAAGGAGGCCATGGATAACAGATATAAGAAGATCCCCACAGTCCTGGTGCCTGCATTCTCTGTCCATATACCCCAGGGCATCACATACAGGGAAGGACTGTAAGGGTCCATACAGCAAACATACAAGCTAACAGTGGTGTTCATACTTTCTATAATCTATGTGCAACCACCACTAAGGGGTTAATCTCTGTCCTACACATTCACATATCCTGCCGTGGCATCAAAAGTCTAGAATTCTGGTGCATATTATGTTACTGCATCCCACATCATCACTGCACACGGCCCAGCATCACACCCAAAAACGCAGCAACACAAAACGCATCTGTCTGTATCACACTATTTACCTGTGCACATGCACTCCTCCGGTAACACACACTTCCGGGTTTGCGTTCCACTGCTTCACTTACTATGCCAAAACGAGGCTTGGATTGGGCTACTGGTGCGTCTCACAATTACTGTCCGAGCAGAAACAAGTCACATGCGCTCTAGTTCCGGATTTTTGCCTTGGCTTTTGTGAGGCGGTAAATGTGTGTATATTGGTCCTGGCGTAGGATCACTTGTAATATTTTGCCTGACTGATTTTTTTTGTCTGTAAAACACGTATGAATATTTGAATTTTCAATAGGAAACCTTGCTGTACATGTATTACATACAGAGGTCTATGGAGTAACAAGGAGTCACCCTGGGGCACCAACTATGCACATAGCTTGTGTCTATTTGTTATTCTCTCTAATATATGTATATCTGTAATTTGTTTCCAAATATGTAAACCGTATTGTGCTGTATCGCAGTGTCCTGTAACTATCTTTGTATGCAACTAACATACTAGCAACATGTAAGAATGTAGTGTAAATATGTAACTGTAACATTAAGCCTATCTCTAACTGTGACACTATGTACAAAAGTATTTCGCCCCGGGGAATCAATAAAGTACTATTGTATCATATCGTGTCGTATAACCCATAATGCCAGTTACACATCCCCAATAATTATGATGACCACGTATCACCATACAGAGACTTCCAAAATAAAGCAAACCCCACTAATGACAGATTTTCATCCACCGCATCAGAGCTGCTATTTCCAGCAGTCACAAGCTGATAAAAACCAGATAGTTGACATTTCTGCTTTCTATGAACAGGAAGAGATTAGATACATATGTTTGTTGGAGATAATAAGGTAATGGAACAATGGGGGATTGGGGACCTAAAGATGTTATCTGGGACAAGTATGAAAATGATGCATATTGCTGTAAATGTACTTATATATTATGAACAGAAAGGTATAAGAAATAGTAAAACTCCTTGGCCAATCAGAAGTGACTATAGTGATTTTGGGTCTTGTAGACTTTTTTTATAAATTATAATTCCACCCAACTGTATATCTTCATCTTAGTGACATTAGTCTCGACACCGTATGTACAGTCATAATGCGACAACAAATGGCAACTGAGTACATTTGATATATTCAACTTTATTGAATTTGTTATAAAAGCAATTAATATTGTTATATAAGCCAGAAAAATGTACAAAACATAGAAAAGAGTTTATAAAAATCCACGACACGTACTGTGCCTATGGTAGACATAAAGGACATTGCTGAGATACTTGCACCAGTAAAGCCAGTATAAATATCCAATGTGTCTGGTCAGCAAAACATTGGGGTTTATTTACTAAGGGTCCACGGCGGATTTACCGACATTTTTGGTTCTTGCACGGCCGTGACAGGAATTTGACAGGGAATGGTGTCACACGTGATGGGATTGTGGCACAGATTATTAGTAGGTGACTGTTCAAAACACTTCAAAAAGACTTTAAAAATGAAAGTTCTGCCATTTTTCTGTAGACAAATGAGTAACGGTGAGCTAAAACTGTCAACAGACACTGTTGTATGATAGAGAGACCTCTTGTTGCTCTATAGGTGCACCTCATTCATTGATATAACATGTTCCTAAGGGCTCATTCACACAGCCACGTGCTCACCTAGACCGAATCCCGGAACGCGGGGCCAGGAGGAGAACATGGGAGGGGTGAGCGTTCGTCAACCCTCCTCTCTCCATAGGCAGAAGAGCGGCCGCCCGTGACCGGGAGCCATTGAAATCTATGGGGGGCCGTGATCTGGTCCCAAATCATGCAATCGGGTCACGGCCACCATTGCAGCCGCGTGAATGGGGCCTTAAAGAGTGCACCATAGCTTGTATTTTACTGTATAATATTAGTATATAATAATACTACTATCATCAGAATAGCAAAGAAGCTTCTACAATTCTAATTCTACTTTGTTCTTCATACAAGAGCTAAAACACTTCATACTAACACCTATCATACTATACTATACATTTAACATAGAGACATTAATATAGGGCAGTGATGGCTAACCTATGGCACTGGTGCCCGAGGTGGTACTTGGAGCCCTTTCTGTGGGCACTCAGGCCATCACCAGAGATGACTCCAGGTATCTTCCTGCAGTCCCAGACAGCCCAGGACTTGCTGTGCACAGAGCTATTTTAAAGTGACAGCTGTACCTGGAACTATTTTCTGCTTTATGGTGTCCTCAGGGTGCTGGTATCAATGAAAACTGTGACAGAGAAGGGAGTATAAATCACAAATTAAATTTCTGTGTTGGCACTTTGCGATAAATAAGCGGGTCTTTGTTGTAGTTTGGGCACTCGGTCTCTAAAAGGTTTGCCATCACTGATATAGGGAGTTCAATGTTTGCGCTCTTCAACCCCTATAAGCCAAAATAATCCTTCTTACGCATAGTAGGATAACAATACTAAAGATACAATGTGATGCTAAAGAGAAGTATCTGTGTTCTTTGAATCAGAAGTTAGATTTGTCCTGTTGGAGTCGACAGAGGGGGTCATTTCATCTTCTAAGACGTCCTTCAGAATGACCTTGACTGAACTTTTAAATTTTTTTTTGACGTCTTGACCAATTAGCACATATATGACAGGATTGATACAACTGTTCATGAACGCCAGGGCATTCACAGTGTCCATATGCTTTATTGTGGAGTGATATAAAGGCGAGCTATAATCATTCATAGCTAAGATCACTGCCACCACGTGATAAGGAAGCCAACACACAAAAAACCCAATGATGACAACAATGGAAACCTTCATTGCCTTGGTGTTATGGGAAAATCGTAACTTCACCCTATGTATCAGGACAGTGTAGCAGGTAATGATGACCATAAATGGGATAATAAACCCGATGAGTAGGCGACAAAGGACAACAGAGTCTTCTACCTTCTGTCTGTAATGTCTTAGTAGAGTATAGTCTAGTACACAACTGTCTCTTCCATTGTGTTCTCTCACATTGCGAAAAACTAGGCTTGGGCTGCTCAAGACGATGGCCACGATCCACGTAACCGCACAAGCCACATACGCCTTTCCCAGAGTCCTCTTGTTCTGACACCAGACAGGTTTCACCACCAAGACGCACCGATCAATACTGATCATAGTCAGGAGGAGGACGCTGGTGTACATGTTTATTAACAGTATGGGTGGGATAAATTTGCAGGCAAGGACGCCCAGGGGCCAATATCCCAGGACGATATACATGATAGTGAATGGCACAGACAGACAGCACAGGAGATCGGCCACTGCCAGATTTAGGAACCATACAGTGTTCACCGAATGTTTCATTTCAAAAGCGGTTATCCATATCACCAAACCATTTCCAGGAACACCAAATATGAACACAAGGATGTATTGGAATATGGTGACCCAGTGAAAGACTGGATTTTGGCCATTTTCCTCTATGCTGGGGGGAAATGTAAAGTCCTCATAGTAAATATCATCATAAGTGTAATTCATGATCTCCTCGACCAACCGAAAAAGATTTCTTGGTCTCTGGAAGAACCTGAAAAATATTTTTAAAAAAGTATGAGCAAAATACTGTTAAGTAGATGTTAGAAAAGTGATCGATTTCCCTCTTCAATAACATTGCGTCTTGAAAATCAGAAAACAGGCGGTCCCCTACTTAAGAAAACCCAATTTACACATGACCCCTAGTTACAAACGGTTGATAATTTACTGTACTTTAGTCCAAGGCTACAATAAACAGCTATAACAGTTATATAAAGGTGTCTGTTATTAAGATTTATTGTTAATCCTGGTTCTTATTACAGCCCAACATTTTTAAATTAAATAGTCATAGAGACAAAAAAATTTTTAGTATACAGTTCTGACTTACATACAAATTCAACTTAAGAACAAACCTACAGAACTTATCTTGTACTTAACCCGGGGATTGCCTGTACCCCTTTAAGAAAATGTAACAATAATGTGATTACGTAAACAACAACAAAAAATCTCTTTCAAAACTGAAAGAATTGGCTCTGCTTGGGGGAGTAAATATAGATCTGACTTTTGCTGGTTTTTAACTTTTCATGTACTGCAATGCGGTTTGAAAAATGTTCAAATCTGATCTAATTCAGCATTTCTTTTATGTTCAAGGACGCAAAAGCCATAAATAATGCAGATCATTTCAGCGCATCTACGTCTACATTGCTTTTATCACCACAAATTTTTGTCCTGAAAACAAGAGACTGAACTGGTGCCATAAAAGAGGGGAAAGCTGTTTTTTAATAATTTTTATATTCCCTTACAAAGGGGTCCTTGACGTTTCCATCATGAAACCCATGTACTATAATGTAGCCATAAACGCTATGTCAGATTGTGCAGGGTAAAGAATTTACTACATTGGAAAGAAATGTTTTTTTGGCAGTGTTACTTTCCCCTCATATAACACTTTATTTGGGCAATGATTTTGATCTGGGAGGAAGGGTTGCAGCCGATGAGCTTCATGGCTTCTCTTGGCTACAGTTAAAGTGATAATAAACTTTCACTGTTCAACAGTAACAATATTCGCAAACCATTTTCCATTCAAATAGAAGAATTTGGGGGTTTTTAGGGTTTTCTACCACCAGTTGCTTTTCTTTGATTTATCAGTATTTCCAAGTAGTGCAGGGACATGGGTGACATATCCCTTAGTAGTTGGAAGCCATATAGAGTTAGCCATCACTAGCTAATAGTGTATTTCTATTACACAGGGGGAGATCAATATGAAATATGGCTTAACAAATTTTGTTTAAAAATGGTATGAGGCATTCCAAGAGGTTAGAAGACTGAAGTAAGTCAAATGTGAAGCAGCATGTAGCAGTGGACCCTCTGCTGATGGCCCAAACTATCTAAGTGGAAATCAGAGAAGAATATCTATTTTAAAATTCTGTGTTCTTTTGTGTATCTACCAACTGTGTCAGACTGAGGTTCCGTAGGACCACCAGGATAAAATGTTTCTGTTTGCCTCCAACTTCACTGTCACGGATGCTCCTGCGACCCATGTCTCGGGTTGCAGGTACATCCTTGAGCCTCCTTGTGCCCCTGGAGCCTCACTTACCCTCGTTCCCACTCGAGGCACATGCTGGCTCTTTACGATTTAAAGGGCCAGAGCGCCTCCTTCCCTGTTAAATTGCCGGCCCCTTCCTGCATCCGCTGCCCGATATTTGTGCCTTGTGCCTTTGTGAAAGCTTTTCTCCTGTTTCCCTGTGTGTTTATGGTGATTTCCCGTTGTGACCTCGATTCCGTTCCTGTATTAGCTCCTCTGCCTCCTGTCCTGACCTCCTGCCTGTCCACGACTCCATCTCACCCTTACAATTCTGTACCTCACCTTGGCCACCACCGTGAGCAAGTCGCGCCTGTGAAGTGACCTGGGGGTATCCCGCCACAACAAGTCCAACTCGCTTGAGCAAACCAGGCATTCCAAGAGGTGAGAAGCTATAAGTAAGTCCAATGTAAAGCATCCTGGAGTACATGGGTTGACCCTCTGCTGATGGCAAATTGGTTAATGAGAAGTAACTTTATGTTACTTGCATGTGGATATGTGAGGTCAAGATCATTCAACATTATGTAAAATGTACAGTGGTCTGAGGTTGGGATCCTCTTCGAGGTACAATAGCACTAGGTAAATCTAATGTGGTAGAAGTTCTAGTCTCAGTGGTCATCATGGCCGGGGGACCTGGTCTAAAACCTGTTCAGACATGGAATAAATGTAAATATAAAAAAAATCTTTGCCTAGAGAACGATCAGAGATATTAAAAACAGACTCGGTACTAGGTCTATGGTTAGTGTCCCTCCAGCAAAAACCTAACAACCACATAGAAGTCTGTGCATAATAATAAGAGATGAGATTCTGATTCAATATAGAAGAAACCCTACTAAATGTGATCGAAGAGCAGACAATAATGTCATTTAAATTATTACCTAAAGTACTAAATCTATAAGTATAAAAGTTTGTAAAGGTGAAATTTATAACAAAACTTACTTGGTAACAAGCCCTTCGTCCGAGTTCTAAGCACTGAAGTTCACCTTAAAGTAATGTATTACAGCTCCATCCTGCGCTTCATTTACTTCCATGGAATTTCCATGACCTTCAGGGGCATTCCAGAAGTCCCGTTATGTGGCGAGACATGGGGAATTGTAGATCCCTGTTCTGCCAATCGCCAGGGGTCAGACCCCTAGCAAATACACATAAATCCCCTATTGCAATGTGTCTAATGGCAAAACCCATTTGCGAATAATAATCTTTTAATTTGGAACATTGTTTTATGTTTTTTTGATCCACAGCTAAAATATATTGTCACAGGGAATATATGGACATAATAACTTGTTTCACTTACCCGAGGAAGAGGTTTCACGTTCTTGGTGACTTATGTCAGATAATAAAAGAGAGATTTCTGTTCTCTTTGTTATGAACTTGTGGCAGATCTTTTTTTCAGATAAAATGACGTCACTTGCACATTTAGATAGAAGACGTTTTTACAATTATCTAATCACCAACAACAGAATATCTTGGAGCAAGACAGAAAAAATAAATGTGTTTTTTCAAATTACTTGTGTATTTGTGCGCATATTCTGCTCACCTTCGGTAATTATGCGGACAGGCACAACACTGTTAAATCACGATCAGGATGCTGCCTCGTCCTTGCAGGTGGAAATCTTTCCCTGTTGTAGAAATGCCAAAAATGGATCCAAGGATATGGAATTGAATTTCCTCAATGGATACCAGGTGAAAATAAGGATTTCTCACGGCGCAACCCAAAAGATCAAAGCTATATAGCTTAATAGTAATTCCTTTTAATATGAAGACCAGAGTAAAATAAATACAAAAAATAAATGAATAAATAAAACGATAAAGCAATAAAACAACGAGTTTCGCGACGGCTACTGGGCGCTTCGTCAGGCCTGTGTGCAAACAAGAATTGGTTTAATTTTATAATCAATAACCGGAAATGATGTCACCATTCCCAGAAAAATAGTTAAAAAGAGTTTCAATAACTTAATTCTTGGACATACACAGAATCACAACAGAACAACAGAATATCTTATATGTTCTGCATCTGTACAGAAAAACATGCGTCTGATAAAGCATTAGTTTCAATGCTATATCCAATGACCGGAAGTATTTGGATGGCGGCTCCTGCCTCTGTAGACGAACAGGGGCATGGCAGTGATGGACGCATCACAAAATAACAGAAGCCCTGCGGGAAGTAAGGATACGTTTTTCTATTGTTTTTACAAACCCCCCCCTTCCCTAAGCCTGGTATATTATTCTTATTTTCCTGTTTTTCTGCCTAGTTACAAGCCCTTTAAATTTAATTAAAGTATGGCATAGTAATTGGGACACATCTTTGTGATGCACTAAGCATATCCATAGACATATACTGACAGGAGGGGGCATCTTTTTTGCCTCCTTCTGCCTTGTATACATCAGATACTGTGGAAAACATGCTCTGTTGATTCCATTGCAAGCAATAGGGAACAGTTGCAAAGTATTGCATCCATCCCCAGCCTCCGCTGAATGTACGCTCAGTGAGGTCCCCAGTGATGTCACTGTCCATATAAGGGGGAAAATTCAGAACATCGAGAGCCGCCATTCACTGGCTGTTGTCAAAGTTCACTTCTCCTCCTGCTCCTCCTCGTAGCCATCCGTTGTAAGCAGGCTCGGACTGACCCACAGGCGAAGAGTTGGATCCACTGTTTGGCCACTTTTGGTGGCTCCCAAGCACTACTGTATGGGTGTATATTGCTTGCTCATTGCTAAGAAGGGCTAAGTTAAAAGCAAAAACCTAAGACCATAACAGTCCAAGGCAATGACTAGAAAGTAAGCTATGGGGGTAGGCCCCATTAAAAGATTTTACCGGAGGGCCCTAACCAAAACCAGACAAGCTGCTCTGTGAAATGTTAATATAGGAAAGTCCCCTGTATGTGACCTTGTCTTAATAATAACTTCTAAGCAAATTATATCACTAGCTACAGATTAAAAAATGCATGAAATGGCATCAATGCATCAGTAATATCAATGTATGTATGTTTACATAAAAGGGACTCCAAAGAATTTACCCCAGTAAACTATCAGGACCCTCAGGTAGGGTATAAGATTTTCTTTCTAGAATTCCCTCTTTTATGTGAAATCTTTCCCAATGGCATGTGAATAGGAAGAAAGAAACGTCATATTTCATAGTGTCATATTAAATAAGATTCAAAAAAGACATCAGTCCATCAAGTCCAATCTATAAATTTCAAATTATACAGAGCAAAGCAAAAACCTTGCAATGCTGATTCCAGTTGGACCAAAGTAGATAAAAAAAATCCTTACAGACCCCGAATATGGTGGTCAGAAAAACTACCTGGATCAACAGAAACTTCTTGCAAAAAGTTTTATTCCCATACTATGTGACGTTATTGCTCGTTAATCCTACAACTTCGATGTAGCATTCCATAGTCAGGAATCCCTGTCTATGGGGATGGTAGAACCTCCTTTCCTCTAAGTGTAGAGGATGCCCCTTGTCTATGGGGATGGTAGAAACTCCTCTCCTCTAGGTGTAGAGGATGTCCTCTGCCTATGGTGATGGTAGAACCACCTCTCCTCTAGGTGTAGAGGATGCCCCAAATTTTCACCAAATTTCCCAGTTTTTAATGAATAAATGCAAAACATATCAACAAAAATACAAAACTAATGTGAAGTACAACATGTCACAAAAGACAATCTCAAAATCAACTAAAAAAGTTAAACTGTTCTAAAGTTATGACCGCAAATAGTAAAAAAATAACAGATTTTTAAAATTAAATTGTGCTTGATCCTGAAGCTATAGAAACGAAGGGGTTAATCTGATGTATCAATTGTTTATAAATAAAGGAGTTACTTTGTATCACTCATTCTAGGTTTGTGGTCAGTTTTGGTTTGTTAGGACCCATTGATAGATATATACATAGAGGTCCGGAGCCTTCGCTGTGTATAACTCTCAGCTTTTGGATTATCAGGTAAAGGAAGACTTTGAGAAGAGAACGGGGCTGGAGGGCGGCAATTTTGAGGTCTACAGATTAAAAAAACATGGAACGACCTACGTTGTTGACGTAAGTGATCTCTGGTGATGGAGCCGGGCCTTAGAGTTACACACCCCATAAAGATGTATCAGGTTATTCTGTAATAATAATATGACAAATGGGTGGAGTCACATGAACCGGTCTCTGGTGTCATTCCCACGCGACATGCAGAGAGCAACATTCAATACAGGATTAAGACCATTCTCAGAAATGTTTTCCACTTGTCCGAAATAGGGGTGTGGTTTTTTTAAAAAATGGGTGTGGCCTATCCTGGGGGCTGGAAGAATTCAGCCCTGAGAAACAAAGTTTTGGCATAAACAAGACTGACTAATAGATGGTCCAAGTCCAGGTCCAGATCCATCATCCAGCACCATTTATCTGGCGCAGAGCACGGCTGTGGAGTCGGTCCCTGCACTGGTTTTAATAAATCTTCCCCATAGAGCGGTCCCCTCCATCCCCTCCATGTCCTGTCCCATCACCTGTCCCTGTGTCTCTCCTCAGGTCCATATCCCAGGGAATCAGAATTGTCGTCTGCAGATAGAAACATCTGGTCCAGGGAAACCGGTCCTGGAGCGATACCTGTGCAATAAGGAAGGGGATGAGGATACGACCTACATAAAGACGGATTAATCCTGATCCACAGAAATAAAGAAGATGAAAGAAATGTCTGTGAACACTTTACACTTTAGTTTGTAAACTTAAGGAGTAAAAAAAGACAATAAATATAATAAATGATAAAGACGTCTCCGTGTCAGTGATGTATGAAACTACCGGGACAAAGATACAGAGGAGAAGAGAAAATTAGGGAGACACGTGGGTTGTTACATGATGGGGGGCTGCGTGTTATAGAGATGATGCTGATGGTTATGGAGATATGTGGGGTGTTACAGAGTATGATAGCATATAGGGCTGGAAAAAGACGTCAGTCCATCAAGCCCAACATTTAAGAATCAAACAAATGTTTTTTCCCCATAATTCGTAATATTTTTGTTCTCCATAAAAGTATACCGGTATATATATGTACAAAGGGTCCTCCATAACAACCTCCCGTGGCAGAGATTTCCATAGTCTAACTGCTCTTACAGTAAAAACCTTTGTCTATGGTGATGGTAGAACCTCCTCTCCTCTAGTTGTAGAGGATGCCCCCTGTCTATGGTGATGGTAGAACCTCCTCTCCTCTAGGTGTAGAGGATGCCCCCTGTCTATGGTGATGGTAGAACCTCCTCTCCTCTAGGTGTAGAGGATGCCCCTGTCTATGGTGATGGTAGAACCTCCTCTCCTCTACGCCTAGAGGAGAGGGGGGGGCAGTATATAGTGATTGCTGGGGGGGCAGTATATAGTGATTGCTGAGGGAGCTGTGTTTAGTGGTTGCTGGGGGAGCTGTGTTTAGTGGTTGCTGGGGAAGCTGTATATAGTAACTGCTGGGGACATGTATATAGTGATTACTGGGGGGCTGTATGCAGTGATTGCTGGGGGAGATGTATATAGTGATTGCTGGGGGAGATATATATAGTGATTGCTGGAAGAGCTGTATACAGTGATTGCTGGGGGAGCTGTATATAGTGATGTCTGGGGGAGCTGTATATAGTGATGTCTGGGGGCTGTATATAGTGGTTACTGGGGGAGCTGTATATAGTGATTGCTGGGGGGGGGGCTGTATATAGTGATTGTTGGGTTAGCGGTATACAGTGATTGCTGGGGGCTGTATATAGTGATTGCTGGGGGAGCTGTATATAGTGATTACTGGGGAGGCCATATATGGTTATTGCTGGGGAGTGGTATATAGCGATTGCTGTTCCCTGTCTGGTCTACATTCAGTGGGGTCCTCCACCATATTTTGCGTCCAGGGGCCCCCACCAACCTTAATCCGGCCCTGCTCTTAAGACATGGATATTGCATTGTGTGCAAAACATGAAATAAAAAACAGTATACTTTAAAAACATCAATGATTATTAGAAAAAAATATTTTTATTGCAGTTAACGCAAATATTACATTTGGAAATTATATCATGTATATGCAAAACAATTGTATTTTATACTAAATAATTACTTTTTATGTTATTTTTTTGTGAAATGTATTTACATGTGCATTAAAAGCAGAAATGGTAATCCTTGGGGTTATTACTACATCCACATATACTGACAGCTGACAGGTTCCCTGGGGCCAGAGCAGGTCACCAGCTTAGTCCATATGAAACCTTACTTGATACTATACGTACCCTTCCGCTGCACCCACTTTACACTACTGTACACAGATATAAGAGGGCCTAAGTTAAAGGCAAAAACAGGCAGCACCTCACTGACAGGGATTCTAGGACCATAAAAGTCCAAGGCAATGACTACAAAGCAAGCTAGTGGTCCATTTTAGGAATTTGTAAATGTATATCTGGTAATTTTTGCGTGCAGCTGTACGGTGGCCCCATTAAAAGATTTTACCGGTGGGTCCTAGGTGCTCCAGTCCGACACTGTGGGGCAGATTTACTTACCCGGTCCATTCGCGATCCAGCGGCGCGTTCTCTGCGCTGGATTCGGGTCCGGCCGGGATTCACTAAGGTAGTCCCTCCGCCGACCACCAGGTGGCGCTGCTGCGCTGAAAAGCATCGGAACGCACTGGAGTTCACCGAGCCGGACTGAGTGAAGGTAAGTGCAAGCTCCGCAACAGATTTTTTGTTTTAAATGCGTCGGTTTTTCCGAATCCGGCGGGTTTTCGTTCGGCCACGTCCCCCCATTTCCGTCGCGTGCATGCCAGTGCCGATGCGCCACAATCCGATCGCGTGCGCCAAAATCCCGGGGCAATTCAGGGGAAATCAGCGCAAATCGGAAATATTCGGGTAACACGTCGGGAAAATGCGAATCGGGCCCTTAGTAAATGACCCCCTGTATGTTTATACAATCATGCTACATTTATGTCACAAATTCATGGATAATAGATATAAAAATTCCCTGAAATTATACGGAAGCCTCTGTATTCCTTGTTTCTGATAACGACTTCGTCTTACTAGAGTCCCGTGACTGACTCGATTCTTCTGTCAAGACGTTTCGGAGAACTGATCTGATTGATTTTTGAAATTTGCTTTTAAAGTCCTGACCCATCAGCACGTAGATGATAGGGTTAATGCAGCTGTTCATGAAAGCGATGGCGACAAATATGGTGTCCACTTGTTTTATAGATTTGTATGTGTCTGAGTGGCTTGGATTTGCAGCAATGACGAATCCAACCACATGGTACGGAAGCCAACATATGAAGAATCCGGCGATGACTACAAGGACTAATGTCATTGTCTTGGTGTTCTGCGTGAATCGCTTTTTCACTCTCACTACTAGTATGGTGTAGCAGGTGATAATGACAAGAAATGGGATGATGAAGCCAATTAGTAGACGATATACGGCGATGGAGTTTTCCACTGTTTGTTGAATCTCTTTTGGAACTAATACATAGCTGTAAACACATTTCCCCGAGGATGTACTGAGGTTCCGAAAAATAAAAGATGGGCTACTGAAGACGAGGGCCAGGATCCACGTAAATGCACAAGCCACATACGCCTTTCCCAGAGTCCTCTTGTTCTGACACCAGACAGGTTTCATCACCAAGAGGCACCGATCAATACTGATCATAGTCAGGAGGAGGACGCTGGCGTACATGGAAATTAGAAGAATGGAAGGGATAAACTTGCAGGCGAAGAGGCCCAGAGGCCAATATTCCAGGACTATAGACATGATAGTGAAGGGCACAGACAGACAGCACAGGAGATCGGCCACTGCCAGATTTAGGAACCACATAGTGTTTACCGAGCGTTTGATGTCAAAGGCAGTTATCCATATCACCAAACCATTTCCAGGAACACCAAGTATGAACACAAGGACGTAGAGAAATATGGCCACCCAACCATAGACTGGATTGACTGATGTTTTGGGCATAATATGCGTTGGAAAAGTATGACCGCCATAGTCATAGTCACCACTGTAAGTGCCATTCAATCCCGCATCATAATCCATCTTCTCTGTTATTCCTGTGATGCCCTGCAAAACATAAGAGAAAATAGTTTACATCTTACCATGCGATTATTATTAGAATACCATGATCAAAATCTGGCTAATGAAGACCTTTTATCAACACCAAGATCTACTCTTCCTGTTTTATCCTAGTGGTACAGACTAGTGATGTGTTGTTCGCGAGCGTGCTGGCTTTTAGGTGAATGATAGGAGATGGCTCCCCTCAGTGAGCCAATACCTCACTTTACCCTGCCCCTAACTGGCTCAACGCGCCCCCATTAACCAAAACAATCAGGTTAAAAGTGGTGTGGAGTGGGGTGACTGCCTGGACTGCGGCTCCCTATTATACATGTAACAGGGAGCCATTCAGGAGCCAGAAAAGCCGGCTCTTCTTGTTGAGCGGAGCCTAATGATCCAGCTCACTAAGAAGAGCCGGGCTTCCCATCACTAGTACAGACAGTAGGGGTCCCCTGTGTCAATCTAATAGACAATATGGTCACATCTACTGGGCTAGGTTGCACCAGTTGTACGTCCATCCCTGCTTTATGGAGACACCACCCGCCACAGGAAGTCCTGCAAGCAATGATTCATGGGAAAAAGTGTGGAAATTAGGTTTCTTACAAATATATCTATACAATATATAAGGAGCACATTGCTAGAACATAGATTTGCCTCTACTCAAATCACTAGAATATTGTACACAGTTATGGAAATAGTAAAACTTACTGTACTTCCGCTTTAGTTGCTGCCATAACAAAGTAATGGGATATAGCAAAAGTGATATTGCTGCTTCTTGGTTAGTAAATTTAAGCTGATAGACCCCTGTATGTATTATTTCCTTCATTCTGTATCACAATGAGTAATTATGTAACTCTATGGACTCCAGCAGTTCTGGTATATTTGTGCTTATAATGCTATTTATAAGGAATTCAGGAAACATACGGTCATAGGTTCAGTCATAAAGCTCTTAAATCTACCACCAGGATGAAGGATTGTAAACCAAACACACTGACATATTGGTGTGTGCCCCCTCTGGTAGGATTCTCTCCTCTTTTAGCTTCTTATACCCTTGATTTTAAGAAATATAAGGTTTTAAAAATCATGCAAATGAGCCTAAGGGGCTCCAGGCTCCATTAGGAGCTATGGATACCAGAGCCCCTTGGTCTCATTTACATAATTGTAAAGACTTTTTTTGTAAAAACCATGGCATTAGGAGCTAAAAGAAGAGCAGATCCTGCCAGAGAAGCACACACCAGAATGTAATGTTCTTAAAACTGTATAGTAGGTATAAGACTGATGTAGAACCCTACAAACCTGAGGTAGAACCTCTTGGAATAGAAAAGGGAGCAGCCAAACATTTGTAAACTGACTCATATAAAATACTGATTTCCTGCAGCATATTCTGCTATCACTGCAGTGTATTAGTATTAGGGAAGGGACATCCTACAAAAGTGGTCTGGGTTGTGGGCATTTCCGGGATATCTGCCCTCTATAATGCAGCATATGGTGGTGGGAGGGTGGGGAGGGGGCAATATTTTAACTCCCTTTATATTCCCTTTACCCCCTAAAAATGTATAGCCAGTGTAATCTTTGTTAATATTTGGGACACGTATTGTGTGCCTTCTTTATTTCCCGCCAATCACACTTGGGTCATGGAACCCATTGATTTGCTTTTCCAATTATATATATTCAATGAATATCTATCAATATTTTAAATGGATTTTTTGGTCTACTTCATATAATTGGTCTTCAGACACACACACCCTGTAGCAATTTGCTGCTCTATACAACTTGAGCATCAAAACTCCACAGCTCCATCTACAGTGTAGTGGCAAACCCTGGTACTGCAACTCTCTTGTTGTGTCTCCCAAAGTCTTGTTGTAGCTCCTACCACTACGTTATTCTGGTGCTGGAAACTGTTGTAGAAGCTGATCTGTAAGGTGTCCACACTGATCACCCATCACTAGGAAAAGTTAAACCATTCCAAAATTGGTCTGGGTATCAGAAAATCCCTTGTTCTTCCTACTGGAAAATATTGCAGTAATGCACCCCTGGGAATATTATCATACCCTGTGTAGGGCAATACTCCCTAGACATGGCAATTACTCTGAGTGCCATAGGTTAGGTGACTAGGTGTTAGATCCTCTGTGTTCAAGGGATATATCCTGCTGACAGATTCCCTATAGAAGACCATTAGTACATGATACACTTGCATATAGCATGTATACAGTTTTGTATATGTAGTATAATATAGCAGTATACTTCACCTTTAATAGCGCTTTTAGTACTGCACAACTATTACTACTATATATCCATGGATGCAGTGGCGTAACTAGGAGAGACAGGGCCCCCTAGCAGGCTACTGCATGGGGCCCCCCTTCCCACTTAAAAAATATACATATTAGTATACTCACACATGCGAGTTACACTCATGTGCACACACAGCATAAACACACACTTACAGTGTATACAGACACCGTATATACATCACAGTATATGTTATATACTTATTATGCTGGACAATGTGCAGTACAACATAGATATAATGGTATACATCCTCCATTCTTTATTGTGTCAGGTCGGATGACGGGGCCCCCTGACACTGCAGGCCCCATAGCGGCTGCTATGGCTGCTACCGCTGTAGATTCTCTACTTACTTAATCACGTCATTCATCTTTCCTTAGTATATTCCTACTATACACATAGATAAGTTTCCTATATACATTGCTATTATGCTTACCAGGAATGGAGCAAGTGGAAGTGTCCAGAGACGCCTCGCTAATGGAGAAAAAAAACTCAATTTCCTCTTTTATAGTTATTTTGCAGTGGACGTCACCGCATTGTATAACCCTCAGAAGGAGATTGTTCTTACTCTGCATTGGGAAATCAGTGACCCTTCTATGTGACGATCTGGAGATAGGGAGGGTCAAAGCATGACATTTCTGGTCAGACATACCCCATTGACAGTAAGGGTGACACCCATGCTTAATTTATACATATTATTGCAATGGAAAACTTATTGGAGAGGGAAAACAAGAATTTAGTAAAAGATACCGATTACGAGTTGACAGGTCCCCATTACAAAGGCTTTATCACATTTTCTTATTCTTATCACAGATCGTTGCAACATATTTACTGTCGGCTTAAAGGGGTATTCCAACGAAGACAAGTTTCTTATATGTACTCAGGATAACAAAATAACAGATTCTCTAATTCACGGTTATTAACAAAAATGCAGCATTTCACAGATATAATTCCAACCCTTCTCTATCAGTCAGTTACGACCCTATAACTTCTGACTTAGGGTCGGGCCGCCATCTTGTATTTCTGTGTGAGATTGTGCAGATGAGATTTCTGTCTGTCTCCGCTGTGTGGCTGTAGCCCCGCCCCCTGCATGAAGCTCAGAGACTCTCATCACTTCTTGCCAGGACATTGGCTGCAAACAGAGATACTACAAACTACAAGGAGATCCGGGGGAAGGGGGAGGCAGGCACATAGCTGTGAGATGTAGCAGGGCTCACAGTGTAAGGCTATATTCACACTGCCGTTGCCCGCCCGTACCGTACCGTAGCGGGCAACGGCAGTGTACGGGGAGCGGAGGAGGAGGTGAGCGCAGCTCACCCCCGCCCCTCACCATAGGAATAAATGGCGCACTGCGCCGTACTACGGAGAAAGATAGGACAGGTCCTATCTTTTTCCGGGGTACGGAGCGGTACGGTTCCGCACGTGTGCTGCACCGTACCGCTCCCGTAGGGCGCCGTGCGCCCATTGACGTCTATAGAGGGCGTATATCGGCCGTATATACGTCGGCCGTATATACGTCCTCCATACGTCAGTGTGAATGTAGCCTAACAGTGTAAAAGTCTGTCAGCCTCTGTGCAATCTCATGCATTTCTGATCTGTCTCATCTCTTTCTATGTGCCAGTGTGTTAGTACAATGTCAGAAGCAAGATGAAAGTGCATATACACCTTGTACCCTGATAATATAACCACATTGTCACCCCACAGAACTAGATGGATAATAATGTGTCTGCTTAGAGAGTCCCCACCCACACCCTGGCAGCCTAGAGAGTGATAGGAGCTAAAACAGCAATAAAACTGAGTCAAATTGTAAAGTAAGGGGTTACAATGATCTTTATTGTGTTAACATCACTATCACTTCAGATGTGATAATTTTCTTTCATGGGAAAACCCCTTTAAGGTGTCCTGAAACCAACATTATTGGAAATGCAAATCAGGCACAACAAAGAACCAGTGTAGAACTAAGAGAACAAAGGTCAATGAGTGATGATGAGAACAGACATAGGTCACCACGTCACCAACCAGAAGGATCTCTGAGAATGGGGAGGTACCTGGCGATTGAAGGTTTGCATAAAGCTACAACCTAATTTGGTAGCTAAAAACTTACAAACAAACATAATCTGTGATATTCCCATGTAGAAATTGTCCTGTTGATGTTACTTTTTTATAAGCAGAAAACCCTGGAGGGGGCAAGATTTGTATAAACCCCTCGTCAGACTCCACATTGGCTTGGCTGCACAATCCAATCTGATAGGATCAGATGCACTATATACCAGAAGCCACCGTTATGGCTGTGGTGGCGCTCCTGAGGTTTTTTTTTTTTATTTTGTCTACAATTCTTGGAAAACACCTTTAAAGTAGTAGGTCCAAGTCCAGGAGATTGCTTTTCGAAGGCTTTTTAAGAATGGAAAAAGGAAAACTAGGCCTCAGTGCTTCCTTACGTAGACAGCTCCAGCACCAGGACACGGGGTGGGTGAGAGTAGGTACCTACCTAGGATGCCACCCCACTCTTCAAGCTGAGGGGCCAATTTCATGCCGTTTTTTGCTCCAATTTGCAGCAAAGCCTCCACGAAACTAATGTGTATTTCTCCTGGTAAAGCCGGGTAGAGAAAGCTTAGTGATCGATGATTGGTGTAGGAACCAGTTCTTCATATAAATTGTATTGGAGGTAATTTTGTTATGAATCCCTGTATTTATGAGTTATATGCCTCCTTCTGGTCCTCATTTGTGTCATGTGACCACCAATTTACAAATCCTGTGTAGACAGGAAGTCTCTATTTATTCCTATAAAAGCCTTGAAATGAGTCGTCTATGAATCAATAAAGTAACTCATCCACACAACTGTGCCAGGTGGAGACATACTCAATCATTTTCTAATGTCATTGTCCTGGTCATGTTATCGGGGCTGATCATCTGGTCTCCTGACATCTGGTGACGTGGTTGAGTGCTGTAAACCATTGCCGTACAGTGCAAGACACTGGAGATCTGTGTAACTATAGCCTTGCGTAGTGTCGTCATTAATGACTGGACTATGAAAAAGGAAAAGTGATGTCATAATCCAGCTCTGAAGCTCTTTCATTGGCTCAGGGCAGGTCTTTCAGCCTGAAGAGCTTTCTTCTCTCTGCACTCTGTTGCTCCACAGCCCCTCCTCTTTGCTATGAGCAGTAGCTGTATCAGGATTTTGGTTGGATACTAGCAGCAATGACTCAGAGCAGAGGGGAGGGGCTGTGAAAAGGTTTGAAAAGAGCAGAAAGCTCTTCAGGTATTTACTCCACATACAATCTCTAGGGCCGATACCTAGCACTGTCTGAAGTTTATTATTGTCATACCTGAAGACGCACCAGATTTAATAAAGTGTATAACCCTGGATGATAAACCTGTTGTAGTCTAAGATTGTCTAGTCTAACTTTGCACCAGTAACTTGGCTGTCTAAAAAATTAGGTCAAAGGCAACACCCCAGGACAACATATACAGAACTGTATTGTAACCACTTCTTTCATAATCTTCATTATATTCAGTTCCTGCTTAATAAACCTCAGAGACATAACCCATGTTTCAATGCATATAATAGAGCCAAGAGTAGAAAGTGTTTTTATAATCACCCTGGATAATCCAGAAAATAGCCATGAAAACCAAACGAGATATATCCAGTGTTTGTATCAGTGGCTGCATTCTGGGAAACAAATTGTAACTCAACTTTGAAACCAGATACTTCTCTTATTTTATAAATAGGAGATGATCATAGTTTCAAACCAATTCTACGACTGTGCAGACAATGATTTCTGTCCCTAGGGATACTGTAATGCTAAGGCTTTGTGTACTATATGCATGGCCAGATTATGGGGAGGGCTCCAGGGGTGTGTGCCCCGGGGCACCCACCACTTTACTCATAAGTAGGTCCCTACCAGCAAGGTCCGACAGTCAGCTCATCCTTTACTATGGCCTATAAAGTCATATATATTTTATAGATATTGGTTATGGTACTAGATGTGACCAGGTTACTCATGACATTTAGCATTTGGTTGGATGGAGAAGAGATGGGAGGTCGCAACTAGAGATGAGCGAGCACTTAAATGCTCGGGTACTCGTTATTCGAGACGAACTTTTCCCGATGCTCGAGTGCTCGTCTCGAATAACGAACCCCATTGAAGTCAATGGGAGACTCGAGCATTTTTCAAGGGGACCAAGGCTCTGCACAGGGAAGCTTGGCCAAAACACCTGGGAACCCAGAAAAGGATGGAAACACACGGAAATGGACAGGAAACAGCAGGGGCAGCATACATGGATTGCCTCTGAGGCTGCATAATCGCACATTATGCCAAAATTATGGGCAACAGCATGGCCATGACAGAGTGACAGAATGAAGTAGCTAGCAATCTAAAACATGGAATAATTGACCCTGACACTATAGGGGGACGGCATGCAGAGCAGCGGCAGCAGGCTAGAGAGTGGCATGGCGACATACCCTAAATGGACTCAGGCTTCACAACAATGGGTGGCAGAGAGGAACCAAAGGAGGTGAGCAAGAAGCGCTCAAATAATATCGGTACATGATAAAAGTTTGCCAGTATATTTTGTGGATTACACAGCAGTGGGGTGGCACAAAGTTAACATGGAAGCCATGAAACAACCCAAAATTCTGCCTGACACAGCTCGGTTGATAAGGGGACCATGGATGGAGGCAGTGAAATAGTAGTAGATTAAAGTGTGCTGCAGTTAAAACTATGTTAGTTGGATCTGGATGGAGCGGCGCTCCGCTGCCAGGCGAGCTTTCGCCAATCCAAGCCCTGTCTCTAGGCTACTCCCCAAACAGAACTTCTAAGACCTTTTGGATAAGATCAAGTGTAGTAGCGTTCTTATAGTTTAGGATATGGGGTGAGGGAATGTAAACAGATGCGCAAGAAGCGCTTGAAATAATATCGGTAAATATAAAAGTTGCAAGTATATTTTGTGATTACACAGCAGGGTGGTGCGACAAAGTTAACAGTTTGTGTGGATGCCCTGTAATAGTCTTGGGCGGTGTGCCTTTTATCGCCTAGGCTCAGCAGTTTGAGCACCGCTGCTGTCGCTTAGCGACGCGGCACTGTGCTGTGCCTAGAGCTACCGACTGATGGCGCCATGCCCACGGATGGTAATTCGGAGGAGGAGGAGGGTTGGGAGGAGGTATAGTAGGCCTTGAGACTGGACCGAGGTCGGCCCCGCAATTCTCTGCGTCGGCAGTATATGACCAGCCCCAGGGTCAGACTCGGTCCCAGCCTGCACCAAGTTAAGTGTAGTAGCGTCTTATAAGTTGGGATATGGCGGTGCGGTGAGGGGAATGTAAACAGATGGAAGAAGCGGCTGATGGCAGGAGCGGCGCTCCGCTGCCAGGCGAGCTTTCGCCAATCCAAGCCCCTGTCTCTAGGCTACTCCCCAAACAGCACTTCTAAGAACCTTTTGTATAAGACAAGGTAGTAGGTTTCTATAAGTTTAGGATATGCCGGGTGAGGGGAATGTAAACAGATATGCGCAAGAAGCGCTGAAAAATATTGGTAAATGATAAAAGTTTGCCAGTATATTTTGTGGATAACACAGCAGGGCGGTGGCGACAAAGTTAACAACTGATGTGGAATCCATGAAAACAACCCAAATTTCGCCTGACCACACCCGTTTGATAAAGGGAGATGATGGAGGCAGCTATATGGACGACTTTGGATGGGGCGGGTGGTGGTAGCAATGGAGACAACGTGTGGAGGGCTATGGAGACATTAATTTGGATAGTGCCTGAGTGGCAGTCCAAAAATTTTTCAAACCAGAGGAGCAGTAAGTGGCCCTCAGTAAAATGGAATAGATGGTGCCTGTATGTGGCAGTCCAAAAAAATTTCAAACCGAGGAGCAGGTGGTGGCCCCAGAAAAAATTGAATAGATTGGTGCCGTATGTGGCACTTCCAAAAATTGTTTTAAAACGAGGACCGGGTAGGTGGCCCTCCAGAAAAATTGAATAGATTGAGTGCCTGTATGTGGCACTCCCAAAAATGTTTTTAAAAAGAGGACCGGGTAGGTGGCCTCCAGAAAAATTAATGCATAAAGTACTATAGCTAGAGAGCCAGTGGGCCTGTCAAAAAATAGCCAGTTTCCTCTGCTTTATGTACAAAAGAGGAGAAGGAGGAAAATGAGGAGGAGGAGGAGTGGATCAATTATTCAGGTTGAGCTTCCTTCACCTGGTGGAGATTGGAAATTATGAGAAATCCAGGCTTTATTCATCTAATAGCGTCAGCCGTCAGCGGTCAGTCGACAGGCGTGTAAGCTTAGTGATGATGATGACCACCGCTGCACGTGAAAACCCGCTCGGACAAAGACGCTAGCGGGCAGCGGCAGGCAAGAACCTCCAAGGCGTACAGCGCCAGTTCGTGCACATGGCCAGCTTTGAAACCCAGTAGTTGTAGGGAGCTGTGTGATCATTAGGACGATGGTATGGTCAGCTACGTACTCCCTCACCATCTTTCTGTAAAGATCAGCCCTACTCTGCCGAGACTGGGGGACAGGTGACAGTGTCTTGATGGGGTGACATAAAGCTGGCAAAGCCTTGTAAAGGTACCTTGCCAGTGCTGGACAAGCTGCCTGCTCGCCTACTCTCCCTCGCTACTTGTCTCCGCTGAAATAAGCACTCTGCTGCGTAGCGTCAGAAGGGAAATACTGTTTCAGCTTGTGCACCAGGGCCTGCTGGTATTCATGCATTCTCACACTCCTTTCCTCTGCAGGATGAGAGTGGAAAGATTTTGTGTAACGTGGCCAGGAGAGTGAACACCCAGTAATCGGTGCTGGAATAAATTCTTTGAACGCGAGGGTCACGGGATAGGCAGCCTAGCATGAAATCTGCCATATGCGCCAGAGACCAACGCGTAAGAATACTCCCTCACTGGCCTGACTGTCCATTTCCTCTCTCCAACTCCTCAACTCCTCTTCTTCTGCCCATACACGCTGAACAGTGAAGACTCAACATGGTCCCTTTGTGTCTCGCCAACATTCTCCTCTCTCCTCTATCCTCCTCCACCTCCACCTCCTCCGATATGCGCTGAGAAACAGACCTGGGGTGCTTTGGTATCAACAAGGGAATCTTCTTCCCCGTCTCTTGTGACGAGGCAAAGCTTCCGACTTCATGCTGATCAGAGAGTTTTAACAGGCCAAGCAGGGGATGGTGAGGCTGATGATGGCGGATCGCCATGACCATCTTGTGTTGACTCTCAAAGTTACTCAGCACCTGACAGATATCAGACATCACACGCCCAATCCCATGTAGACTTGAGGAAGCTGACTGACCTGACTACCACTTCTGGTGGAAGTTGACATCTGGCAGTCTACAATCGCCGGCGCTGCTGGTAAACTCTGGATAACATGGTCAGTGTTGAATTCCACTCGTGGGCACAGTCGCACAACAGTCGGTGAGCGGGCCGTTGGAGGCGGCGCTGCGCTGCCCTGAGAGTGGGCACTGTGCTGGACTTCCTGAAATGCGCACAGATGCGGCGCACCTTCGTGAGCAAATCAGACAGATTGGGGTATGTCTTGAGGAAACGCTGAACTACAGATTTAACACATGGGCCAGGCATGGCACATGTGTCAGTCTGCCGAGTTGCAGAGCCGCCACCAGGTTACGGCCGTTGTCACACACAACCATGCTGGCTTCAGGTTCAGCGGTGCCAGCCACAGATCAGTCTGCGCCGTGATGCCCTGTAATAGCTCTGGGTCGGTGTGCCTTTTATTGTAGGTCAGCAGTTTGAGCACCGCCTGCTGTGCTTAGCGACGGCAGCTGCTGTGCCAGTAGAGAACCGACTGATGCGCCGTGCCCACGGATGGTATAGTTCGGAGGAGGAGGGGCGGAGGAGGGGTGGGTAGGAGGAGGAGGCATAGTAGGCCTGGAAACACCTGGACCGAGGTAGGCCCCGCAATCCTCCGCGTCGGCAGTATAGACCAGCCGCAGGGTCAGACTCGCTCCCAGCCTCCACCAAGTAACCCAATGTGCGTCAGCGATATATAGTGGCCTGCCCGGCAGCACTCGTCACGTGTCCGTGGTTAGGTGGACCTTGTCAGAAAAGGCGTTGGTCAGGGCACGGATGATGTGTGTCTGACACGTGCTGGTGCAGGGCTGGGACGGCACATCGGGAAAAGATAGTGGGCGGTGGGGACCGAAATACCGAGGGGCGGCCGCCGCAATGAGGTTCGAAAGGCCGGCTCTAATAGCCTAGAGGGCAGCATCTCCGGTCAAGCAATCTGGAGATGTGCACATTAAGGGCTTTGGGGGGTGACGGGTGGGCAGCTATATTTGCGTTTCCGTCCAGCGTCTGGGGTATGGAGAGCTGAACGCTGTGTGGAGCGTGGAGGATCGTGGAGGCGGACGAGGGGTTTTGTGGCAGGGTCCTGGGCAGGTGGCTGACTATCAGATGACACAGGGGAAGGAGCAGTGGTGTGGCACGGCCGGAGGGTGAACGGGCTTGTTGCCACTGAGGGGGGTGTTTAGCTTCATATGCCGGAAGCATACTGGTGGTAGTAAGCTAAGTAGTGGTGGAACCCCTGCTGAGCCTGGTTTGGCAAATGTTGCACACCACAGTCCGTCGGGCATCCTGTGTTCCTTAAAGACCTAGACTTCTGAAGATCTAGCCCTCGCCGCAAGAGCCTCGCCACGGGAGCTTCACTAGTTGACACATTGGCGCTGATGCACCAGCTCTCTGGCCCTGCCTTCCGTCTGGCCCCCCCACCCTCTTCCAACCGTTTGGTCGAGGACTCTCCTCCGTCTCAGAAGCCTCTCAACCCAGCTTGGGTCTGTCACCTCATCACCTCCGATCCCTCAGTCTGTCCCCCTGGACTTCCTGCCCTGACAACAACTTCCCCACTGTCTGACAACCGTGTCTCCTACGTCGGACCACCTCTTTACACATTCCACTACGTCAAGAAGGTCATCATACCCACAGACGGACTGTGGAAAACCTGGGCATCGGAAAATTGCTCAGCAGCAACGGACAAGTGTGGTTGTGACTGTGGGAAGGGTCCAGAAACAGTTCTCAGATGCCGGTTCAAATGCCAATTTTCCTGGGAGGGGGGCAGAGGGGGGGAGGAGGCTGAGGTGCAGGAGCTGGAGGAGTGGCGATTTCGGTGACATGGGTGGACTGCGTGGAAGACTGCTGGTGGACAAATGCTCGAAGCATTGTCAGCAATCCAAGACATCACCTGTTCGACTGTTCTGGCCTAACATGCTCTACCACGAGTCCCAGTAACTTCAGACATGAACCTCAGGGAGTGTAGCTCTGCGGCGTTCCCCTGCTCCCTCATAAGCAGGTGGTGTCTCACCCCGGCCAGGACCACGGCCTCTGACCCTGCAGTAGTTGGACGCCACACGTCCCCGCCCTCGTCCTCTACCCTAGCCTCGGTTAACATTTAAAATGAGAGTTATAACTTTAATTTTTTTTTTAACTTTTTTTGTTTTTTTGTTTTTTTTTTGTTTTTTGAGTTTTTAAAACCAAACGATGCTATCTATTGCTATGGCTATTTCTAGCAAGTATGAAGCACACACTATGCCAGATGAAGATGACCAGAAGTTATGAACAAAATAAACGAAAATAAAAAAAAGGAAAAATGCAGACGTGCCTAATTGAAATCCAACCCTACTAAATTTTCCCACTTTGGTCTTTGCAATGTGGATATGTGCGTCACTAAGCGCAAAACACACCGGTCGCAACTCACTACAAATTGCTACAATTGGCTAGTAGATGCACTGCAGCAAGTACAGCCACCAGCAGATCAACCAGAAATCAAATATATATAACGCTACTGTAGGCGTAAGTAAGCCGTTTAGATTCTCCTATGGCTATTTTCTAGCCAAGTATGAAGCCACACTACTATGCCAGATGAGATGACGCAGAGTATGAAACAAATAAACGTAAAATAAAAAAGGAAAAATGGCAGACTGTGCCTAATTGAAATCCAACCCCTACTAATTTTCCCACTTCGGTCTTTGTAATGGATATGTGCGTCACTAAGCGCAAAACACACCGTCGCAAGTCTCACTACAAATTGCTCACAATGGCTAGTAGATGCACTGCAGCGATACAGCCACCAGCAGATCAACCAAATCAAATTATATAACGCTATGTAGGCGTAAGTAAGCCGTTTAGATTCTCCTCTATGGCTATTTCTAGCCAAGTATGAAAGCACATACTATGCCAGATGAGATGACGCAGAGTTATGAAAACAAAATAACGTAAATAAAAAAGGAAAAATGGCAGACTGTGCCTAATTGAAATCCACCAACCCTACTAAATTTTCCCACTTCGGTCTTGCAATGGATATGTGCGTCACTAAGCGCAAAACACACCGGTCGCAAGTCTCCACTACAAATTGCTCACAATTGGCTAGTAGATGCACTGCAGCAAGTACAGCCACCAGCAGATCAACCAGAAATCAAATATATCTAAACGCTACTGTAGGCGTAAGTAAGCCGTTTAGATTCTCCTATGGATTTTCTAGCCAAGTATGAAAGCACACTACTATGCCAGATGAGATGACGCAGAGTTATGAAACAAAATAAACGTAAAATAAAAAAGGAAAAATGGCAGACTGTGCCTAATTGAAATCCAAACCCTACTAATTTTCCCACTTCGGTCTTGAATGGATATGTGCGTCACTAAACGCAAAACACAGCGGTCGCAAGTCTCACTACAAATTGCTCACAATTTGCTAGTAGATGCACTGGCAGCAAGTAAGCCACCAGCAGATCAACCAGAAATCAAATATATATAACGCTACTGTAGGCGTAGTAAGCTGTTTGGATTCTTCCTATGGCTATTTTTCTAGCCAAGTAGAAAGCACACTACTATGCCAGATGAGATGACACTAGTTATTAAAAAATAAACGTAAAATAAAAAGTAAATGGCAGACTGTGCCTAATTGAAATCAAACCCCTAATAATTTTCCCACTTCGGTCTTTGAGGTGTGGATATGTGTGCCACTAAGAGCTAAACACAACGGTAGCAAAATCCCCCTGCAAATTCCTCACATATGGTACTAGTGCAAAAAAAAAAAAAGTAGAACGTTATTGTAGCCCTAAGAAGGGCTGTTGGGTCTTGGAGAATCACTCCTGCCTAACAGTAAGCTAATAGAACACCTAACGCTTTCCCTGACCAGAGCACAGCTCTCTCCCTAGCGGCATCCAGACACAGAATGATCCGAGCAGCGCGGGCGGGGCTAGTCTATTCCAGGGTCACCTGACTGGCCAGCCAACCACTGCTATCGACGTGTAAGGGTACCACGTCAGTGCTGGGTGGAGTGCGAGTCCCTGGCTTGTGATTGGCTCTGTTTCTGGCCGCCAAAAAGCAAACGGCGTGGAGCTGCATTTTCTCCCCGGGACCGAAGTATTCGTCCAAGCAACGAGCAGTTTCGAGTACGCTAATGCTCGACCGAGCATCAAGCTCGGACGAGCATGTTCGCTCATCTCTAGTCGCAACCTGTGTGTCCAACGACTACGTCACCATTTCTCTGGGGTGACATATTAACCGATTTGCCCTGTTGCCTTGCGCCATTTCCCATCACCTTAACATAATGGTATAATCCTAATTTACTGTACATGTATGGTGTCAAAAAAAGCAAATTGAAAAAAGAGAATGAGATATTGTTAGGATTATTAGCCAAATAATCTTTTCATCTCCATTGAGAGTGAATACTTCTCCTTTCTCACTTCCTTACTGACGCATTCTATCTCATCCTACCTAGTAAGCAAGAATAATAAGAATGTCACACTTTGGATTTCAGGATGTTGCGGGGAGTGGTGAACCCTCGAATTTCACTTCTATATATTCATAGTGACTCAATTGTGATGTTGAATATGATGCCTGTAAATAGCAACACATCTATATAAAGAATTACCATCTGCTGACCCCTCCATTATCATACCCTGCATTACTGATTAGTTTGTTAGCGGACCCCTTATCTTATGATACCCTGCATGTATGAGTAGTTTGCTGATGGATCCATTTCTTTATAGTGCTCAGGATTACTGAGCAGTTTATTAGCTGACCCCTCCACTATTATACCCTACATTACTGAGCAGATTGTTGGCTGACCCCTCCATTATCATACCCATTTCCTTATGATACCCTGCATGTCTAAGTAGTTTGTTGATGGATCCATTTCTTTATTATGTCCTGCATTACTGAGCAGTTTATTGGGTGACCCCTTACCTTATCATACCCTGCATTACTGAGTAGTGTGATAGCTGACCCCTTACCTATTATCTGATCACTGGTAGTTGATAACGGACCCCTTACTTATCATACCTGCATTATGAGCAGTTTATTGGGGAACCCTACCTTATCCAACCTGCATCGTGAGTAGTGGGATAGCTGATCCCTACCTTATCATACCTGCATCACTGAGGTAGTGGGATAGCTGATCCTTACCTTATCATACCCTGCATTACTGAGAGTTATGGGTGACCCTTCCCATATATTACTGCATTACTGAGTAGTGGGATAGTGAACCAGGGGCGCACCTGCCATGAGGCGAGTTGAGATTCTCGCCCAGGGGCGCACTTCCTTACACTCAGGGGGCGGCGTCGGGCTCCCGCCCGCGGCATGTGTTCCGTGGCCGGAACATTCCCCGACCCCCCGCCCACATTCCGCGCTCATCACATCCACCCGCCCACTCACATCACCCGCGCGCGGACGGCACATGTGCCTGCGGCCGGGCGACACTTCCCCCCCAACCCGCCCATCCATTCAACACGCGCGTGGCCGGCACATTACTGCGCGCCCACAGAAACGTCCCCCGCGCGCCGCCCCCAAAACTTCCCCATGCGCGCCCGTGACACTTCCACCCATCGCAGCCCGCCTATTTCATCCACCGGCTGGCACAAGTACACTCCCTGCCCCAGCCCAATGTCTGCGTGGTCCCACCCCATTCAACGCTCCGATTCCGCCCCCATGCTCCGTTTTCGCACCCCCTCGGTCCGTCATCTGCCTCCGTACCACACCCCCCTCCCCCTCTCCGACATCCCCAGCAACAACCCCCCCCCCCCCACCAGAGGACAAGGCCAAGAGACATGAAGAAAAGAGTGAAGGTAACTGTATGTATGTCCGTAGATTTGCTGTATATACTGTATATATATATATATATGTATGTATGTGTGTACATTCAGCGTGCCACCATGTAAAATACTATATGAGTACGCTATAGTATTAATGGTATATGGAGGCACTCTTATTTTATTGTATGGAGGACGGTATGTATTATATGGTTATGGAGGCACTGATGTATTATCTGGTATATGGCGGCACGCTCATGTATTATATGGGATATGGCGGCACGCTGTTGTATTATATGCTATATGGAGGCACGCTTGTATGTATTATAGGTATATGGAGATATGTATGTATATATGGTATGGCAGCAATGTATGTATTATATGGTATATGTGAAAGCTCTTATGTATTATGGTATATGGTGGCACGCTGGTAGTATTATGGTATATGGCGGCGCGATGTATGTATTATATGGTATATGGCGGCCACGCTGTATTATTAATGGTATATGGGGCACGCTGTATGATTATATGGATTATGGCGGCACGTGTATGTATTATATGGTATATGGCGGCACGCTGTATGAGTATATGGTATATGGCGGCGACGCGTATGGTATTATATGGTATATGGCGGCACGCTGTATGTAGTTATAGGTATATGGCGGCACGCTGTATGTATTTATATGGTATGATGGGGGCGCTGATGTATTATATGGTTATGGGGGCACGCTGGTTGTATGTATATCTGTATGGAGGCAATGTATGTATTATATATGCTATATGGCGGCACGCTGTAGTGTATTATATGGTATATGGCGGCACGCTGTATGTATTATATGGTATATGGCGGCACGTGTATGTATATATGTATATGGCGGCACGCTGTATGTATTATTATGGTATTGCGGAACGTGTATGTATTATATGGTATATGCGGCACGTGTATGATTATATGGTATATGGAGGCACGCTGGTGTTTTACGGTATGTGGGCACGCTGTATGCGTATTACATGGTATATGGCGGCACGCACACATGTATTATAGGTATATGGCGGACGCTGTATGTATTTATGATATATGGCGGCACGCTGTATTGATTTTATATTATTATGGCGCACGCGTATGTTTATATGGTATATGGCGGCACGCTGTATGTATTATATGGTATATGGCGGCACGCTTTATTGATTTTATATTATATGGCGGCACGCTGTATTGTTTTTATATTATATGGCGGATTATTTTATGTATATTGTTTTTTGTAGTAGCTTGCTGTGTGAATTTTATAGTTCATGGAGGGAAGCTTTATGTATTTTGCATTGGTAAAATGTGAAAATAAAGCAATATGATTGGGTCTGGTCCTGACACTCCTTGATATTTTACATGTATGGGGGGGGGGGGGCGTTTTTCTATAGTTCGCCTCAGGCAGCAGAAAGGCTAGGTGCACCCCTGAGCTGACCCCTTACCTTATTATACACTGCATCACTGAGTAGTTTGATAACGGACCCCTTACCTTATCATACCCTGCATTACTGAGTAGTGGGATAGCTGATCCCTTACCTTATCATACCCTGCATCACTGAGTAGTTTGATAACGGACCCCTTACCTTATCATACCCTGCATAACTGAGTAGTGGGATAGCTGATCCCTTACCTTATCATACCCTGCATCACTGAGTAGTTTGATAACGGACCCCTTACCTTATCATACCCTGCATTACTGAGTAGTGGGATAGATGATCCCTTACCTTATCCTACCCTGCATTACTGAGCAGTGTGATGGGTGATTCCTTCCCTTATCATACCCTGCATCACTGAGTAGTGTGATAGCTGATCCCTCCCCTTATCATACCCTGCATTACTGAGCAGTTTCTTGACAGTTTCTGAATAGTTTGTTGGCGACTCCTTTCCTCATGTCCTACATGACTGACAACTGCTAAGCAGCAACCATAGAAAAGTACATTACCAAGAAAGTGGACACATCCTATGAAATAAACATGGAGGTTTAACTATAATGGATAATGATGTAGTATGACAATGATAACTAGAACCAACCACCATGTGAGGAGTTCGGTATATAAAGTTATTTATAGATTTATATACCATTCATATGCAGATACCGGGTCCCACTGGAGGAGACATGCAGACCCCACTCTCTTAAGAATTTCTGGGTCTCCCAGTGGTCAGACCCCTATCACACATCTAGAGTACCCGATATAACGGTAGTTCATGGGGCAAGCAGATTATATGTGTTACAGAACATAAAATGCACAAAAACCTACACTGTTAGAGGACGTTGTCTGTAGGGCCGGGTTACATGAGATGCCTACAAACATGATCCTACACAGTGTCCTGGTGTAAACCTGCAACAGTATAAATTCGGGTGCGTGCACAATGATGTGATCTTGTAGTAGTTGGAAGCAACAGAAAAAGCAAAAATTGTTAAGAGACTGTTAACATAATAGTAGCAGCCACATCCATTGCTTGTGTCTACGTCAAGTCAAGTTCAGCGTCATCTGCCATGTCTGACAGTAAGTGTTTGTCTTCCTTGCGTGAGCCCCAACAAAATCCAACAAACAAAAAATATGCATTATTAAGTACACAGGATGTAAAGAGGACAAGGTTGGTCTGATGTAACGTTACCACTTACTACGAAGGTGGTTGCAAAAGCGGATGTGGATAGGAACTGGCAGAGAGGACAGTCACTACACGCGAAAAGCTAAAAGTACAGATTGTTGTTTCATTAGTGATTATGGTTAAGAAAATTTTCAATATTCTCCAATTTATGAAACAATGGGGCAGATTTACTTAGGTATTCACTAAGGTAGTTCCTCCGCCGTCCACCAGGTGGCGCTGCTGCGCTGAAGAGCATCGGAAGGCACTGGAATACACCGAGCCGGGCTGAGTGAAGGTAAGTGCGATTTTCGCGACACATTTTTGTTTTTTAAATGCGGCGGTTTTTCCGAATCCGTCGGGTTTTCGTTTGGCCACGCCGATGCGCCACAATCCGATCGCGTGCGCCAAAATCCCGGGGCAATTCAGGGGAAATTGGTGCAAATCGGAAATATTCGGGTAACACGTCGGGAAAACGCGAATCGGGCCCATAGTAAATGACCCCCAATGTGTTAATATTTTTGGTCCATTCTTGTAGTTTTTTTTGCTGAATTTTTGCAGAATTTAACCCTTCAGATTCTATTTTTTAACATGTCATACATATCATAACTACAAAAATTAAAAAAAAAAAACACATGACATGTTTCTTGTCATTACTCACCCAAACTTTAAAACTAACTTTAAAGCAAAAATAATGCATATACAGCTTTGGGAAGGTGTACATTAAGGGTAACCTGTCACCACATTTTTCACAAATACAGCAAGTGGCAGATTCCCATGAAATCCTATTAACTAACTGACCTCCTTTTAGCTAAAATTGTTCCCCTAAGATTCCCATATATTCAACTTTATGATTTTACCTGGTATCCAGGGATGTCTATAACAAAAAGAGGGCTGAATCCTGCAGCTCCTCCCCATGCTTTCTCTGCATGCAGCAGTTATGTCATGTGACCAGGGGGACATCATTGCAGGTCCTTTAGCCTCCTAACTTTAGCAAACTGTACACCAAGCATATAACTCAGGAAATCACAGCAGTCTGCATTGAGAGGATTAGAAGTCCTTGCAGGCATGCTGTGAATTTATGTGGTCAGATATGTGCATGGGGTACAGTTTGTTAATGTTAAGATGTGCCAGTTTGATGCACATCCTTTGCCTTGCACATGTGCTGAACTTGGTGGTGCCAAAGCTCCTGGCCAACTACACAGAGCTGCCTGAGCTGCTGCTGCAGATGTGTGGCTTGTGTTTGCAATTTTGGTATTCGCACACTGCCGCTGCTCTTCTTTCTGCACTGCAGTGGAACTTTGGCCTGCCCACTCACCTCATATGTGATGTGCCAACTAGGTGGAATTCAACTTTGCATAGGATTGGCGTTTTTCTTGGTCAGCACCACAATGGAAGACACGAGGGAGGAAAAATGGGGTATGAACTGCCGGTAGTAATTAGCGAAGCCCAGGAATCTCTGGATGGCACGAAGTCCCACTGGGCAGGGCCACTGATGTACCGCAGACAATTTCATGGGATCCATCTGTAGTCTCAGATGATGTCAAAGATGATATACCCGAGGAAAGGAAGACTCATTTGATGGAATAGGCAATTGTCGAGCTTGGCATACAGGCGATTGGCGCTGGAGTATTAGACTTACTTTAGCCTGATGGGACTCGAGGTCCGCAGAGAACACCAGGATATCATCCAGATAGACCACGACACAGGTATATAGCCTCTGAAAATGTTATTGACGAACTTCTAGAATACGGCTGATGCATTGCAAACGAGATACTGGAAGCGCCCATCCTGAGTTTTGAAGGCGGTCTTCCATTTGCAAATGCGATTATATGACCCACGTAGGTCTAATTTGGTGAAGACCTTGGCTCCTCGCAAGCAGTCGAAGAGTTCTGTGATCAGAGTTAGTGGGTAGCGGTTCTTCACTGTTATTTTGTTAAGACCGCAATAGTCTATGCATAGACGGAGTGAACCGTCCTTCTTGGCCAAGAAGAACCCAGTACGAGCAGGGAAAGACGACTTGCATATGAACCCCTTCTGCAGATTCTCCTTCATATAGGCTGACATAGCTACGGTTTCAGGCATAGAAAGTGGGTACACCCAACCCCGTGGAGGAGGTGTATCCGGCAACAGGTCTATAGGTCAGTCGTAGGGACAGTGTGGTGGCAGAGTTTCTACTTGCTTCTCCAAGAAGACATCAGCTAAGTCCATATGCGAAGCAGAGAGACACACCAGAGGCTTGGAGGACACCGGAAAAGACATGAGGGACACAGAATGAAGTGCTTCCAGACAACGTGACGGGAATTCCGGTCCCCAACAAATAACTTCCCCAGTCATGCTGCACAGGAGCATGACGTTGCAACCATGGAAGACCCAACAGAACAGAGGAGGTAGACAGAGGTAGCACAAAAAATGCTGGGCGGACGCTGTGGGCGGAGTGGACAGTTCTGAGAAAGACTAAGGCTTTTTAGCTGAAACGCGTAGATCAGAACCTACTGGGGGTCATTTACTAAGGGCCCGATTCACGTTTTCCCGACGTGTTACCCGAATATTTCAGTTTTGCGCCGATTTTCCATGAATTGCCCCGGGATTTTGGCACACGCGATCGGATTGTGGCGCATCAGCGCTGGCATGCACATGACGGAAATCGGGGGGGGGGGGGGGGGGAACGAAAACGGATTCGGAAAAACCGCCGCATTTAAAAAAAAAAAAAAGTGTCGCGGGACTCACGCTTACCTTCACTTGGTCCAGCTTGGTGAAGATCAGTGCATTCCGGGGAACTTCAGCGCAGCAGCGCCACCTGGTGGACGTCGGAGGAACTACCTTAGTGAATCCCGGCCGGACCCAAATCCACCGCAGAGAACGCGCCGCTGGATCGCGAATGGACCAGGTAAGTAAATTTGCCCCATTGTGTTTTACCGAATGTACGTCCATGCTGTTTGCTGAATAAAGAAAATTTGATTTTACAAAGACCAAGGAGTCTGCGCTGGAGTTTTCTTCCGTTTTCTTCTTTGCAAGTCCCGAGGAAGTGCTCCGGGCTGGTACAGTAGATTCTTCTGTCGTTGTCGGGAGCACTCTTAGGGTGTCAGACAAGTTTTATCCACCTGCATGGCCTCCTCTGCAGCAGTCAAGGAGGGCGGCTGTGGTGGTCTTTTGAACACTGGAGCCAAGCGGGGCAGTCAAGGGGTCCTGATCTGTGCTTGTTCAAGATGCTGGTGCTCCAGACGCTCTTGGTGCTGGATGTCAATCCGAGTGGCCGGGGTGATGAGGTCACTCAGAGAAGATGGCAGGTCCCGACAGGACAACAGGGCATCTTTGATTCAACTAGCCAGTCCTTTCTTAAAGGACGATCAAGGCCAGTTCGGAGGCAACCATGCGGAATTGAACCGCGTAATCACCAACTGACAAGTCACCTTGATGTAAGTTCAGCAGGGTGGTTTCAGCAGAAGTTGCCAGGGGTGGTTCAGAATGTGGAGCAGAATTCAGCTAGAAATATGGTGAGATCGGCCGTGACCGGCCCTAATTCTACAAATAGAGCATGAGACAAAAATAAGTAAGTACAAGAGCAAATTGGTGGAGGCACAACTGGTGTTCCCATCTGACATTGAGAGCTCAGTGGCAACACAAGGAAGAGGAAGAAGTTACCAACACAACTGGCACCACCAGCACCACCTCAGTGACCATGGCCACAATGTGGAACAAAATATTCAATTCTCCTCCACCACCACCACTGGACATGGCACGTAGGCATGTGACTCAAATGATTATCTGTTCACACATCTCAAAGTACTGAAGGATGGGTCCTCCATATTCAATTTCTGGGTGGGAAAATTGGACACGTGGCCAGAGCTTGCCCTTGCAGGTGCTGTCCTGTCGCTATTGTACTGTCAGCATATTCAGCACTGCCAGTGGTGTCATCAACGACAAGAGGATCCGCCTGTCTACAGCCAACGTAGACTTTCCAGAACCAAATTTTCCCCCAATATTCTGACAAACTTGAATTTTGACCAACCTGCTCATCACTAGTCACCTTTTCATTTATACCACATAAGGAAGTTCTAAAGATTTAATTTCATGAACAGGTGTCCCCCTCCCCCCAAGAACAGCCATAGAGGCTGAATGTTTAGTAGTAGGATAAATTATGCTGAACTATGGAAAGATGCATTGCAACATGAGCCGGTATAGAGAGCAAACAACTCCCAACTCTCAGGGCAAAACATGCTCAGAAGTGCATGGCAGTGAGCCCGGGCTATTGTGTAATTATGCGGTTCTTCTTGCAAAAAGGAACATGTGGTGTCAACATCTTAGAGGATATACAAAAATTCTACGTTTTCTGCTGAAGAAAATCTGATATCTGCAGAAAGAAGAAAATGCTTTTCAATAACACGCACTAACTCCACCACCTTTCACTGACTGCTTCACACACTTTGGGTTCAATCTTTCCCCAAGTTTGACGCTGATGTAGAGTGAGCCGCCTAATATAAGGTAGCACAGGAGGCATAGTTTTGCTTATTGGAAATCTTATTTGAATATTCCCAGAATCCCTAGCAGAGTATACATTGCCTTTAATACCCCATATCCCTGATAAAATGGTCCGCAATGTCAATCTCCATAAAGAGAATGAATCCCTTCCTGATATTGTACTGACAAGATACAATTACATTGAAACAGCGTTGTCTACAGTTGGGAAACAATTACTCTGAGAGGAGATTTGTGGACTTCGCTATTATCCCACCTTATGTCACTAGGCTTCTTGAAAGTCAGACATTGATGTTGAAGGAGCTGCATTATTTAAGGTAGCACTGGAGGCATAGTTTTGTGTTTCCCTTTGAGAAAAACTTTGCAAATGACTTACCCAGAATCCCCAGCAGGGCATTAAGACTCTGTACACCTGAAATGGTGGCCTGCAAATGTGATCTCAATCAAGAGAATAAATCCCTTACTAACCTTTATCATGTATATAAAAAATGGCATAAATTTTTCCAGAATCTCCTCTACTCTTCAGTGGTTTTGTTCCTGTGACTAAGGGTGGTGACACACATGGCGTTTTTGGGCCGTTTTTAGTTAGTGTGTTTTCAGATCGTAAAAAACGCATGCGTTTTTGACAGGTTTGACCAATTATCTTAATTCAAACTAGACAAAAGCACGATTATTTGTCCCGATCCGCCACCTTCACGCCAGTAGAGCGTGAAGGGGCGGGGCCGGCCGGGAGTGGGCCGACGCGGGGCTTTACTTTCCCCACGCCTGCGCACTTGCTGCCGCCGGCGACTTTTCATATATGGCCCTGCCTGGCGTAGGATAAACGCTGCACAGCCGGCTGCCCCAATACATCAAGAGGCAGAAGCCTCTTGATGTATCCCGTTGCGAACATGCAGCGGCGGGGCTATCATACGCTGGTACACGAGCGTTCTTAGCAACACAATTGTTGGAAAGGGTTCACACCAATAAGAGCCATGCATTAAGGTCCTTCAGTTTGTTTATATATGATATTTTTTAACATACTTTTTTTTTTGCAGATTTTTGAGATCTATCTTCATTTTCATACTCATTTTTTTCGAGGTAGGTGCTCCATCAAGGTGTTGTAAATACATAGTTGATGCACATTGCACTTGTCACTTTAGGATTACACGGGATGAGTATTTGATGAGCATTACTATGATGTCCAGATGAAATATGTACAGGTGGTCCTCTACTTAAGAACACCCGACTTACAGACAATCCCTAGTTACAAACGGATTTCTGGATGCTGGCAATTTACTGTAGTTTAGTCCCAGGCTACAATAGTTATCAAAGGTTTCTGCAATTAAGCTTTAGTGTTAATCCTGTTTTTTATTACAATCCAACATTTTTTAAATCCATTTGTCACAGAGATCCAAAAAAAATGTGTCTGCGGTTACAATTATAAAATATAACGTTCCGACTTACATACAAATTCAACTTAAGAACAAATCTACGGAACCTATCTTGTACGTAACCCGGGGACTGTCTGTATACGGAAGCACTTTTTTATATCATGCATTTTTAATTAGGGGGCGGTCTTACTTGGTCACATGACCATATTTTTTTGTATATACATGCCGCCCTTGTGTATTATGCACATTACTTGAGCCGAAACATCACCTCTTTATCTCTATAGAATAAACCACCTACCTTATCTTGGTCGTGTTGGAGTTTGTAACATGAGATAAAGTTGTATTCTTTTCTGATATAGAAGACGACCTCCCATCTCATTAATATGATTATTATGATAATGAGATTTTTTTTTTTTGTTGGATATGTTACTCTACAGATCTGACCTAGTTTACTAGCCTCAACAAAGGCCACTAGGCCGGATTAGACCTTCCATTAAATATATGTCCCTGGGAGGAGGGATGAGGTTTTAATCCCAAATTCATTTATACGAGGGCAGAAGTAGAGTAATCTGACTTGTAACTGCTCATACTGCAGCGCTACAGCCTATGTCTGATCATCATTCTCATCGCCTTCTTATCAGATGGTTAACCCCTTACTGCCCAAGCCACTTTTCACCATCCTGACACGGCCCATTTTTTCAAATCTGCCCTGTGTCACTATATGTGGTTATAACTTCGGAAAAGCTTTAACATATCCAAGTGATTTTGAAATAGTTTTCTCGTGACACTTTGTACTTCATGTTAGTTGAAAAATTGTTGTGTCATGTTTTGCGTTTATTTACAAAAAAAACCTATATTTGGTGAAAATTTTGAAAAATTCTCGATTTTCGAAATTCAAAATGTTCTACTTTTTCCATACACAGTCGTAACAGCAAAAAACGTAATAACTAACATTTACCCAATGTCTACTTTATGTCAACCTGTTTTTTTGTCCATTCTCTCATTTTTGTTTGAATTCTAGGTGCAATTTTTCACATTTTCATAAAAAAACACAAGATCACACTATTGAGGGACCTGCTCAGATTTCAAGTCACGTTGAGAGGCCTAAATAATAGTAAAACCCCCTAAATGACCCCAATATACAAACTACACCCCTCAATGTATGTAAAACTTTTATGAAGTTTGTTAACCCTTTAATTGTTTTACAGTGGTTAAAACAAAATCCTGTGCAATTTTGATATTTCAGTTTTTTGGGCTTAATGAATGTGTTTTGCACAAAATGTACAAATTCTCAGTGGATAAAACACCAAAACGCTCCACAAAGTTTGATACCCAATCTCTCCCGCGTATAACAATACCCCATATGTGGTGGTAACCTGCTGTATGGGTGCACGACAGGGCATCGAAGGGAAGCTGCGCCATTCAGAGCAGATTATGCATTGTCACTTTTTATTGGTTGTACAATCTTTATTTTTTGGCAATTTAGAAGAATAAGGGCTTATTCTCTGCGACGTGAGATGCACTTTACAAATACTTCATTTTAGTGGGTCATTAGCTTATTGATGAGATTTTGTTAACTCTTGAATGTATGGAGGAAAAGAAAATCGACAATTTTGGTTTCCTTACTTTTTGTATTTTGGGGGGGGGGGGGGGGCTTCCCCTTTATAAAAAAAATATTATATTGGGGCACATTTACTTACCTGGTCCCTGCCCATCTGCCGCGATTCATGAAGATCGTGCGCCTGATATCCTGCATGTGTCACTTCCCCGCTGAGGTCCGCCGGAGTTCACCTTCTTCTTCCTGGTGCATGTAAGTGCTTGGCTTGTGACACAAATTGATTTGTTAAATCCTGCGCGTTGTCCGAATCCGTCGGATCGTGTCGTGTGAAACCCGGCGCGATTGCGACACAAAACGATCGACGTTCACCAAGCGGGTCCAATAATGTTACCAATTTATTGTACAGATTGTTACGGACGCGGCAATACCAAATATGTGGAGGGGTTTTCATGATTTTGTGTTTTTTGTACTTTATTAGGTATGTAGAGGGAATGTTGGTGTTTAGGGGATTTTCACTTTTTTATTAAAAAATGTTTTTACTAGATGTTTTAAACTTTGTTTTTTACTTTTACAGGTTGGCTTGAACAAGCAATGCTCTGATCATGCTCAGTATGTTACAGCCAGGTCCTGCTAGGGGGCAGATTACCGGGACTGCCTTTGGAACCATGGACTACACCCCCCCCCCCCCCGGTATGCGCCGCGAGGGGGGTCCAGATCGGTATATATAGCCCTTACATGCAGCAGTCATGCATGATCGTGGCGTGTAAGGGGTTAACACCCACAATTGGAGGAATCGACCAGTGCCATTCGGCAAGTCCCTGCCATCCGTGACGTAGTACTTCTTCCAATGTCTGTATGTGGTTGAAGGGGTTGTCCTCTTTCAGCAAATAATTAATATTTCCAATATACTTTCTGTATCATTTCATCGTGGTTTTCAAGATGTCTGCTTGCTGTCATTCCATAGGAAGCTTCATTGTTTACTTCCAGTGAATAGAAATGTCCATGGTCATGTGATGTCACGCAGGTGCACGAGCCGTTACTATCACACAGCTCTGGTTACTCTCTCTGATACTAACAGCTTGTGCACCTGCGTGTCCATTGCAAGACCATGGACAGATTTCTATCCACTGGAAGTAAACATAGAAACTTTTTGTAGAATGACAGCAAGCAGAGATCTAGAACCGCGAGGAATTGCTGCGGAAAATAAATTGGAAACCTGCATAACTTTTCCTTACACAAACAGTATCAATTATTTGCTGAAAGTGGACAATCCCTTTAAATCTACATAGATATAAGGGTTGTACAGGGTGTACAGATAGCACCACGCCTCTCCACAGATTATGTCTGGTATTGCAGTTTTGATTTGTCCAGGGTTTTGAGCATTTTTTAGGTTTCCATGTGTGCTAAAGGGTATTCCTCAAAAAACTAAAATCACCTGCTAGTTTTGGTTGTGGCAAACAGGGCGGGTTAAGACTCTGCCACGGCCCCTGGACTGTGTGATTATTTGATGAAATTGCTCTTGAGCATATGTGTGTTGAGAGCCGTCATGAATGTATGATTATTTAAAGAATGAATGTCCCTCTCACTATTATCTCTACAGGGCGGTACAAAGTTTGGTGAGTGGTATGAGCGGCCATGGACCCCGGGCTGCCACCCAAACCCAACGCTTATTCTGAACATTTCAAGCTGGTTAAGAAGAAATGTTTTGTAGCCATAACCAGTTGACTATTGACTGTGCAACACCCCTGCCGATACAAGGCAGAGGGGTTGTTGCGAATACGTCCCAATATGTAGCTTGCTACCTGTGTGGAGTCTGATCAACCCCACAGCAGGTCACTACACAACACGGGGAACACTGCAGCAGTAGATCCTGCCTGGTAATGCAGGAGTTAATTGTTTAATGTGATATCATTCCATCGGCCAATCACATCTGTTATCTTATTGTATTGTAAGCTGGGATGTAATTGGAGGAGTAACCACCTGACCAGTGGGAGTAATAAAACCCCTGGTCAGGAAAGTTCTAGAGATCAGTTAGTCTCTGAGGGAGACCAGTACAGTGCAGCCAGTACACCAGATCAGGCCAGTCTAGTCAGACAGAGGAGAGCCAGCTCATTGTCTGAGCAGCTCTGAGGAGATAGTGAGAGTAGGGGTATCATCCTACCTTCAAGGGTGATATCTGTAGTAACCCAGGACAAGCTGAAGCATCCTATTAGGACACAGTTACCTCCCAGCCTGCCCCTGCATCCAGGCTGGTGATCAATCCCTGTGGTTCCCTCTCTAAGTGCATCCCCAGCCTTCTACCATTGTCAAGATTCGTTTGGCACAATATCCACTGTTCCTGTTGGTTCCAATAAAGAACTGTAAGTTGCTTTTAGACAACGTCTGCCTCAGTCTGATCCCTGCTACTATGGCTGTCACCATCACGGGCACCCTATGCACTACACAGGGACTCGTACTCCAGACCCCAAAGGGTTGCCCCAGGGAGAATCACTATAACTGTCTCTCCCTCATCATTTCTTGTCAACACCACCTGCTGGAGACCTGCCAGGCTAAAGGACAGCCCTCCGGTCCCCATACCAAGCACCGTGACACTAGCGTGCCTAGGCCGCAACCGCCAGCCACTTCGGTATTCCGGGCCCCGGCTGTCTTCAGGCCCCAGAGAAAAAAGGCTAGGCCCCGGTGGGGGATGTTGCAACTGTGTTTGGGGTTGTCCCATCCCTTGCCGATGTTGGATGTTAACAATGCACGTAGGGACAGAGTTCTGACATGGGAAGACATTGGGATCACATATATGGAGGGCGGTAGAGTCTCATCAGACAGGTATGTGATTGGCCAACATCAATATATAGAGTCAAAGTCTAAAGTAGAGTAAAATGTCCTCCAGGATTGTGTACCTCCATATAAGATCTCCAAGGATCGATTCTCCCCCTCACACACACATACTCACACACACACACTCACACCCGACACATCCACAATCTTAAAAAAACGATATTACTTCCTAAATCTCTTACCTTGTATGGATCCAGAATCTCAGCCTGTGTTGTAACCTAGAGGACTCTCTCTAATCCTGCAGCCTTCAGAGCTGAGATCTCCCAGAATTCATTGCATTGTCAAGAGATAGTGTTTATTCACTGTGCACTTTACACAGTTAGACGCAGGACGGGTGACAGTAACGCCTCCCCCTCCTCCTTCCCCCCATTATGGGGGCTTACATACAAAGTATAATATTTTATATATCCAGCAGATATCATTCATGTCAGGCGCAATGTGATTTTGTTATCTCAGACAAACATATGATAGATATCTATGTAACTGGTCCTACGTTAACAAGTGATCAAGCTGATATGTTTAGGAGGAAACTAAGGGTGGTGACCTCGCTGTGATTTCTCCTCCTTCGAGGCGTAAAAGTGTCTAAATCTGTCTAAAACACTTGTAAAATGTAATTTTTGGCATAAACTGATACATTTATTAGATACGTCCCAATGGGGGAGATTTATCAGAAGTTTCTGAGTCAAAACTGTTCTAGTTGCCCATGGAAACCAATCAGAGCTCAGTTTTAATTTTCTAAACAGCTGTGGGAAAATGAAAGCTGAGCTCTGATTGGTTGCGATGGGCAACTAGAACAGTTCTGCTCTAAGAGACTTATAATAAATCTCCCCCAATATGTCTGGTACATTTGGGACTTGGTTCCCTGGTAAGTCCTCCTGCAGCTACCCAATGATCAGCACATTACAGGATAAAGGTACGTTGTCAGTCATCTATGTCCTTGGCCTCCGTGATGAATTATCCCCTATGATTTGGTACATTTTAGACAAAACATCGTAAAATAACTTACTTTTCTTGAGGTTTTTTTGGAGACAGGATTTCAGTCTTCTGTAGTTCCCAAAAAAGGATAAAACTGGAAACTTTTCTGCGTATAGAGGATCCAAACTGATAACTAAAAAGAGTGCCGCCATCTGGACATAAGGGGTACTACACCTATCTTTTATTTTATTATTATTTAACGCTTCGCAACCTAGTTTTACTGTTCAGATACTTTTTTAATATGTTGTTGATCATCCCTGAGGTCATCAGTAGAAATAGTGATTAAATCTATTATTGTGCAGTGCATTCATCATTTTTATAATTTTTAGGCAAATTGAGCTTACCATCATCTTCGCAATGGGAGTCATAATCAGGGTAGCTCTTTGATAACACATCATGAATAATTTAGTTCCCAGACAGATGTGTTCCCAGCCAATCAAGTAATAGCTTTCATTTCATATTCTGCTCTTGAAGAATGAAAACTGGCCTGTGATTGGTTCTTTTTTTTTTGTAGGGTCTCATTTCCACTATGGACCTTCAAAAGATTCTAAGGAAATGTCATACCTTAAGCATTACAAAATCAGGACTTCAACAGATGGTGAGCTCCATCCTAATCTTCACTAAAAGGTAAGGTACACCACAATCATGACTTCACCAGAAAATAAAGTCCACCCCAGTCAGGACTTCACTAGAAACAAAGGTTCACCCCAATCAAAACTTCACCAAAAAGTAGCATACACCCCAATCAGGACTTTTATAGAAACTAAGGTTCACCCAAATCAGGACTTCACCAGAATTTCACCTCCACATCAATCAGGACTCACCAGAAAGTAACTTCCACTCCAATCAGGACTTCACTTGAAAGTAAGGTTCAACCTAATCATGACTGCACCAGAAAGTGAGATCTAGTCCAATCAGGATTTCACCAGAAATGAAGTTCCACCCCAGCCAGCACTTCACTAGAGGGTGAACTCCAACCCAATCAGGACTTCACCAGAGGGTGAACTCCAACCCAATCAGGACTTCACCAGAGGGTGAACTCCAACCCAATCAGGACTTCACCACAGGGTGAACTCCAACCCAATCAGGACTTCACCAGAGGGTGAACTCCAACCCAATCAGGACTTCACCAGAAGATGAACTCCAACCCAATCAGGACTTCACCAGAGGGTGAACTTCAACCCAATCAGGACTTCACCAGAGAGTGAACTCCAACCCAATCAGGACTTCACCACAGGGCGAACTCCAACCCAATCAGGACTTCACCACAGGGTGAACTCCAACCCAATAAGGACTTCACCAGAAGATGAACTCTAACCCAATCAGGATTTCACCAGAAGATGAACTCCAACCCAATCAGGACTTCACCAGAGGGTGAACTTCAACCAATCAGGCTTCACCAAGAGTGAACTCCACCCATCAGGACTTCACACAGGGTGAACTCCAACCAATCAGGACTTCACCAGGGCGAACTATAACCCAATCAGGACTTCACCACAGGGTGAACTCCAACCCAATAAGGACTTCACCAGAAGATGAACTCCAACCCAATCAGGACTTCACCAGAGGGTGAACTTCAACCCAATCAGGATTTCACCAGAGGGTGAACTTCAACCCAATCATGACTTCACCACAGGGTGAACTCCAACCCAATCAAGACTTCACCAGAAGGTAACCTCCTCCCCCATCAGGCTGAAATTAGGTGTAAGTGCCATCTCATTTAAGACTTCCTCATTATTCTCATTTGACATTCAGGAGTCACCCAACACCTGTTGCTCTGTGGTTGTCTTTGTAGGTTGTAGCTACATTGGGTGCAGTACATGTTAGGTTGTAGGGACACTTTTACAATTTACCCTGGAGGCTTAAAGAGGATTTTTTTTTGGCTGCTCCAATTCTATGCATCCATTAATAGGGGTTAATAGGAATTTTTTCTCCAGCCCCTTCATTCCTGAGAAATCCATGCCATTAGCTTTAGCACCTAGTATGCTAATTAGACTCTTCATTGTCAGGTGGGCGGTGTTGGGCTTTCTGCTCCACCTACATGACAGTAGACAGTCTAAACTAATTGAACTAATTACTTGGGGACGGTGGGGGCTCAAGAAAAAATTCCAACTGCATTAGAACCAGTGGAGTGACACCTAACAAGGGGCACAGAAGATTTGGGTACACACATGCCATTTGGCAGCTTCACACTGGTTCTCCACAAGCTTGGGGCAGTCACATCCACAGCTAAATGAGGATATTATGTGACACTTTCAGCAAGAAGACATATCTAGTGTATGCAGTGAAAACCTCTATTCAGAAGGCCCCTTTAAGTTGCAGATATTGAGGTGGTTTGACTATATACAAAGACTTGAGACATGGCCAGGTCAGCAATAAGTGTGCTTTTAATCTCTTTGCGTGACGTTTGCATGCAAACACACAAATGTTGTAGCATTGCTAATGTGAAGGTTGCATTTGATGCCACGCTGCGGTTACATGTGTGTAGACTACCTATGACGGGTCTGGTACATAATAGTAAAATATATGGCTCTACGGTTTGGTACAGGTAATAATCATTCAAGGACATCTCTATACATAGACAAACACTGTATAGGACAACACACAAAGACATGAAAATATCACTGACGTAGAAACATTATATACCTTAGTTATATGCTAAACTGGATATTACATGTCTCCTTAGAAGATGCATGTAAATCTATGGCTGACCACAGACTAGTATGTCTGTCCATCTCCCCTGATGTGTTTTACAAAGTCCTTTGAGACTGATTTAAGTCATAGAGGACTGACTTATGTTGGTGCTGCACTTGGCTTCCACCTTGTCACGCATATTCTACCCAGACCTGTCATCAGTCACAGTCAGGTCTAGCCCCACTGGCTTCTTCTGAGGTTCCTCCTGGACGATCTGTACCTTCCACCACCTTAGAGCCACATTTGGATGTCAGGGGGCTTCCTTCCATCTTGGTACTGAGCTCCACTGGAGTATAGATAGGTGGTAATGGTAGAATCATCTTTTGAAGTAGCTGAAACTGTGGCCCCTGTCTGTCTGGACCAGAACTCTGGACCAGGAATGGTTTGTATCCTCTTTTAGATCTACCACTGAAGTCAAGCTCCTTGATATGCGAAGGCTGGAGGACAAGATTGGCTGGTTTGTTTCCTTCAGAGCTCGGAATGGCTTGTCCGGTATTGTTCACTTTAGGAGTCCAAATGAAACTATAGATGACAGCCAGAACAATGGCACCAAGGGAAACGCACAAGAAATAGGCCACCACGGTCGCCAGTCTGACCCATTGTATGTTATTGAGTGCAGAGGTCTTCCCCTTTTTGTCCCCTGAAAAATTTGGGTCCTGGTTGGGCATCGTAATGTTATCCGCGTCCCTGCGCGTCATTCTCCTTCCAATCCAGATGCAGAAATTGAGTATAAACTGGTTTATCAAATCCGCATTCTAGACAGTGATTTGGATGCGGCGGATGTCAGCAACACAGGAGCGAGTGACCATCGGTGCAGACGCCTGGCTCAGAATGAAAGCTCAGCTCTGTATTCAAGGGGAGAGGCTCGACTCTCATCAGCACCATCATCACATACAGAACGCACAGGTCTACTAAGCCTGCCGCAGGCTCCCCCTGCTCTCGCTGCATTTGGTCTATTCTGGATGTACCCTGGAGCCGGAGCGAGAATTACATTTACGTCAGAAGGTTCTCTGTAACGATACACTGCGGCTCTCCCTGCGATGGAGGATACACAGCAGATGCATCCTCATCCCACAATATTATATGAAGCTTCTGTGATAAAACATATAATATCTCAAGCAACATCTGCAAATTTGACACATATAAAAACAAAAAGCCATCACATATTTCCATCCATAGAATAGAGAATTTCCCTAATACTACCGAAATACTCAACAGTAGGACATATATGTGTGTGTGTGTGTGTATGACAATCCAGAAGAAGGACATTAAAGTGATTATGTAGTTCAATAATCATAATAATAATTCCTTTATTTATATAGCGCACACAGATTACGCAGCGCTGCACAGAGTTTGGCACATCAGTCCCTGTTCCCATGGGGCTCACAATCTAATTAACCTACCAGTATGTTTTGGAGTGTGGGAGGAAACGGGGGGACCTGGAGGAAACCCACACAAGCACGAAGATGACATACAAACTCTTTGCAGATGTTGACCCTGGGACTTGAGCCCAGGACCCCAGCGCTGCAAGGTTGTAATGCTAACCTTTGAACCACCGTGCTGCCCCACATTAGTAGTTTAATTTTTTACATTTCTAATAAAAAAAATTAAAATAGAAGTATCCTAATGGTGGTTGCAATGGGGTTAATCTACCCATGAACAGCTTTAAGGACATGTGGGAAGCTTCTGGATTGAAACTGAAATGTAAAATGTTCCGGATAATGTTCAGGGTAATTGCAGATCTACAGACTCCATGTATGTGATGTCACTGATAATCTGATTATGGCAGTGAATGGATGACAAGACACAAGGCCTCTGACTTGGGGGTGGGGAAGATCATTTGCTTTGTAATGCTAGAGCTGGGATGATGATTATATTTGGAGGTTTAAAGAGAACTCGTCAGGCAAAATAACCCCCCTAAACTAAATATATTTTCATGAACTGCCATTAGAAAGCATTGCCTCTGTCCCTTCATTGCCCCTCAACATGTCTGTAAACCTAAGCAATGAGGTCCTAAAGCTGTATGCAAATGGTCTGTAAAATGTCTAATGAGTCATTAGCATATTCAAGCTGTCCAGCTTATTCATGAGTGGGAGGTACAGCCACACCCCCAGTGCTTGACTGACAGTCTGTGTAATGATGTGAGGCTGTATAATGATGTGCTTCCTGGTGCAGCCTGTGTGTGTATAGGAGAGATACAACAGCTCCAGGATACAGCCATGTTATAGCAGAACATGTCAGGTACTTGTGTAGCTGATGTCTGTGTCTCTGTGTATTAGGAGGATGCAGCATGTCATCAGCTAAAGCACAGACACTAGCCATGCTTTACTATACATTACACACAGACCTGAGCAGGGGGAGGAGAGGGGAGGGGTAACAGTGGTGACATCACTGCCTCTGACCATATGACCAGCCTCATTTACATAATAAAGAATAGATGATTTTACAATGAATAATGTATGAAATAACTAGATAAAGACTGGGATGGGATCCTTGTGAGCTGCTCCAAAAGGTAGTAGTGACAGGACTAGTGACAGAGACCTGATGACAGGTGTCCTTTAAAGCAACATCTTTCCCTTATTATTTGTGTAACACTTACCTGATAATCTACTTGTTCTCATTGGTGGATTAGTAATCTGTAGGTTAGGCTCATTCTCCTTCCAAACTCTAAGGATGTGGAGGGATTCTGTTTATAGACAGCAGCCAATCAGAGGAATCAGAGCTGCAGCAGTTTGAACCAGTCAAGAGAAAGGTGGGTGTGTCTCAGACTACCTTAGTTTAGCTACAGCGCTTAAAGGTAATCTGTGGTCATGCTTGGTATAAGGGCTATTTGCACTTTTTAAGTAGATTTGGGGGCTGGAGCCAGTAGTTATACTTTTGGGTCTTCGTTTCACTTGTAGCACCTTAAAGGGAAACTATCATCACAAAGGGCATTTCTCAGTGGTGACATGTTCCAAAAGGGCAAGTAATGCTCAATATAAATCATGTTTTGTTTAGTCCTTAAATTGTTTTACTATTTTACAATCCTTTAGTTTATCTTACCTGGCTCTCTGTCAGAATCCTGTGCCGAGTCCTAGTTTGGAGGGGCACTTCAAACCTAAATGGTCATCTGCTCAATAGCATCCCTCCTCCCTTCCGCATCTCTCCTCATTCCTATTCAATCCAGCCCCTCCCACATGCTCTCTCCTCCTCCCTCCCCCTGCGGACGACCATTTAGATTTGGTGTGCCTCCTCCCTCCCCCCCAGTACTTAGCACAGGATTCTGGCAGGGAGCCAGGTAAGATAAACTAAAAGATTGTATAGGACATGTTTAACCAAAACATGTATTGAGCATTACATTAACTTTTGGAACCCGTCATCACTGAAAAATGCCCCTCGGGTTGACATTTTCCTTTTAAAATGTGTAAAATAAAACTATAATGATTTCTCCCAGGGGCAGGGTTGAGAAGATAAGAATTGGGGTTGACCATCCACCAATACTAAACAGGGGCATGTTCACTTGTAGTGTAAAATGTGCTGAATCTCATAGGCGCTCTATAGGCGCATAATCATATCACAGCTTCGGCTCACTGGGAGACCCAAACTTCAGAAGATCAGGGAACATGTTAAAGGAATATATGTATATTTCTTCAAGATGTTCCCTGAACCACCTTCTCTTTAGGTGGGTCATGTAATTCCTCCCCATGGATCACCTTTTCTGCTTTCTTGTTGTCTCTGTGGTTCGCCATCTCATTTAGATCACTATACGATGCATTTACGTAGACCCTCCACATGGGGATAAAAAACTCCTATGACAGTTACTGCCTACTACTAGAGTGTAGAAGCTTCAGCCTTCCTGACTGTATACTTATAGCCTCTTAGATTTTTATAAGAATATAGACAGAAGGATTATAACACTGTCCTCCCAGCAGGCAGAGATGACCCAGTCTATAGCTGCCCATGCAAAGATGTACTGAGGCATCATGGGATTGATGGGATCATTATGGTATAAGCTTTTAATTAGACGCCCGAGTAATCATATGCTTTGTCGTACACAATTTCCCATATAATTGATACAATAAGCACTGATGTTTAAAGGCAGAAGGAGATGTACTCAATTATTACATTTATTATCAGGTCACTTGTTTCCTTACATTCACTCTTTTCTGAAGGGAAATCAGATAAAACCATGAACTATCCTCCACCAAATTTCAGATATTCAAAAATACCAAAATAAAGAGGTTTTAAGGGACTTATTTTCCGGGGAGACCTTGTGGAAAGGGAGTTGTCATGCAATGTAATCTGCAACTTCAATGACCATGTTTTGTTGGTGGCAGGACATAATACAATGGATAGACAGAAGGATTATAACACTGTCCTCCCAGCAGGCAGAGATGGCCCAGTCTATAGCCGCCCATGGGAAGATGTACCGAGGCATCATGGGATTGATGCTATCATTATGGTATATGGTGGCAGGACATAATACAGAGAAAAGTGAAGCGCAGAATAGGAAGGGAGAGCCAAATTACTTGTAATAAATACTAAGAGTTTTATACTAATTTGGACAACTAGCACTTCTGGTGAATTCAATGGAGTGAATGCTGTAGTATTCAACCAGAAGCTTTTGCTTACAGCAGAGGGGAGGTGCTGTGCAGCAGCTACATGCAGAGAACTAAGAGCACAGCAGGGTCAGGACACATTTTACATCTGGCGGAGCTACAATCCTGGAATATGGAATCTCTGGTGGTGCGACAATCCTGGAATATGGAATCTGTTTTTTATAGTCCTGGTGCTACAAGTAAAATATATGGTAGAAACATGAATTAAACATCTTTCCAAAGTCAATTCCTAACTCTTTCTATATTTTGTGATGGATCCCCTTAAAGTTATGCATGCACTCAGTTCCCCAACACCACAAAAATGACACGGTACAGCAGTCTGGTGGATGCTTCCCATCTTATATTGCAATATAACAATATTTAACTCAAATAAACTACATAAAAAGTGCAAACCCAACATAATGCAGCATGGAAGGAAAGAGATATCTATATATAGAAGGTCATTATATACAGAGCGGGGGTGCAGTGAGATCCGCTGGCTATAAATACATCTCCATATATCAAAGAATAAAACCTCACAGTGCAAATATTTCATGTGAACGGACGAGCAAATGGTTAGCTGGGATGTGTGGATCCCAAATATCTGTAGCTGTAGCAGACACTGGTAGATAACCGCAGCTATATCTGCATCAGGTGGAGGAGTCCATTATCACACTTAAAAAAAATCTGGATGGTTACCAATATGGCTTCCATCACAGCTGCTCCCAGGTTTTCCAAATTCCAAAAATTCCAAAAATCTTTGCCTAATTATGTAGTGATACAATTTTCATGATACACTCCACATAAATTTTAAAGGGAACTTGTCAACACATTTTTCACAAATACAGCTAGTGACAGGTTCCCATAGAGCAGTATTAACCAAATTAACTAATAGATAAAAATTGTTTCCCTCAAATCCACCTAAAATCAACTTTGTTGTCTTACCTGGTTTAATGACAGATCTAGCGGGAGTAAGAGACAGTGGGGGTCATTTACTAAGGGCCTGATTCGCTTTTTCCCGACATGTTACCCGAATATTTCCGATTCGCGCTGATTTACCCTGAATTGCCCAGGGATTTTGGCGCACGCGATCGGATTGTGGCGCATCGGCGCTGGCATGCACGCGATGGAAATCGGGGGGCGTGGCCGAACGAAAACCCGACGGATTCGGAAAAACCGCCGCATTTAAAACAAAAAATCTGTCGCGGAGCTTGCACTTACCTTCACTCAGCCCAAGCTGGTGAACTCCAGCGCGTTCCGAAGCTTTTCAGCGCAGCAACGCCACCTGGTGGACGGCGGAGGAACTACCTTAATAAATCCCGGCCAGACCCGAATCCAGTGCAGAGAACGCGCCGCTGGATCGCTAATGGACCGGGTAAGTAAATCTGCCCCAGTGTGTCCTGCTCCACCAAGTCAGTGGATCCTTTCCACACCTCCTCACTAATAAGCAGTGCATGTCATGTGATCAGGGTCTTGTCATCTAAGGTCCTTTACCCACTACATTTGCAAAATCTACCCTGTGTATGTATCTGATCACATGAAATCACAGCAGCCTCCATGAAGGATGGAGAGGAGTAAAAGTCCATGGAAACATGCTTTGATTTCATGTGATTAGATACATACATGGGGTAGATTTTGCAAATGTTACTAGGTAAAGGACCTTAAATGACTTCACCCTGCTCACATGAAGTGCTGAAGAGCGAGAATGGGGTATAGGGAGGAGCCACGTGACTCGTACAAACGGGATACACCCCCTACAACTCCTGCTAGATCTGACTACATGCCAGGTAAGATGACAAAGTTGATTTTATGGGGATGTGAGGGAAACAATTTGTAGCTAAAAGAAGGTGTACGTTAGTTAATAGGGCTCTATGGGAACCTGCCACTAGCTGTATTTGTAAAAAATGTGGTGACAGGTTCTCTTTAACACCTTTATCTATAGATACAAACTTCATAAACTTTGAGTCACTTTATATATACTTGATTTATCTTGTACTAATCACAATTTTGCTTTGCAATTTTAAATATTTCATACTGACATTTTCACAGTGATGCACACAAAGATTTTACATGTCCACAACAGGGACACCTCTTAGGGGCTGTATTATTCTCTTGGGTTCTCTTTGGATCATAATATAATCAGCCCTATAATTCACTGGGATAGGAAACATTTTCTTGTGTCGAGAAAGCCATTGATAATGTAGTTATTGTGATTACATCTATACAGACACTGAACAAGCAGGAGTATTTTTGGAGATTTACACTCTGTATCTTAAACAATTGGAATACCCACTAAAAGCTATAAGGCTGTACCCCAAATTCAGTACAGGATAAGCAGAAGAATGTATCAACAGTCACTCAAAATTATGGGGCACATTTACTAAGAACAGTGCAGTCTGTACTATGTGCAGTATCCTGTGTAGTGTGCAGGGGGCGCCAGATTCATGAATTGTGGCATCCGTTCTGCCGCTCCCTGAACTGGTCCACTTTTTTTTGGTGCACCTCTAGCATTGGGTGGCGACACACTTCTATCCGACTTTGCATGTTAAATAGGGTGCGCGGTCCGACTGAGCACCGGAACGTCCCCTTAAGTGCAGAAATTTGTGTCATGTGGGTCGTTTGTAACACAAATGGCGCATACACATCTTAAATACCTGTGCAAGCAGTTTGCACATGAAAGAACATGCAAAGTCCGACAGAAAACTGGCGCAATAACGTTAGTAAATGAGCCCCATAGTCTCTTTATGTAACCACTATCCGCTATAACTTTTCATGAATGACCATCCCAAATGAAGATAATTAACTCTGAATTGTATCTTATTAAAGGAATGTGCTTCTTTCTCCATTTATCAAGCTGCTTTTCACTTAAAAGTTCCCACTGTTAAAACTTTCCCCCCTTCTCCTCCAGCAGCCCCCTCCCCTCTCCAGACTTCAAGGGAACAGGCTCTAACCAGAGCTCAATATATATCCTGTCCATAATAACAAAGCTCCCAAGCTGTCAGGAAGCAGCCAGATAAATGGTGAAAGAAGTATTTTCCACAACTATTATCCATGTAGGTAGATTTGTTTTAGCACTATGCAGCTACAGTATACGTTCCCAGACCTTTTTTTTTTTACCTTACCTGTGTCGTGTTCCCGAGATTTTGGGTGGTAAAGCCAGCAGGCAGTTGGCGCATGCACACTGCATACAGTGAAGCCGATGTCAGTACACACTTCATTGTGCATGTTCTGAACAGTACACACTTTATTGTGCATGCATTGAACAGTACACACTTCATTGTGCATGCTCTGAACAGTACACGCTTCATTGTGCATGCGTTGAACAGTGCATGCTTCATTGTGCATGCACTTAATATTACACGCTTCATTGTGCATGCACTGAATATTACACGCTTCATTGTGCATGCACTGAATATTACACGCTTCATTGTGCATGTTCTGAACAGTACACGCCTTATTTTGCATGCTCTGAACAGTACACGCTTCATTGTGCATGCGCTGAACAAAGCATGCTTCATTGTGAATGCAATGAATATTACACGCTTCATTGTGCATGCACTGAATATTACACACTTCATTGTGCATGTTCTGAATATTACACTCTTCATTGTGCATGTTCTGAACAGTACACGCTTCATTGTGCATGCGTTGAACAGTGCATACTTCATTGTGCATGCTCTGAACAGTACACACTTTATTGTGCATGCATTGGAAAGTACATGCTTCATTGTGCATGCTCTGGTCATTACACGCTTCACTTTGTGCATACTTTGAACAGTACATACTCCATTGTGCATTCTCTGGATATTAAATACTTCAATGTGCATGCTCCTAACATTGGACACATGCACAATGAAGTTAAGGTGTACTAACCTCAGCTTCACTATTCACTGTGCGCATGCGCCATATGTCTGTAGTTACCACCACATATATATATATATCCCCTCTGAGGGTTAAATACAAATTCTATTGCTTTCCATGGTTACTGGGGTTTTTTTGTGTCCCATGGTTTTCAGTGTAGACCAGTAGTGGCGTCTATCATGTCCATGACTGTCCCTGGAGAAACCTCGTGTCAAAGGTGATTTGTTCTAACAAGGCGCAAACATAATAAATTATGAATACAATAAATACTGAGCGTTACTTCTATACCATCATGTCCAGATGTCTATATATTACTGTAAGTGAGGACGCTGCATCATGTTCACTCACAGGTTATAAAAAGAGATGATGGATAGCGCTGGCCATCATGAGAGATACACACTCTGTCATCATTCTCCCCCTTCTGGAAGCGAAAAAACTAAATAAACATGAAGAATAAATCATCCCAGAAAAGCAGCAATCAAGTGCAGACTATTAAAGGGACTGTCCACAGTTAAAGGGGCTGTGCCAAGTGTAGCAGATAGGAGACAGCAGGTTCGCTCGTAGGTGGAGGTCTGAAAACTGGGATCCCCATTGATCACATGACACTCATACTTTATTCAGACAGGGCTCAAAAGCAACCCCATTGTCCAGGATCCCAAAGTTTAGAAACTTTGGGTAAGTTTTCAGCATGGCACAACCCCTTTCAACAAAACACTACAGTGGAACTTAAAATGTCACAGTGTTACTCGGTGGACCCTGACGCAAGGGGGATTTCAAGCTAAAAAAAACAAACACTGAAAATCACTGAGTGCACAACATAATGGGGCTCATTTACTAAGGGTCCGAATCGCGCATTTTCGTGAGGTTTCCCAAATATTTCCGATTTGCGCCGAATTGCCACGAGATTTTGGCGCACGCGATCGGATTGTGGCGCATCGGGGGTGTGGCAGTCGGAAAACCCGACGGATTCGGAAAACCCGCAGAATTTTTTTAAAAAATTGTGTCGCAAGAATAGCACTCACATACACCAGGACGAAGCAGGTGAACTCCGGCAGACTTTAGCGCAGCAGCGACAACTAGTGGATATCGGGCGACGACCTTAGTAAATCCCAGCAAGCTCCGAATCAACGTTGGACAACACGCCGCGGGATCGCGAATGGACCGGGTAAGTAAATGAGCCCCATTGAGACAGATTTATCAACCTGTCTAAAAGTAAGAATGTTCTTAGTTGCCCATGGCAAGCAATCACAGCTCCCCTTTAAAATATTCATGAGCACTGGTAAAATGAAAGCTGAGCTGTAATTGCCATGGGCAACTAAGAATATTCTTACTATTAGACAGATTGATAAATCTGCCCCAATGTTATTGAACTGGAAATCCCCTTTTAAGTCCAAGCTTTGAGCTTCTCCAGTCGTGGCCCTTTCATGTTCGAGTATAAAGGAATATTTATCAGCTGTAGGAAAATGAAAGCTGAGCCCTGATTGGTTGCCACGAGTAACTAGAATAGTTCTACTTTCAGACACTTCTGGTAAATCTCCCCCCCATATATTTTTACCTGTGTCAGTAGGCTGAGTGCAAAGCTATGGCCTTGCTAATGTAATAAAGAACCTTAAAATACTTATTACTGATCCAGAGCAGAATTGTCTCAAACAATAAAGATGAAGTGTCCTTAAATGCAACTACGGGGTTGTCTCAAACTTCATATATGACATACATAATATTGAGTATGTCTCTTGTAGTGCATGGACATAATGGTGCCCAACAGGAGCCGAGATTGCTGTGAGGAAGAAAAAGACACCCACTGTCATTATTCAAGTGAAATTACCCAAAAACCCAAGCAAGCAATATCATCGGCCTCATGAACCCCCCACACGTGATCTGAAGCAATAAATACTGTAGCGGACTGGAACATAGGGAATCTGAGTTTTCTGAGGATGGATGCAGTAGCCCAGGAGAAATGCCTGAGAAATGTCCACTTAAGGATCTTGACATGTAACGTAGTCAGGAAGATGGTGGAACCTCGGCCTTCTGCTAGAGGAGGAAGAACAGAGACAGGATGATAATATTGATGGTGGTCAACCAAGTCTTGGCATTGTATACAATGATCTGGAAGCCTGCACACAGTAGAACATGCATTGGAGTATAGAGGAGCATGCATGAAGATGGTGTCCATGCAGTCACCAAAAGCCAAAAAGCCATATGATCAGCATAGCGGTAAACACATAAATCAAGGAAAGGCATTAGGGTTACAGAATATCTAATCCGCTGGAGGTCCATCTCCATCCATGGCTGGTTAGGCAGGTCACACACCTAAGCATCTTCCACAACATGGAAGAAGTCCATCAGACTGTTGGGTCACCATCGATGGTCACCATCGCCCTAGACGACGGCTGATGTGTATCTCCAGGATGTGGTTTGCACATTAAGAGCCATCACAACCAATCGCTAAGCTGCTTTTAGAGTTCATTATACGAAATTAAATCTGCAATGTGATTGGTGGGTGACAGCTGGCATCTCCTTCCATCCTTGATAGAAAACTCCAATGGTCATTGTCATATCTTGTCTCACTATAAGTTTTTAATAAGAACCGTGTTGAAGGTTTTTGTTGATGTCTGGCAAACATATCCACCTCCCCCAACAATGCGGTAAATCACCCGATCATAAGATGATCGCAGCATTACCAAGGAGACTCGCTTAATGGACAATGAAGGAGAGAAGACTGCGGCTCTGGATATGTATTATTAATTTCTTCTCACTCTGTGCAGCTTTTAAGAAACAAGAAAAATACATGAACAATGTGGAATGTGGAAATATGACTTCCTGACCACCGGTAACCACTGAAATGCTGCAACAGATGGCCATCTACCGGCCTGGGACAATCTATCATAGCTAGGCAATGTGAGTCAGAAGAGTCCCCACTGCACGGAAATTAGACAATGTTCACACTAATCTATTGATGTTAATGGTAATCTACCCTCAAATCCATCATGATAAACCAGGGACAGTTACTCATAGATCCAGGCACTGTGAAGTGCTCTGGGGGTGTTAAAAGTGCCCCTCTGTGCTGTAGCTTAAAGGGCATCTACCACCAGGATGAACGACTGTATGCAAGTGAGCCTGAGAGGCTCCAGGCTCCATAGGTGTTAATGGATCCTGGAGCCCCTCCGGCTCATTTGCATACAGTCCTTCATCCTGGTGATAGGTGTCCTTTAACAGGATATTACACTGTCTGCCTCTCCTCTCTTTTCCCTCTGTACTTCCCCCCTCCATTTGCCGGATGTAATTTTACACAGTGGGAGGCGGAAATGCTCATGCACACTGTAACAGCCTGTGAATCTACAGCACGGTAGGGCTCTTGTAATGGCCCCCCAGAGCACTTTTAACTCGTTCGCATAAGTATAAAAATCGCATTTGGAAAGAAGGAGGCCATGGATAACAAATATAAGGAGATTACCTCAGTCCTGGTGCCTGTATCTATGAGTGATGTCCCTGGTTTATCAAGATGGATTGTGATGGTAGATTTACTTAAAAGGGATGTACATGGCAACTGATGTGTAATCCTGATGACTTACACTGTGTCTGAGGCTTCTGACTGTTTAATGACAAGAATTGTGACTGCAATAATTCTAATAAATGGCAATGTGAACAGAGCCTTACTTGGACAAGTCATTGGTAGGCCGCATTCACACAACCGTATGGGGGACGTATGTTTGGCCGCAAGCTTGCAGCCTGAGACATAAGTCCCCCATAGAAGGCAATGACCGCACGGAGTGATACGGTGCTGCACATGTACCGCTCTGTACACGGGAAAAAGATAGGACATGTACTGATCATTTAGGTGCATTTTTAAAATGTGTCCATCCCTTTAAAAGATAAGGCCCCTGGAAGTTTATGTGAAGTAGTTCATAATAGCCAAGGGGGCGGTAACATTTATATTATCTGGTGTTACCACCTCCGTGTCTAGTATGAGCTTATTACAACCTTCTAGGGGCCATATATTTGGACCAGGTAGTGAGATTTTTAAGAATTTAATAATAAATTGATCAGGATCACAGACAAAAGCAAATAAGGTAGGTTGCAATTTGTACTTGGTGACAGGTCCTGAGTAAAGGGCTCCTGGCTTTTAATAAAATTGTTTCACCATGGACATATGATGCCTTGTAGGGGATCCATGGACACCAATACCACCCACCAAATTTTATACTGAGAAGGACCTTCACCTATGAAATCCTCATAGATCTGTTTCTGCTCACAATACACATGTACACAAGAGACATTTAAAGACCTTTGAAGGTCCTGGAACCTCAGGATCTTTCATTATACAAGAAACCAATTGTAGTACCATATGTAGGAAGTGATTCCAGAATTGAAGGGGCTATAATATTCATACATCCCAGGGTCCATAGAAGTCTTACTCTGCCCCTGAGTGTGATGGTCCCAAATCAAAACATCATCCCTGGCCTCCAAGCTAAAGACCGGCAATGGACTCCAGTGACAAGGGAGGCACAAGACTGGTAAGGTGGTTATCAATTATAGATTTTACACCATCCTCTAATATATAATCTCATGTAAGGTTGGTGTCACTCAACAATCTTTCCAATGATGGATCAATAATTTATTTTAAAAAATGAGGATTTCCATATTACGTTTTACATGAAAACAATTTTAAGAAGTAGAAATATATAGATCCCACTAAGGAATCACTAAGTATTACCCTGGGTAAGGGCTATATATACTATAGTACTAATAGTATACAAAATAATACTAAGGGACAGTGGTGGGGACTGGTACACAGTACCCGGCCTACACACCCAGCGTTGGGCAGGTGAGTTCTGATTCTATTCTAGATTTAACCCAAGGGGAACAAGTTTAAAATAAAAAACACTCTCCACTGGACATCCCCTGTAAAGAAAATCTACCACCAGGATGAAGGATTGTAAACCAAGTACACTGACATACTGGTGTGTGCCCCCTCTGGCAGGTTCTGCTTTTCTTTTAGCTTCTTAGGACCTTATTTTTACAATAAAAAGGTTTCACAAAATATGAAATGAGCCTCAGGGGCTCCAGGCTCCATTGATGCCAATGGAGCTTGGAGCCCCGAAGGCTCATCTGCATAATCAGTAAAACCTCTTTTTCTTAAAAACAAAGGCATACAAAGCTACAAGAAGAGCATCTTCTGCCAGAGGGGGCCCACACCAGTATGTCAGTGTGCTTGGTTTACAATCCTTCATCCAGCCCTCTTAAAAGAAGAGAGAGATACTTCCTGATTTTTTTATTTTCTGTCTATGATTATGGGGACGGCCATCTTGCCTGAGATTTGAAAACAGCATTTAGTGATTTGCTTTTCAGCAGCCCCCGGCCATAGACAGCAATAGTCTGGCATTGACTCACTGGGCCACAATTATTGAAGCGTTTGTGCCAGTCTGACTTTGCACTGAAAAGGACATGTATTCTGCTTGCACGTGTATTTATAAAGTAATCTGCTTGCACTGTGTCCGTCAAGGGGTATGTTGGCATTAAGTAGGACCGTGCACCACATTTATTTCTGACATGCTCCACAATTCTGCAGCATGAACAAAGTACATAAAAAAAAAAATTGGTGCACACTTCCCGAGCAGTGCAGGGGGTGCCAGAAGGGTTATCCGGGTTTAAAGCTACTTAGGGCCAGGCTGGGGCGGGTTATTTAAAAATAATAAATGTGTACTTACCTCCTCCGGCGCCGCTGAGGTCTGTCTGATCAGTACCCCTGACTGTTTAACAGGGCACAGAAGCCGTGCACAGGGAGCTTACGGCCGTCAAGGTGGCCGACCACTCCCATCCGTCCCTATCTCTCAGCATTGTAAGTGCTGGGAGATGGCGTCGGAAGGGAGCCTTGTAAACAAACCGGCGCACAGGTGAGACAGACCGCGGTGCGAGACATCAGCAGCGCTGGAGGAGGTAAGTACACATTTATTATTTTTAAATAACCCGCCCCAGCCTGGCCCTCAATTATTCCTAAATTCGGATAACCCCTTTAATGAAGAACGTGCGCCAGTTTTGATGAATCTGCCGCCCCCTGCACACTCCACAGGCAAACTGCACATAGTACAGACTGCACTAGTTTTGGTAAATGTGGGCCACTGAGTTCTATGGAGAGTTTTCTTGGGATGAGGGGTCATTGGTGTCATCTATATACAGACCTTATTTTCTGGCAACAAGTTTCCTGTTACTTACTATCACTTTTCTAAGCCACAATTGTATTCCCTTCTTTTGCCTCTTATAGTCCCCACTACTTATGACAGGTAGCATACAGATTGCTATCAGTACCAACAGGCGTAATCAGTCAGCACTAGACTATGCATGGAAAAAGAAAGCAGATAATGGGTTAATTCCGCAAGAATAAAGACATGCCACACAAGCGACAGATGCAGGAGAGGAGATGAGCGCTCAGACAGACGTCTTTCTATAACAAACCGTTTCAAAGTCAGCAATGTGCACAGATTTGGTGGCTCCTTCTAGCAGTTCTGCAGTTGTTGAGGTCTCCTGTGTGGTGTGGTCAACCTTGTCTGAAAGCCCTGATGTTTGCAATGTTGTATCTTCAGCTTGTACAGTCTCTTTCATGAGAGCTAAGGAGGTCTCTTTATCAGCAGGGGCAGTTTCTTCTTCAGCAGGGGATGTTCTTTCTTCAGCAGGGGTGGTCACTGCTTCAGCAGGGGAGGTTCCTTCTTCAGCAGGGGAGGTCCCTCCTTCAGCAGGGGTGGACAGAGAGGTTACTGCTCCAGGCGGATAGGATGGGGAACTCTCTTCTTTAACTGCAGAATTCTCCCCTGTTGTTGGAGATGATTCTTCTGCAAATAAATGTAGTAAATAAAGTACAATATATTACCAGAGTAGCTACAATGTGCACCAAACCCTGGATTTAGTTACTCACTATGAATGAGGCCCAATTATAATCAATGATAGCCACTATTCCTGTCTACTGAGACAGTCATAGAAATAGATGGCTTATACAGAGTTTTCTGATTCATAGACATTGATGACCTATGTTTTAGGGCAGGACATCAATATCACATCTGTGGATATCAGACTCCCAACACCCTCACTGATCAGGCATTCCCAGCAGCCACTAGCACCAGCACTAACACAGAGGACATAGCTGCATTCACAGGTATAAGAACAGCTTTCAATCACTCCATTCGTGCTGCAAATGTGTTCAATGAACTGAAACACTTTTTTCCAGGGTAATAAAATTGGGACTACCTGCAGCTACCACTAGAGGGTATAGCAAATTTGCAAAGATTGCCTAGAATTTTTGGTAGTAATTAAATGCTGACAATTCTGAAAACATAAGAGGCATTTGGAGGTTTCTAGTCTCCAATAGATCTCTTGGCACAATGTTATAGATCCATATTATATATAATATGGATATATATATATATATATATATACACATATATATCGTATTTTTTGGACTATAAGGCGCACAAAAAATCCTTTGATTTTCTCAGAAATCAAAGGTGCGCCTTATAGTCCAGTGCGCCTTATATATGAACTGTACTTACAGACAACAGCTGCCTTGAACTGTGCACAGGTCTGCCACCTGCTGGTCATTCATCCTTAATCAGGTGCGCCTTATATATGAACCTAGACGTTTTAGCAGGCATTAATTGATGGTGCGCCTTCTAGTCCGAAAAATACGGTATATATATATATATATATATATATATATACACCGTATTTTATATATATATATATATATAATCCATACTCTCCCTGACATCTTACCCTGACACGGTTACACGTTAGCACTTCAGTATAAATTACCGTGATTGATATTCTCGAGATTTCCTCCTGGAAGCCGCTCTGGCGAAGATTGCTCTGTGTGTGTCTTTATTTCAGTGGTTGGCGCACATGTAGATTCTAGAATGGGGGTTAAATTCTTCACCGGATCCAAGGATGGGTTTTGGTTCTGGACACAGCCTATACATTAATTATTATTGTTAATAACGATTTTTGGTATAAAGTGTGATAATATTGCACCAATTGTACATTTTCTTTATTTTGTCTTGTCAATTTGATTACTGACTGAGTTATGAGGCTCCATTAGCTAGAACAAATGCTAATTACGTATACAACAGCAGGAAGGCTAGATGTAGCCAACACCCCATTGATGACCAAAGATTAGGAGGAAGTTTCTCTAAGTGAAAAAATTCACATCTCTGCTAGCTCATCTCTGGGGAAAAAGATCAAAAGAATAGCAGACTGTTTTACTTTCCCTTCAGAAACACAAAGAAAAATCATAGCTGTCCATAACTGGGGGCATAATACATAATTAGGTGAGAGTTATAGAATCTAGATACCCTCATGGCCCGGGTATCAAAAGCCTAGCTGCAGGGGAACCCAGCCAATTGCAGAACACCCCTAATGTTAAACCAAGTTTGGAAAGGGGGCAAGGTACCCTGGTGATTGGAAGCAATGCCATGGTAGTGCCACCTTCCAATCAAAAGTTATGGGGTTTTAATAGAACCCCAGACTCCGCCAGTACCTCTGAAGGGAGGGGGGATATGAGAAACTCCCCCCTCAAGGTGACACCACAGCCAGGGTTGGGGTCAAAAACCCACTGGGTTTAAATTAGTGAAGCTGCCACATGACCTTGTTGAGTTCTGAGGACTTTATTCATTAGGAGACTGGTCCAATTCTCTCCAGCCACTCGCTAATAGTAAGGCTATATTCACACTGCCGTTCCGTACCCGGGAAAAAGATAGGACCTGTCCTATCTTTTCCCGTAATATGGCGCCGTGCGCCATAGGTTGCTATGAAGAGGGGCGGGGGTGAGCTGCGCTCACCTCCTCCTCCTCTCCCCGTACACTGCCGTTGCCCGCTACGGTACGGTACGGGCGGGCGGGCGGGCAACGGCAGTGTACGGGGAGAGGAGGAGGAGGTGAGCGCAGCTCACCCCCGCCCCTCTTCATAGCAACCTATGGCGCACGGCGCCATATTACGGGAAAAGATAGGACAGGTCCTATCTTTTTCCCGGGTACGGAACGGTACGGTGCCGCACGTGTGCTGCACCGTACCGCTCCCGTAGGGTGCCGTGCGCCCATAGAAGTGTATGGGGGACGTATATTGGCCGTATATACGTCCCCCATACGTTAGTGTGAATGTAGCCTTAGGGTCATTTTGTTTATTTATTTATTTTTTCCCCATGACTGTTTTTATGTATTGTACGCTATTGTTTTAAACTTGTAATCTGACTAATTAGTTTTTGAGTGTATTATATTTTTTATATATAATAAAGTGTTAACTTAAATAAGCCTCTGCTTATATCATTAAACAATCGTGAGTTTCCGGAGGTCACGTTTCCTTGTTACGTTACCAGGTCATTTTAACATACCGTATATACTCGTGTATAAGCCAAGTTTTTCAGCACAAAAAATGTGCTGAAAAACGTCCCCTCAGCTTATACACGAGTCTTAACCCACTTAAAAAATAAAAAATAACCCACTTTAAAAAAAATAAACTTATATACTCACCCTCTGATGTCGGCGTGGCTCCTCAAAGTCGGTGCGTCCTGTCTTCTTTCTTCTCCGCGGCTCTTCTTTTTTTCTTCTGTCTTCTCTCCAGGACGCGGACAGCAGCGGCCGCATCATAGTATGTGCCTGCTGGAAGAAAACATGGCCGCGTCCATGACAGAAGAAGAGCCGCGGAGAAGAAAGAAGACGGGACGCGCCGACATCGGAGGGTGAGTATATAAGTTTTTATTTTAAGTGTTGGGAGGAGGCTGGCAGACTGTATACTACATGTGGGCTGGCTGGCTATATACTGTGAGGCTGTGACCAATGCATTTCCCACCCTCGGCTTATACTCGAGTCAATAGTTTTCCCAGTTTTTTGGTGGTAAAATTAGGGGTCTCTGCTTATACGGTAGTATATGTAGTACATGTTCTGTATGAATCATCAGTATGCATTTTCTGTATGGTTGAGGTGCCTACGGCCTTCTTTGTATAAGTAACTCGTGGGTGTTGGCAGTGGATTGGCTGGGTGAAGAACGCGCGGGGTAAATTTAGCGTTAGGATGCAATTTTGTGGAAGTCGGTGGAGCTTAAGAACTACATTCTAGGACCCCATAGAGTAGGTGCATCCCATGTTTGGACTCATGGACTCATGACTGAAAGCATATACACATAGGGCAAGGCCTCTGCCTTTATCATAAAAAAAATAAATGTAAACATTAAGTATTCTTACGGGGGTTCTGTACTTCATTATAAACAAACCTTAAAAGGAAACCTAGCACTTCGGATAGGGCTTATAAGCAGCACATGCCGTGCACCAGCTCAGGGTGAGCTGGTGCCAGCGCTTATCTTCGTTATGTTTTTAGACTGTTTTAAAGTGTTTTAACACTTTATTAATGTTTATATCCTTACCAGCTTCCCCAAACTGGGGTCCGCGCACCATGCGCGCTACCACTTCCTATTCAGGCGCACACACGGTAGCGCGCATGGTGCGGGGAAGCTACTTCCTATATAAACATTAATAAAGTGATTAAATGCTTTAAAACAGTTTAAAAACATAACGAAGATAAGCGCCGGCACCAGCTCACCTTGAGCTGGTGCACGGCCTGTGCTGCTTATAAGCCCTATCCGAAGTGCTAGGTTTCCTTTAAAGGAGATGTGCCACTAAGGACACAAGTGTCTAACTGCAGGTCCCCTTTAACAGAAATGGCATCATAACAATATTCTGCACCCCATGGGTGATATAGGGTGATACTGTGGATTGACAACTCTCCCTGTATCAGCGTGTGTACACAGGTTGTCTATCATGTGTGGGCAGAGTAATCAGGACTCTCACTGTCAATCACTGTGTGTGGGCAGAGTAATCAGGACTCCCTCTGTTATAGAGGTTGTCCGAGACTTCACAAAACACACACAAAAAGTGGGCTACTTAAAAAACAAAAAAACAAACATGTACTAACCTACCTCCGCCCTCCAGGTGATTATTAAAGATTTCAGAATCAAACTGGTTTAAGCCCAGTTCATGTGGTACGGTTTCTAATCAGAGGGGCTTGTGCTCACAAATTGATGGAGTATAAGGCCCAGTATAAATCCTGACACTCCATGTATGGGAACACAGCGCTCAGGTATCTCTGGCACGCTCATTTGTTGTCCATGCTGATCACTTCCAGCACTCCCTACTGACTAGAGCGACTTATTATTATTATTGGAAAGGTTACCTCAGTTCCAATGACTAGTTGTGGGTCCTGCTGTAGGACCACCACCAATCACACAAGGCTCCTGGCAGACAAATAAGCCCGTGTGCTACCTGCCCTGTAACATTACATTTACTTTAATGGGGCAATACAGCCATCCATTTGAATGGGCATATTTCCCACCATACTATGCAGTTTCTGCACGGCTTTCTGTAGAGATGGGTGAGGAGTGCTCACCCTTGCCCTTAACCTGGGTAGCTTTTAAAAAAGAAAAAAAAAAAAAAAAAAAAGAGGTTCATGAGAGCAGACCAAGCAGTGATGCAAACAGCAGCCATATTGATGCAATTTTCAGGCAGCGTGTTATAGAGCACGGGGAGCTGAGCATATTGTACATCGTGTCCTATTTGCAGACAGCATGTTATAGAGCAGGAGGAGCTGAGCAGATTGTACATAGTGTCCTATTTGCAGGCAGCGTGTTATAGAGCACGGGGAGCTGAGCATATTGTACATAGTGTCCTATTTGCAGACAGCATGTTATAGAGCAGGAGGAGCTGAGCAGGTTGTACATAGTGTCCTATTTGCAGGCAGCATGTTATAGAGGAGGAGGAGCTGAGCAGATTGTACATAGTGTCCTATTTGCAGGCAGCATGTTATAGAGCAGGTGGGGCTACTGTGATATGCAGTTTTTTATTTTAGTCTTACGATTCAATTTAGAAAACTAGGATTCCTGAGCCCGGAATGAGTAAAGATGCAACTATTCTCTGGAAAGTGTCTGGAGGATAACTTTGCTGCTGAGAGGATATCCAATTTCAGATTTTTTTTTACCCCAAGTGTAAGTAAGTCTCTGAAATATTCCCTCTCCTGTAATCTTGCCATTAAAAAAAAAAAAAAAAAAAAAAAAAAAAATACTGAACAATTATCCAAAAACAGAGTATTTAATTTCATGAAAGTTTTCCAGAAACTCAACACAAATATCTTACAATTAGAAAAAAAAAAAAAATTACTTATATCTTGATTTTTACATCGCCCTCCATACAAAGAAATAATGCGTAATAAAAACTAAAAATTCTGAAAAATTTCCAAGAAATAAAATCAAATTAAAAAAAAGACAACTTAACGTCACGACTCTGAATACACGAATTCATAACAGTAGCACCGGGTATTACATAAATGAGAACTCTAAATCATACAGTCACCAGGATTGGAAAAGTCACTAGACGGAGTTCTCCTTTAATATAATAATAATAATGTACAAAGAAAAAAATATCAAAATTTTACAGAGAAAAACTGAAGAACATCCATTATTCCGTAGGATTGAATACTGGTGTAATAGAACAGTCCTCTAGTTTTAGGGTCTCCTGTAATGTCAGGTTCTTGCCAGTAGATGTCCCCGTCACATGATAAAAATACGTAGAAACTACGTCATATTCACGATTTCGTACAATGATATAAGACTTTATGAACAAACTAGACCAGAAAAGTCCATGATCGATTCCTGATCAGTTTCATTTGATTTAATACTGTAATATATTATATGACCATTTCTCCCTCAGAAATATTACATTTAGGCAAATAGGTTTGGGAAATGTAATGATTGATAAAAAGGGATCCGTAATGTAGGCAGAGAGTGGATTAGTGTAGCTTTTAAAATATTGATTCTTATCCCTCCATCCATCTAAAACAAACCAAGTGATACAAATTTGCAGGCATCACAAGTTAGAAGGGGTTGGAACCTACCTCAATTCTTTTGTAATGTGTGTGTAAGTGCAGCGCCCAGGATATTCGGTAATTTACCAATATACATCTAGTAATAGTTGGAGGGAGGGTCATGTGATCTCTAAACGTCCATGAGCAATCGCCCTGTCAGGACCATAATCTTATATTCATGAATGCCATCATAAGGTTGTGGCAGGGCGATTGCTCATGGACAGCTAGAGGTCACATGACCCTCCATCTGCGGCCATTTTATGGACAGGAATCTCTGGCTGATGAGGTAAAAGACAGGAGGCTTCACTTTACATATCAGGAAAGTGGAGCAGAACTATTACTAGATGTATACTGGTAAATTACCTAATATTCTGCCCCCACACATTATAAAAAACAAGATAAAGTGGCCAATCCCTTTAAGGGACATTAGTCAAGAAAAGGATAAGTTAAAAAATATTTGGGATGGGTTCCCCTTACCTGCACATAATCACCACGTTTCAGCCATGATTATAGCATCTATAAATAAGCAGGACCATATACATCCCCATCACCCAATAAACAGTTCATGTAGGTAGGGGGGGGGAGGGGGGGTACATAATATCAGAAATAAAAATAGCAGCAACACGGAATAAGGAGAATTCACAGACAGGTGATGGCGCCAAAGCCCTGGACGTCGGTAAGCGGATCTGTGCCCGATGACATGCATGATCGGGAAGCTTTTTATTCTGGGTACAATCCATGCAGATCAATCGCACATGTCCAACCATTCACCATCCAAACCACAAGCGCTGCCGGAAGCCGAAGGGTTAAAAGCTGAGTTTGTGCGGTCGCCTGTCATAGCCTGCGGGTTTTGGGGGGAGAACAGAAACTTCAGTCCATTACATAGTCACCATGCAAAACAAAAACCGTAATATATACACACACATATATACTATAACCGAAAACCCTGACCATCATGCAGGACTTCCTCCAGCAGGGGGCAGCACTGATCTCACAATGATAGTACAGGGGCACCCAATACTTCGAGGTGTTGAACACAGTGAAGAGACCACTGCTGCGGACATCAGGCAGTGTGAGGGGGAAGTGCTGAGGGAGCAGAAGGGGAGACTGTATAACAGCCTGTGAAGCTAAGGCACAGAGGGGTGGGGAGGAATATGGCTGTGCATGGTATTATTGCTCAGCCACATATCATTTTGTTTTTAAATAGGCCCCAAATGAGAATATATTCCACCGGCAATCTAGCTCTGCAGCTCCCAGCCTCGGTTGCGAGGTACACGATAGCCGCAGCACTGCCATGCTTTATTCACTGGGGTCATGACCGACACCTTGGTGGAAATATCTGCAGCGCTGGATCGCCCCGTTAGCAGAACATCCCAGCAATACAAAGTAGCACAGAACAGACAGTCCTTTAATATTTACTGACCTGAAGCAGAGAAGTTCTCTTGAGATTTCGCCTCTTCCTTATAGCCGCGCACCCCGGGCACCTGAGGAGGACTGTCCTCATTGCTACTTCCTGGAGGAGACAGCAACTCCATCTCCTCTCCCCAGTCTGTTACGGGACGATGGCCTTCGGGGGAGAAGGGGCTGGTGGGTTTGGACTCCACCACTTTCTCGTCACTGTTCACACTTGGTGGAGGAATCGTCAGCTTTGGGGTCTCCACTTGTTTTGGTGGCCTTTGATCTTTAGGAGGAGAACTGGCTTGAGAAGATTCATTTCTAGGCTCTTCCTCGGCTTCCAAAGAATCATCTTCTTCCTCCTCCTCCTCCTCGCCTTCATCATAGTCATCTTCCTCTTCATCACCGCTGGCGTCTGTCCATTCTCCATCATCATCTTCTACAGTTTTGCTCATCTCTTTTTTATCCTCCACCTTTGAGGAGACCTCCGGTGTCTGGTTTGGCAACTGCTCCACCTTCTTAACATCCTGTAATGAGAAGAATCGTGGCGAGACGAGTAAACCCTGTGCCCAATCACATTGTGTGGAAGGTAACACACAAATTCCTGCGTCTACAGATTTCAGAGACTCAGAAAACGGGAAGCTTTTTGGATATATAAAAAGTGTCCATTCTTTACACAATGGTTTGAACGACATGAAAAAGGGTTAAGGAATATCTGTTCCCAGTAACCTCCTTTTTAGTGAAATTCTTAAATAATAAAACTATTATTAGGATTGAATATTGATAAAATTATTTGGCCCCAAGAGGAAGTAACATTGTTCTACTAATGACCTCACGGGTTTATCATCCCTTGTGGACATTTATAATGATAACTCACACCAGGATTTCTCCGAAACATTTACCAATCTACATTCCTCCAGCATTTCATTTTGTACAAGTGGCATTCCTACCATCCCCTTACTTTATTTTTATCATTTTTACAATAAATTTTGGCCAGTTTTATTTACAGGCAGTCCCCAGGTTCTGAAGGTTTGTTCTCAAGATGAATTTGAATGCAAATAGGAACTGTATACTTTATAATTATAACCCCCAACAACATTTTTTCGGTCTCTGTGACAATTGGATTATCCCAAGAACCAGAATTAATAATGCCTCATTACAGACACCTGTGATAACTGTTACAGCTGATCATTGTAGCCTAGGGCTAAAGTACAGTAAGTTACCAACATTCAGATGTCCGTTTGTAACGTAGGGTCGTCTGTAAGTCGGGTGTTCTTAAGTAGGGGGACTGCAAGTACAGGCAGTCCCCGGGTTACATACAAGATAGGGACTGTAGGTTTGTTCTTAAGTTGAATTTGTATGCAAGTCGAAACTGTATATTTTATCATTGTAGTTCCCGACAATTTTTTTTTTTTGCCCCAGTGACAATTGGAGTTTCAAATTTTTTTGCTGTAATAGGACCAATAATTATCAATAAAGCTTCATTGCAGACAATTTTAAGCTGATTATTGTAGTCTGGGACTATTTTAAAGCATCCAGAGAGCTTCACCAGAGGTCACAGTGGGCAGAGGGGTCTGTCTGTAACTATGGGTTGTCTGTAAGTCGGGTGTCCTTAAGTAGGGGACCGCCTGTATATCCTATGGTAATAATGAGCAGCTGTTTTATAATGCCGCCTCTTCTTGTTTTACCATCTCCTGACAACATCTGTTCACCCTCTCCGTGAACAAGCGCACGCCTTCCAATCAATCACATGGATACGCTGCACATCGCTGGTTTTAGCGCCAGGGTGCAGACGCAGACTTGTTCTCAGATCTTCCTTCCCTTTATACATCACGGACCACACGCTCTGCTGCTCTTGTACTTCTGTAAGTATTGTTTAACCCCTCTCTCTTTACTTCCACCACATCAGTTCAATCTAAGTCCAGCATTCTGAGCTGCCATCCCCTCCTTTTTTCCCCTATTTTCTGCTCCTGTAAAGTTACATTCATAACATCCACTTGAACATGTCACTCCCTAATATTTATTACTTTCTGTCACATAGGTTTTAGATTGTATGCTTTTCTTATTAATCTGTTCTCTAAAGATTTAATTTATGAACATCACTTATAACCATTTTATATGCATTTGGTATATATGCAACTTTTAAACATGCGCCCTACTTTTCTCAATGTCCCCGTATATACGCATGCCATTTTATTTTGCGTCCTATATTTTACACATATAACCTTAGCATATGATTTTTTTTTTTATTATTCAAATCTTACCTCTTTCTCTACACAGGTCTCCTTCTCCTCTACTGGTAGAGATCTGTCCTTCAGATTCCCATCATCCTCTTCATCATAGTGGTCCTCATCCTCTTCCCACCGGCTGTCATGCATGCTGCAAGACAAGATGAAACCATGATATACGCTCCAAAAAGCAAAAACATTTTAGAACAAGTCCAGATCCATTGTCTATTGATTCCCCTTAAGCGAGCACAGTCCATAGTCACATTCAATAGTGGATTCCATGTCCAATGAATAGATCCGATCCAAATGCACTAGAATGAGACAGAGGGGCTCACAAATTCTGCGAGAATCACTGGCTCATCTGATATGGTAGAGTGGATGATATGCTGAGAAACAAGGAGGAGATCTTCAATCCATCAGTATTATAGCCATGATATTACTTAAGGGAACCTGCCACCAGATTCCCCCCCCATTAAACTACCAGCCCCCTCAGGTAGGGCACACATTTCTCCAAAGCATTGCAACAATGAGCAAAGAAGAGTCAAGTTAGGATTCTGCAGAGTTTCATGTCAAACACCTCTGTCTGTAGTTCTAGGGCAGCTAGAAGCAGGCTGCTGGTGTCAGATTATAGAGAAGAACCTTATGGCTGTGGTTCTGTGATCAACGGAACCCGAGATACAGCAAGGAACTGGATCTTTATCAATATTAACTATTTTATTAACTTTATATTAACATGAAGCCAAACATGATATAATACACCCAAACATAGGGCCGTCTGAGGTGAGCCTTGCCCTGCAGCCTCTGAACTGGACTCGTCTCTGCTAATTTTCACATGACTTGAGATTTTTTTTTGGCAGAGATTTCACATAAAAGAGAATTCTAGAAAGAACATTTCATCCCCTATTTGAGGGGAATGGTAGAGGATGAGGGGACTGGTAATTTAATGGGGTAAAATCTGGACAGTATCCCTTTAAGAAAACACATGTATGGTACTGCCAATGCTCATCATCCATCAAGCCAACTAGGCAGGACACACGAGTAACCCCATAATATTCATCAGTAACTAAAAACTCCATAAGCCAGAAGCGCTAAACACCTATAGCAGTCCGAATAAAAGTTCTATCCCATTTAAAGAGTCTGAAGGGGGGATATTTTCAGTCCCATAGATCTAAGAAAACCCCACCTGTATGGTTTATTCCCAGCCCTTCCCCTCTTGGGAGTCCTCCTCTGTGTTGGTCTTTTAAAGCTTTCTGGAAGGAATTCGGCCATAGTGGGAGGTTTGGGAGCCCCTCGTTTTCCTTGGTCTGTCATAGGGAGACAAGAAAAAAAAACATTAGATGGGAGTAGACTTCATTTATAAATGATGCAACTTTCCAATATATTCCATAGTAATCCTAGTCATTGTCAACACTTCCGCTTGCCATCGGTGAACAAAAAACACTGTTGCTTACAATAGAAGACCTATGCTGCTGCTAAGAGCAGGTAGTGTCAGAATAACTCTTACATGAAACTTACCTGACCCCATGCGTCAGATCCTATAGCTTTCGTTATGAGAGGATGTGCCTTATCAGGACCAGGTCACTGATGCAGCTGATAACTGCCCTAAGTGTGGTCTATAGACACATGGCAGGTCACTCGCTCAGTCATTGATGTGCCAATGGTGCGGTGGTCACTTCTAATGCAAGTGATGTGCTGCATAAGTGACCTGCCACCTCACAACAGGCACACAAGAGCTTGGGCACCACTGCGTTTGGATCGGAGGGGTCAAGGAAGTTTATTTTACTTAATATCAAACAATGCTCTATTGAACCCATACATACGGGTTGGACCACCCCTCTAAGAGACTAGGTTACAGTAGAAAGTAGCAAAAAATGCACATTCACCTCTTCTGCTGAATGGTTCCTCCTCTACGTGGGGTGTAACTCCCTCCTTAAACCTGTCGAGAAGAACAGAGCTGTAAACCCTGGAAAATCATGGGCTAACCACATTACAGTTTAGAAGACGGGATGTACAGCAACATAAATCTCATGGGGTACATACATAGAATCAGTTTTCTCTGCATCCCACTCCCGCCTCCACTGCCCAGTGGGCTTTTTGTGCCGCGCCAGCCTCTCCTGATCGATCTGTTCTCGCTCCTGTTTCCACCGTACATATTCTGCCCGTTCTTTGCCGGTCATAGACATGGTCATATCCATCTGATTCTTTCCTCCAGGTCTCCTCCCCTGTGTATTAAAGGTCACTGAGTATTGGGTAGCGGAGGATCGGCAGTGACTGACACATAGGATAGTGCCCAATCTACTTACTTGACTCTCCTTCTCCCGATCCATGCCAGTTTTAACCTTCTCAAAATCAGGGCCGCCCCAATTTCTAATATGTCTGCGGCTGCCCTCCTTCCGGTCAACTTCTAAGATGGGGCCTGTCCTCCTGGGATCATCAAGGAAGTTGCGGATTGGATTTTTCTCCCTTACTCCATCCTAGAGAACAGATAAGCAAACAGTTATAACTGCAGGGTATAGGTGGGAGTAGGTACAACTCCTTTAACACAGCCATGCAATAAAGAAAAGGCTAACCACCAGCAGATTGTAGAGTGTTACTGAAGCCAAACAATACTTTACATTCCCAGCTTTTCATACCAAATATAGTTATCGGGGTTCCCCTAAGTAACATCAACTTAATAGAAGGGAGACAGGCCAATGCTCACCCTTTGGCTCCTTTCATATTCTGCAATCTTCTCCATCTCTTCATTCATCTTCTCAATATTCTGCTTCCGCCTCTCTTCCCATTCCTGAAAGTGCAAAGGCCACAAGGATTTTGCCGCTGACCTGCACAATACCCCACTTATATTATATCCATTCACCCAATAGACCATTGAGGAGCTCCGTTCCAATACCTTTACTTTTCTATCAGGTCCTGCACCTGCATCCACCATTGCTCCATGACCACCGCCCCGGGCACCAATGCCACCGCCCCTGCCTGGACCTCTTCCACCTCTCTCTGCTCCCCTGGGGGATGCCGACCATCGCTCTCCTGGAGAATCCTCATTAGGAATCCGTGGACTTCTTCTCGGCATGTCAGGGACTTGACTCCTCCGTCCTCTTGTTGCCCTTTCGGACGGGTGGCTGCAATCACCTTCACCCTTAAACTGTTCTCCATGTCTATCCCCCTGGGGGCTTCGTCCACCTGAGAAATGTCCTGTACGGCTGCCGGTCCTATGAGTGGGGCTTCTCGGAGAGGTTTCAGAGTGTGGAGAAGTCTGCAAGGATTTGGGCGATTTCCCTTCATTTATCACTCTCTTCTCCTGAAATGACAAAGTAACGGATTGTGGGAGAAGGAAGAGAGAATAGTTGGGGGGGGGGGGGGGTTCTATCCCAAGGACAGCGTATCATAGTAGCACAACACATCCTTGTATGGTAACACAGCTTAGCTTCTTCTAGACACCCCTGCCCCTACTACCACATGTATAGAGAAGGACTCTCACCCCAGCAGAGACATCCAGAGTGATAGAGAAGTTCTCCTTCTCTTTCCGAGCTTTGTCCGGTTCTCCGTCCAAGTGTTTGCCTTTCCTTGGTGTGGTCACAGCGATTCCTTCTAGCTCTGCCCTCTTGCGGTCCTCCTCAATCATCTGAGAGTGGAGAGATGGAGACATAAGGAGGGTATCTGGATACGCTGATAGAGATCTGATTAAAGGGGTTGTCCTCTGTGGACAGATCAGTGGGGGTCTCAGTTGTACCCCAGATGTATAGAGTAGCCCCTGATGCTCATTTCATCTCCGTTAGTTCCATAGGCAGCGAATGGAGCAGCACTGTGCATGTGTGATCAGCTTCTCCATTCTTTTAGCGTACAATGGGGGATACAACAGGAGACCCCCACCGATGAGCAAATTTGACCTTATCCTCCTGTGTATGTTGTAGTCACAGGACAACCCCTTTAATATAGTCATGTCCTAAAATATAGTTGGCAGCATAACCAGTCGTACATTACTATGGGCATTATGTAAGCGATTATAAGATGTGATCCATAATCTAATTTGATAAACAGAACGATCCTATATAAGTACAGACTTTGTGCCTATAACCCCCACACGGGCATCACCTAGCGGGATGGTGACACATGGCACAGGGCAGTGATCACTATCCGCCTGCTTCCTCATAAAGAATAGACTATATGACAGCCAAGACCTCACTCACAAGCAGAATCCTAATCACATCCACAGGCTGGAGAGGTGCACCCCCTGCCCAGGGACATAACACTGAGTGCGCACTCACCTGGTGCCTCCTGACCAGGGCCTCGTTCTTCTTCCTCAGAGCTTCAATCTTCCTGTCCAGCTCCGCATCCTTCTCTTCTTTGGATTTCACGTCTAATACTGACGCCTATGACGACACAATCACGCCCATCATTTTTACATCCCTGGACTACACACGGTATAATACAATGATGAGCCTCTGGATAATACAGTCTCCCTTGGGTGCATCCAATCTAAATTCCTTTCTGTACCCAGATGCCAGGGGCGCCTCAGTACCTCACCTCTGCTATATTCCCTATAGAGATCATTGTAATAGGGGGTACATCGATTTGTCTTGGGCAACAGTTCCCTATTATAGGGCAATAGAACACTTCCTCACACTGCTGTGCTCTGTGCATCGAACTGTTGCATTGTCCCTTTCCTCCCAGCGACTGCTGTAGTGTCCAACCAGGAACTATTTACAGCAGAGGTGGAACTGTGGTGCAACCCATGCACAGAGCACAGCAGTGGGAGGACATATTTGCAGAGGTTACAATCCAGAAATATAAATGCATTCTTCACAGTCCTGCAGCTACTAACACACAAAAAGGTATGATTATACAGATCTCAAGGGACAATACCCAACACTGTCTGCAAAGAGCTAAGCACACAGCAGACCCCCAGAAACTACAATGCTGGAACATAAGTGCATGCTTCACAGGGTTAAATCTGCTGGTACACTCCCTTTAAGGTGTGATGACCCCTTTAAACACACACATGAACCCCAGAGAGGGTAAGACTTTACCATTATTCTGAGCAGAGATTTCGGGCAAGATCTATGTTGCGTCTCTTCTGCAAAACAAAATAAAACGACGCACACAATACAATCTTACACAAGCTCTTATCAAACACTGTCGCTCCACTAGCATGAAATTCGCTACAGTTTGTAAATCCGCTCCAACAATGATCATAATTATCACCTGGGGGAAGGTGACCGCAGAACCGAAATAAAGGGGGTCGAAGTTCCTTATACAAGACATTCCGTAAGTGTATGAGATGTCCCAGCTCACACACTGGCTGCACACAAACCTGCCCCGCCGTGCAGCCGCTCTCATTAACTAACAGCTATACACCGCTCCCGATACCGGGAGATTTACAGGGTTTATCCCCTCTCACCTGCTGCCCTCGCTCCTTCCTTCCGCTGCTATAACTTGCGTGTTCCTCTTTCCAGACACCACGCCCTACGGAAACCGATCCCTAGGCGGGGTTTCAAAATGGCCGTCACCGGCCGTTACGGCAACTGGCGGCCACTATTTTTTTGGTGCCCGCGGTTTTTTGTTTGTGAGTTTTGTGTTGTTTTCGCTGCTTTTTATGAGGTTGATGACTTCGCTACATGAGAACAGGGGGCCGCGGTTTGGGGGGTAAATGTTTAAGGAGCAGAGGAGGAATTACTGGTCGCCACTCTGATTTAGAAACTACAACTCCAGCATTCCTCAGGGCTTTACATAGCACTGGACTGTGGCATCTGGATTTTGTTGTGTTCACATTCAAGCGACAAGGGGTTTTATATCTTGCAACGTCTTCTGGTTAAAATGGGGTCTGTACTACGTTTACAAACATGAAACTCCACCATATAGTTCCCCATGGGATCAATCTGGTATATGTCTCCTCTCTACTGAAATGTAAGTCAGCGAAGCTGCAATACCCACACGGGCCTATGGCAGTGTGTGGCGCGCTTCTAATGAGGGATACCCTCCCAGCATTCAAGCGTAAAAAGGATAGTAATGCATGTACCCCATACTATGTTTACACCAAACCTTCGTGACCCAAATATTATTGGACACTGGTATCAAGACCACATAACGCTAACGATCATATGGGGAGCTTTGGGGGTCTAATATTACAATCCAAATATCATTAGAAACCAGGGACACTGTATGTGCTCCTGCTCAATTTCTCACTGCGGGACATGGAGAGGTGAGACAGTTGTAACACCTGTAAAGCAATAACAGAGGGCTAGGAAGCCCTCACGTCTCATTAGTAATAAATTTTATAAGGGTTAGTTTTTAGAATGGTAAAAAGATATAAGATGATTACCTACATTCAACACTCCCTGGATCGATCAGCAAGTGTCCTGTTTATCAAGAGAGATTATAATGGTAATTTCATTGGTGGTTGCACGCGTTACCCTAGAGTCCTAGACCCTAATCCTATACAGTTGCGCAAACCTACTGTCACTCAGAGCCCTCTCTGTGGGCACCAGGCTGTCACCCACAACGATTTCACCAGACAGCTGACTCCTGCGTTCTGTTTCAGGGAAACTAAGGAAATCTCTTTGGACACCATATGATTGAAAGCTGTGACAAAGTAGGGATAATTAATACTGCTTCATTGCCATTTTGCACTTTGTGAAAATTCTCCAGTTTTTTTTTTGTAGATTTGGGGCACTTGTGGCTGTTGAGATAAATTTAATTGGCTGTAACGTCTGTACATAGCTGTAACCAATAGGATTAACAAACGTCAGGTTTTACACTATGGTGGCTTATTACTAAGTGGTTTAGCAAGTTGACAGCTATTTAGAAGGGAAATTGTGTGAGCGCAGGATCAGGATGGGCCCAGCACACCCAGTTTCGTGATGCATTTAACAATACAATACACTGTGTTCTGGTTACCGATCGCATGCATTTCATGGAAACCCATATCGATCGGGCGAGGCTTCCCTTGTGAACTCCACCCTAAAGCTAATGCTACTTATTTGACCGTTCGGACCTAGGCCAGAGGTGGTTGAAAGAAATGGCCATCTTTTTTTAAAATTATAACTAATGAGCCTGAAGTGCTCCTCAAGGTATGACCAAAGCATCTCCATGCTGTAGCTTTCACAGCTTTCACTGTGCAGAAGGAGCTTTCCACCTCCAACTGTTGGAAATTACATCACAGTCCAAGGGAGGAGGACGGGGCAAGTGCTGATGGATCAGGGCTAAGAATTTCTTGTAACATGCCTGTGAACGGCTACAGCTGGAAGCTTCTGTAACTCTCCTCCCCGCCCCCCCTCCCCCCCTCCGACCCTTAAAGAAACTACCATTGAAGTGCAGTTTCCAATGGAAAATCCGAGCACACAGCTCAGGTGAAGCTGGTGCGGAGCTTATTTTTGTTATTTTTTTATTAAACCGCGATCGCGGTTTAAAACACTTTTTAAACTTATACGGCGCGCAGGGAGTACGGCTGTCAGCGCTTACCATGTGCGCACGGCTCTCCTTCACTTCCTATGTAAGTCCGCTTGCTGTCGCGTGCATGGAGCGCCGGCGCGTACCCCCTGCCTGCCGGCTATAAAGTTAAGTGTTTTAAAAACAACCGCCATCAGCGTTAAAACAGTAACAAAAAAGCTCCGGACCAGCTCACCCTTCGAGTCTGGTGCTCGGTATTTCCATCTGAACCTGCCACTTCAAGTGGTGGTTTTCCTTTAAGGTTGGTTATCATATTTATAAATTTAATTACAATAAGGCCATGGATACCAATAAAGAAGATATCACAGTCATCGTGCCTGGATCTATGAGTCAATGTGCCCCGGTTTATGCCCCATGCTGGGATTTTCATGGTAATTTAATGTACAGCGTTGGCGCTTGTTTTTTTGACTGATTGTGTTTTTAGTTCTCACCACTGTGGGTTTGATTATATTTAGGTGGACTGCATGAAAAAAAATTGCATTTGCATCTTTTCCCTTCACTTGATTTAGTTTTTTTTTTCCGAACTTTTCTTGCATGTAAAAATTAGAGGTGTTCTTTTTCTATTGGTCATTATGACTATGGCCCATTCAATTTTTTATTCTTTTTGTGTGCCAACCAAAGTCACAAAAAAGTCATATAAGCAACACTTCTTTATTATGTATTTTTAAAAGGGTTGTCTGGAGGTTAGAAACAAGGCTCTTTCTTTCTAAACAAGCGCCACACACCTTACCATGGGTAGTAATGCGGTACTGCAACCCTTCCCACTTCATTTCTGTACATTGCGCTACAAATACCAGCATCAAACATGTTCATGGTTGCACTGTTTGCCCCCCATTTATGCCCACCGATTTAACAGATTTATCTCACAATCTGCAATTCTACAACACAAACGTTAAAGGGGGTTGGGTCGCGCTACATGATACCCAAGCTGTCACTGTGGTCTTCTTCGTGCTTCTTTCTCGCCACATGAGCAGTGTATCTGAAAGCATCAAAATGTCAGAACGTTCATTGATACAGCATCTAGACGGACCGTCCTGTGTTAATAATCTACGAGCAATGGATTAATGGTAATTGTTATTGACACGTTTTTTAGGTCCCCGTTTCACACCCGGTTTGGTGGATCATCGAACATTGGTGGAGCTTGAAAGCAATTTCACTTGTAGTGTAACTGATATAGAATTACATATTTGTATATAATATAATATATAATATCTAAATTAGGTAGATGAGCCCAGAAAACCTTTGTATTTATAATATCTGCATTCACCACAATGCCCACTTGATTCGGCTGCCGAACTACACTATGAGATTTCCTAATCCGACGCCATACCGGTTCTCCAGCGGTGACACTCTGGGTATCGCTCACATGTGTGACGGCTGCAGTGGCCGACACTCGACTCATTTATTTTGGAAATTGCAGACCGCCCGGCCGCTGCTCACTCGTGCACTGAAACTGGTGGATCTATGATCCGCACACCAAAGATGTCACAGTAGAAAGGTACAAGGAGTTATACCGTTTATGTATACCACGCAGAGAAATATCTGTCTGCTTTCATATCTCAGCCAATCTATGGAATGCATCACCAAACCAATGTTTGTTTTGTATTGTATCTTAAATTCCTGCACTAATCCACCAACTCCTGCTCATCTGGTTTTCCTGCAGATGGACATCCATCAATCCCCCGCTTGCAAATCTGCCTTCCTAAGGACTTACACGTAACTCCTCCGTCTCTAAACATGCGTGCTTTCGCATATGACACTATGTACAACCTGCTCAGCCTCCTCCTGCTTATAACATGCTGCCTCAGTATGAATATGACATAATAGACGTAAGTAGTAGTTCATATCTGCTCAGCTCCTCCCTGCTCTAATAACATGCTCCTCAGACGAACTAGTCATCTGTCGCCCACCTCATAAATGGTCCATAGGACCCACAATCTGCTCAGCTCCTCCTGCTCATAAATACCCAAGACACTGTCATCGCTCTTGTTAAGCATCTAGTGACATTCAACGTCAGCTATCTATGCTGTCAATGCCTTACATCGCAAGCGCCTGCTAAACACTGTGCGATTGGACACTATGTATCTGACCCTGATCATTAACCTGTAGGACCTAACATTTTTATCCCCTACATGCCTAGTGGACGGTCACCCATCCTGCCTTGCCTGCTAGGACCAATACCTCGTACCCTCTGTATAACATACCGTAATGAACACGTTTCTGAAGTTCCCACTCAATAGTAGATTACCATCTGAATTTTCATTAAATAGCTCCTGCAAACCTAGTCGGAGTCCCCTCTACAGACGGGGCATGTACAGAATATCCTTGTTTGGTCATATCATAAGTGTCTGTTAAACTTTCAGCTTTATCTCGCTTCTTACTCTCCTTGTCTGCTTCTGTCATTCTCCACGTAGTAATATCACAGGCCTCTCATTGCTGTTTTCTGTCCAGTGTACAAACCATGAGAGAGCCAGCGGATAGAAAACTAGACAATGCTGTGTTATAAAAAACAATTCCCATTGGATTGCACTTACCCTACACCTCTAATACTTAGAGATTACCTGTCACTTGTAGGGACAGAATAGGAGGGACACCTACATCTTACGGGGTCTCTATAGAGACAGTCCAGAAACCTGGAGTAAAGTACAGCTCTTTTCCTCACGTCCCCCTGCATGTGTTTCCTCTGGTAAACAAGAGCGTTTTGGTCTCACAAACCGTCCAACGTTTTGGCCCAACCTCAGCAGTATAAGAAAGGAGAGAGGATGACCGGCGCTTCCTCGCTTTTCCACCCCGGTGGACCGCTGGATGTTTAAAAATCATGTGCTGGAGAATTATTTGTTTGTGGTAATTAGGGGTAAAATGATGGGACTCCTTTGTCCTGCTGCTGACCAACACTCACCACATATACCGATAAATTACAGATATGCCACCTTGGGTTATTCATTATTAGATAGTAATCCCTGCCACCCGCAACCTGATCATAAGTGCACCCCTGTTAACACACCGCAAGAATGTACCGTCAGCTCTGATATCCACCTAATGTAACATTGGTTGTGTTCTTCCTCTAATCACATGCACATAACCTTCCAACCCACTGGTCAGTACAGGTCAACCCCCCCCCCCCCCACCTCTTCCTAGTGCATATTACAAAATATAACCCAACCATAGTACCAATATCAAAAATCTAACATCTCACAACATTGTATAATATAAATCTAACCCCATATAACCTGGTATCGTAATACTAAACTTATCCCCCCAGCAATTTACAATATATTAATGTTTTCTTTAATTTCTATAGCTCACACAGATGACGCAGCTGCACAGAACTTGCCAAAGCAGTTCCCTGTCCCCATGCGGCTCACAATCTAATCACCTACTCATATGTTTTTTGAGGGTGGGAGAAACTGGAGGACCTGGAGAAACCCCACGCAAACACTGGAGAGAACTACAAACTCTTTGCAGATGTTGACCCTGGGACAAGACCCAGTCCCCAGTGCTGCAGATGCTGATTGCTAACCACTGAGTCCACTGCTGTCCTTGTATAACATTTCACACCCCACACCATTGTATAATACAAATTCGATGACACAATTTCAAAGTAGATAATCTACCCACACATTACCATCTATATTATAAAACCTTACCCCCAACACCATTTTATCAACACAAACATAACTCCCTCACGCATTTACAATATAAACTCTAACCCACCCCGCCACAGTGTAAGAATACAAAATAGTCACGTGCTCCCACGGCCATATCTTGTGCCCCTGAGGCCGTCCCTGCCGTCTCACTCCCTCTCCTGCCTACCTGCTCTGTCGGGCACCGCATCTCCGTCTCCTCGTACACACACATCAGCTTGGTATGAGTTAAAGGACTAACCCACCGATAATTGGGGTTCTGGCGCCTGACCCTTACTCTGCTCCCTGCTACCTGTCTTGCACCTCCCTGCCTGTCCCCGACTCGCTTTCACTTTTCTGCATCTCGCCTTGGCCACCCACCACAGACAATGTCGTGGGCCGGTTGCATAATTTTAAAGCATTTTTTTTTGGGAATATCCTGGTATAAGAAGCTAAAAAAAGCAGAGATCCTGCCGAAAGGACCACACATATATTGTCAGTGTGCTTGGTTTTAACAGTCCTGGTGATCCTGGTTGCTCGCTGTCCTGGTGGTCCCGATGATCCATCATGATAAACCAGGGACATAACTCCTAGATCCCAGCACCGTGCTTGTGGGAACTTCTTATATTCTTCCTTCTAAAATCAACTTTTTAAAATGTTATTCTACTGAGTCAGAAGCCACAGTGCCCTCTAGATGTCGCTTCCAGGTTGTTACCAACTGTTGCAGGACTACTTCCTTGCCCACTATGAGAACGACAGGGCGGTAGACGTTTTAGAAGCCCTTCAAAGCTAGCAGCAGAGATGGGCCCTGTGTAACACCGTAAGAGCCCTTAATCTATTAGTAAAAATGTCGCTGGGTTATCCTGCTTAATTTTGATGTTAGATTTCCTTTAGGATAAGTGTCTGAGGAGGCATAAACTTTTCTAGTTTGGCTCATGTCACCACTATGCAGAAGCTCATCTCTCATTCCCCAGCGCGGCAGTTTAATGAATGAAAGCCTGACTCTGATTGTTTTCCATGACAACTAGAACATTTTCTGTCAGACACCTCATCCTTAAAGGAAATCTAAATCAAAATCAAGCATGGATAAACCTAGGGACAGTTTCTGATACTTTCCCCCTACGATTTCTGTAAGTTGTAGCCTGGTCTACAGTCCCGCTCACAAAAAATCGCAGTGGCATTTTCTTACGGAACTGTTCGGCTGTGGCAAAGCTTTAAATGAACTATGATGCCGTCCGACAGTTTTAGCTACAACGGTAGTTTACGGTTGAATATACCCTATAGTGAAATGAACTGGCTCTTTGTTTTGCATACATCTTGGCGCAGCATGAAGTTTGGGTCAGTAGGCAGCGATCGTGTGAGCCTTCCCTTATGGTGTACAATATCGAGCAGATGTGACTCTAGCGATTCTGTACTGTGGCATCTGTAAATACTCGAGCTTAGTTTAACAACCTTCTCTTCATATAGAATACAGCATGTTCTGCTGACAGCCACGTGAATAACACGCTGCATACTTGATCTCCTTACACCCACTCCCCCGTTACCACTCTGTGTATAGGGGCCGATGCAAGGGAACGCTAACAGATTAGGAAACGTCCTCTCATCGAGTGTACTCCGTCCCAGTCTTTTTTGCCCTGCCTTGCCCCCTTTAAGCATCGCCTTTTGGAAATTCCCACCCTATAGCAGGTGTCCAGCAAACCTAATTGGGTGATGGGGACCAGAAAATAATTTTTATAGGGTTCATTATTGCAGAACCTTGTAAATAATACAAAATTGTGCTTATAAAACTTAGTGTATTTCAAAAATCCCTGAACAAGTTCTATATAAACGGGAATGTAAGGGGGGGGGGGGGATATGGGTAAGACGCGAAGCCGATATAACAATGATGTAATTAACGACATGTTTAATGAGCCGCAGGACGGGGGGGGGGGGGGTCCTGTGTAGGAAGCAAATCCAGAAACGGCGCACTTCAAAAGCAACGGTTAAAGGGTCAATTAAAGCGGACCGCACACTTTCCCCCCTGTCCCTTTGCAGGTCCCTGTGTTTTGGGAAGTGAATGTGTGTTGTGGTCTTGTAGATCTGACTGCAGTATGGGATTATCCTAATTAGTCTCTGGTATTTCGAACAGGCTAATCTGCTGGCAGAGACACAGAGAGCATGTAGCGAGGAGAGAAGCCTCATTGGATGCCATGGGGTTCCTTCCCAGCCAATCCCCCCCACATCCCCCCCCCGCTCTCCTATCGACCACACGTCACCGGAGGGATGTCCTCCGCCAATAGGCAGCACGACGACACATAGACTCGACGTGATTGGACGCAGAATTTCTGGAGTGATGATATAGTTCATTGGAGAACTTGCAACAAACATACAACCCGATATCGGGCATGTGTCCGTAAACACGCCATATGTGGCACCCCAATTGCAATGCCAGGATGATAAATACAATTTATTCCATGATCAGAAGTCCTTAGGGCAGAGACTGGTACTATGGCAGAGGGCAACATGTGGCTCCTGAGCGTGTTTCTATCTTCCTCTATGTGCCCGGGAGGGAAGTGGGGTTACTGGCAGCTCTCGAAGGAGCATCGCTGGTCTGCGGGATCCCAGGATACAGCCGGGTCACGGATACATTAAATACACTGATGCATTTTTCTTCCATAAGTCAACGCAAAACGCTGCCTCGCTTCCATCACAGGTGGGGGGGCTGCAGTATTAACTCCTTCAAGTGCCTCTAACAAGGTGGTCGGTTCATCGGAGCAGTAGGGTGCGGTACCCTTGGAATATATAACTGCTTCATCTGGATCAATGGGGACTTTACGCCTTCCTTTATTGCCCAGACCTTATTTGTTATAATCCCATTGTAATTATATACAAGGACTAGTAGTCTATATATGTATAAACTAGCGACTAGGTGAATCGTGCACTGAAATCTTATCTATATGAAACTAATCCCTAGAAATGAATACAGACTCAATACTGGACCCGCAAGCAGCGATCTATAACTGCAAACAGAAATTGGGCACCCCTTTAAGGCTGCGATCACCACGTGGCGTTTTGAACCCCGGTTTTAAGCAGCCCTTTAATAAACGCTGTGCGTTTTTTTTGAATGCCAGTTTTTGACAGGTTTCCCAATTAATCTTAATTAAAACTGTCAAAACAGATGGCGGTTTCAAAACCCTCATCGGTTTGTAACGCATGCTTTTTAGATGGACACTACAAACGGGTTTCAAAACGCCACGTGTGCCCGCATCCTATAATTCGGTCCGTCTATATACTGCTTTTCCATGTATAAACCACTACCCCCCAGCCGTTTAGGGTGATGCCGCGCACATGTGTTTTTTGGTCCGTTGTTAAAGCTTCGTTTTCACAGTCCGTTTAAAAACGCTACTTTTTTAAAATGCTCAGTTTTTTAAAAACAAATCCGTTTTTGAGAACGTTTGTCCAGTGTTTGGCTGCTTACAACCTGTTTATCTAGTTATCAGATAATTGGGAAACAGACAAAAACTTTCAAAAACGGAGGCGTTTTTTAAAAACGGCCCAAAAATTGTGGCTCACCCTTAGTGTGTATTGTGCCAGGTGCACCATCTTAGATGTGTGTGAGCCTCGTGCCTCAGACACACAACCCTGCAGACAATAGGGGGCCGCAGTTTCCTGCTACAAAAAGAAAGACTGCACTTATTGTGTCTTCCGCATACTTGATGTCGCGAGGTGTGATACTGCACGGGGAACTAACTTACTAAAAAGTGACCTTAATAATTACTGCTGGATGGGCAGCAGGGACGCCGTTCTATGGCTCACCTAAGGGTGGATGCCACACATTGCGTTTTACCCCATTTTGGGTCCGTTTTAGCAGGTGTAAATAACGCATGCTTTTTGACTAACCCATTGGTTTTTGAAAAACGCATCAGTTTTTGACCAGTTTTTCATAAGATAATTGGTAATACCTACAAAAACGCATGCGTTTTTTTTAACGGACTGCTTGAAAAGGACCAAAAATGGGTTTCAAACCGCCCAAAAAATGTTTGTGGCATCACCCTAAGGTGCGGATAGAGTTTAGGTTCGCCCTAGTGTACCCCATTCATATCTTAGGGGCCATTCAGGAAATCCTGCAAGGTGATTAGCACTTAAAAGGGGTGTGTTAATTACCATCAGTTTTCCATAATTGGGTCCTGGGTAGAATTGGTATATCCAGCAGACACTCTGCACAGTGTAGGTTCTAGAGCCGAACACTGATCATCATAGGATTTTTCTTATTTTGGACCCCACTGCGCTCATACGGTGTATGGTGAATGGGGGGTCCAGAAACCCTTTCTTTATTCAGTACTGTAGCCCCTTTAGCAGTGAGAACCTTCCCCAGGGATGTCCAGTCTATGCTTAGGTTTTATGTTCCAGAATACTTCCTCTCCTAACATGTTCCTATGAGAGATCATACTCGGGCTGGTCCGAGTGGTTTACTGCCCAGAGGAAGGATGAGGAATGGAGATGCAGCTGCTCGATCCCAACATGGGTGAGGTGGAAAAAATTACAACCAGTAGTCGGGTTGCCGGAGAACTCCTCTTCTGGTGGAGGGCGTCTCATCGCTCTATGGTTTCGCCCTTTTCTTTTTCTATCAATAACATAACTTGACGTGGGATGTAATTGTTTCCACCTACGCGCTGAAGCACCTGCTGCGATTCTGAGATGCCGTTCCTTTCCATTCCTTCAGATACCAACTGTACATCATGCATGTGCATGGCAATTTAAGGGGACAAACCTGTTTTTCACTAACGGTATCTAGCGATCCCCTACGGGGTTGTCCACCACTCTTTCCTAAAACAATCCCTGAGGTGACGCGTACCTTTAAGGATCAAAAACTCACGTTATGGTCACAGATATAACTGATGGGGCGTCAATAGATTGTAAGCTCTTGAGCTCAGGAAATGCTCTGCTTGATGATGACTTTTATTATTTCACTGTTAATATTAAGTCTAGCCTAGCCCTCCTAGATTTAATAAGTGGCTGTATACCCGGGCAGCTATATTGGTTTATTACTTTAAAACCCCCTACCTCGCAACTAGTTTGGTTGATACTTGGCATTATGCTTACCAGTTTAGTGCTGTATATAGAGAATGTTATTTCTGCGTCTTCCAGGCCTTTCTTATCTCCAGGAGCTCCTCCACACAGCGTCCTGACATCTGACCCTTGATAGATCCAGAGTTGTAATATTTCCAGGCCTTGTATTAGGCTCCATTCACACCTCCACAAATTGTGCGGCACTCGTCCACGGCCGCCATTGAGTCCCCCTCCCCTGATTTGCGTACCGCCATACAGCTCTCCCTATGGGTGGATTACGCCACACGGCGTTTCAAGTGCCAGTTTAAAACGCACTCCGTTTTTTTTTTCTTAACGTTTTCCATGCGTTTTGGCTTCTATGTAGCTATTTATCTATTAGATAAATGTAGTTTAAAGAAAGCAGCCAAACGCATCAGAAAAACGGATGTGTTTAAAAACTCCTGAAACGCACTGCTCTAACATCGACCAATGGCTGCGTGTGGCATCAACCCTATGGAGGGGGAGGGGGGGGAGTGAGTAGCGCTCAGGCCGGCTCAGGGCTACTCACACGTACCTGTGAATGAAGCCGTAAGAGTGGCTAATGACAAGCTCTTTCGTCAATCCTCAATCTCTACCATAAACCAAACCAGTTCTCCCTTAGAATCCAAACGTTGCAAGCCCCATCCCCTATGCATTTGTATATTCGTGGATACCAGTAATCCGTGTAATATACCAAAGACGTTAGATAGTTTCAAAACCACAACTTTCTACAATTTTTGAGTGCCCACTCAGTGATACATCGATAGGGCAGTGTTGTGAACCTTTTCGAGACCGGGGTGCCCAAACTAAACTTCAACTAAAAACTGTCTTTTTACCATCGAGTGCCAACATGACAATTTAAACAGCACTTTATTGCTCTCTCTTGTTTCACAACATCAATCGTATCAGCCCCTGGGCAAATACGATACGTTAGAAAGCAGAATTCAAATTCAACAGCATTGTAGCTTCTCATCCAAGGGTTTCTGTACAGGAAGAATCGGGGGTCCTACTAGGACTCCAAAAATATTCTGCCCTGTTCACACCTTCTTTCCTCTTTGTTGCATTCGATCAGTCAATGATACATCACCTTAAAAGAGTGCCGATAGCTTGCATCTCAATTTCTAGGAGCAGGAAGATTTAATCCCTGTCTTGTAACTTTGTCCTGGGCGGACAGCCTGGGGGTGCCCACCGAAAGGTCCCCGAGTGCCACCTCTGGCACCCCTTGCCATAGTTCGCCCTCACTGCGATAGGGGTTCTACATGTATACGATTCCGCTTATCCAACTTGAACAAAGGGCTTAGTAATTCCAGACTCACATGTCTATTCGTAAGAAATGAGTTTATTTCTAGATCTAACCTAAATGTTCGAAGTTAGGATTGAGTCACTTCTTTGTCGTTTCGTAATCGCGTTTAGTCCCCTTTAATCAATCCAGATCAATCATTCGGGGATAAATCCCTGAAGTGATGGGCCAGAGTATCGCCTTGCTGCCGAGGCGCTGGTGCATCCTTTTTCGGTGTATTGATAGCACATATAGGACATAATTTTCTGGAGCAGGTGACTACGTGGGGGCCTATGTGCCTGGTTACCTGAGCCAGCATAGCCTTAGAGGGATGGAAATTTTTGGCATTTTGTATTTATAAAACGTTGCATATATTCTTGTGTCATCAGTTTTCCACGCAGACCTATGTGTCCTCTATTGTTACTATTCTAAATACACCTAGATTACATTTGCGATTACCTTTTGCCTTGGATACAGCCGAACCCAACCTAAACAGCTATAATCAGTGAGTGGACACCCAAGGAGTCTTCATGTGAGTTGACTGTTTCTGGTAAGCAACAAGCAAATTTCAGCTCTTGAGCAAACATTACCAATGGATGAATAAAATTATCAATATAATTTTAAGAATTACTTAAGAGGGTTTTCCCAAGCCAACTGTATAACCAACTTGTTACCCACCTGCACTATCACTCTCGCTTTTTAAAGTATCATCATGGGCTGGGGGGGACCTGGAAGCAGTGCCTTTACACTGCAGACTCTCCACCTCAAATGGTCCTCTCCTCATGTCATTGTCCCAGATGGATTGTGCCAGTACCTGAAGCATCTAGCCCCTCGCAGCACAACATGGTCCCCAAAATGTACTAAGGGGGAGGAGGAGAAGACTATTGTGACCAAGAGTCAAAGGCATCAATTAGGCCATGGAAAGGCATCTGCTTCTGGGTCCTTTCTAAGGATTTGGAGGATATTTTATTCTTGCTCTAGATATGGCATGGAGAGTGATCCTCTCATACTAGGACTTCCTCAAACAGTGATTTTACTGGCACAATGCTAATTGTATACATCTTTACTACCTCATACTAATACAACGTGTCACTTAGCGGTCTGTCCACAGACCCCTATAGAGGTAAAGTAACTGCAAGAGTTGTCATCGTCACCATTGCCTATTGAGAATGATTCTAATATCTGATCTCCCTTCTTATGTTATAACCCAGGATTCTCAGTCCAGAGATCCACAACCGATCCCAGGCCCGTACTAGAGGCCTCCTATCATGGTTATACCTCACAGAGATCTCTCCCCTGCTAGAGCTCCACAGACCTTCTCTACTGTCGATTCCTCACCTTATATGAAGATTATATCCTCACAGTCGATTAATCTGATGCCGTCTCAACGCGGGCAACACCTTCCCCCCTGAGTAGGTCAAACTTTTTTTTTTTTACCAGTGTGAAGTATGTTATTGAAGCAGAGTTTAGACAAAGATCCAGCTGAAGGCCATGTCCTTGTTTCAAGAAAAAAAACCTCAAAAATCCAGGAGGAACCAACAGTTTCTGTTCTTCCCACATCGAGCTAGTCAAACACGGGTCGGAGGCTCAGATTACAGGCAACACCTTCATTCCTAGGTAGTACACAAAGGCCCCTCATCGCATCTTGCCTGTGTAAGTTCCAACAAGAAGAAGACGTGGGTACTTCTCTTCAGATTGGCCCAAATCCCTTTATCAGACGCATGGTGTCCTCGACATAACAATGGGTCGCTTAAATTACTACCCAGCCCGTTCGCGATCCATTGGTGCGTGTCCGACGGGATTCGGGCGGCCGCCGTTCACTAAGTCGGCTTCCAATGTTCCTGCATTGTGTCGCACATCGTTCGCTCGCTCATGTCCCCTGGGTCCCATCTTCGTCCCGTTGCAATGTGTTGCATGTCTGATGTGACATAATTTGATGTTAAATCAATCCCAGCGCTCTAAGTCCGAATCATCGGTTTGCACGCCCACCACCCCCCCCCCAATTTGTGTCGCAGATAGTCGAGATGCGAGTGCGCCAAAATATCCCATTGCGGTCGCCAAACTTAAAAAGAGCGGCCAAAACGGAAAAAGTTGGGAAACTCGACAAAATGTGAACTTCTAATCTTCACTGTCTAATTATTCCAGACACATTGATAAGAATAATGAACGTCTATAATGCATTTTGGAATATATTCCCTCTTCTCCAGCTAATAAGTTGTGAGTTGATCGAGAGCACTGGCCGCATACCTTTACATAGATGTGGTTCAATGAGCAAAGCCATATCTAAAGTGTAGAAACCAGTCCTCCATATCATGGCAGGGAAATTGCCGTGATACTTCATCTCAGACACATTCCAGAGGGATACGTCTTTTTCGGAGGCTGGGGGTCCCATGTAGGAGAGTGATGAGATCATAATTCAAGAACACTCAGAGAAGATATTGTCCTCTATGGTGAGCTACTGTGAGCTAAGGCGAATCTTACACCATTGACATTTCAAGAATCCTGATCACATTTCTGACATCCAGAAAGACCTCGCTATCAGTGGCTTGTCCTACAGCCGTATAGTAACCCTAGCGCGGTGATGCTAATTGGGGCTTGCCGCAGACCCATGGCCGAATTATAATTATGGCATGCCGGGTACCCTGGCTGGCTTTCTTATGAGCTAAACCGTGCTCAAGTCCCTCTATTCCCTTGCGCTGGCTGAGCGTCCCTTGGCCACCTCACCTTGGCCAATCACACTGTGTGTCTGGGGCGACGGGCCTCCTATCATTCTTCCTCATGAAGTCATGTGCTCACCTGACACATCCGTAAACGCTTGGCTGAAGTGAGGTCAGTGACCCTACTCCAAGGATCATCTTCTGGCTTCTCACCCTCCACTAAGGCCCTAAGAATCCTCAAGCAAACGATCATGTTTATTCTGATGGCCACAATATGGTCCAGGAGTGGGTGCAGAACTCCAAGCATGTCCTTTAAGGATTCCTTCCTATACTACTCTGCCCATAAGCATCGTTGTACTTAACTGTCCACCACTTCATCTACGATTTGCTACTGCTGCAAACAATGCTCTCAACAATACAAGGCATAAGACTTTAAAAAGGGGGCAAATGGGGGCACAGAATATGCAGGATGGAGCGTGCGAGGCGCTGTGGCATATCAGACAGCGTCAGCAGAGAGCCACGGCCAGTCAGCAGCGAGGAGGCAGCGACAGGCTGAGCCGGCGACCCCGTTGAACATGCGCTGAGTGGGCTCGCTCCGTCTATCAGTTCTAAGGACTAGTGCTCTCAGCAAGCGGCGCATGGCAACACACTGATAAATAGGCCTCGCAAGATGGACTTGCCCAAAGGTTGGCTAACGGCGGGCGTCAAGCGACTAAGTCCCCGCATAAGTCGCTTGTATCCCAAGGCTGCCGAACGGACGAAAGGGAAGGAAGAAATTTGCTTCACCAAATTTCCTCCTTGGTTTGATCTGAACGTATTGCTAATATATGGTGGTGACAAATCTTTTGGAGGTCATTCCAGACTTCTCTCCGTGGGACTCCTCTCTGTAGGGAAATGAGTGGTGGGCCAGCAGGATACTCGAAAAGATAACGTTTTTTTCAACAACCTCCTCTCCACTTTTCCATCAACCACTGAAAGTGTTGGTTAAATTGTCTGGACTGCAGAAAGATTTGGTCCTATCATGTAAACTCTTCCTGGGGCGTGTGTCTGGAGTGCACCTCTGGCACCTGTGTCTCACAAGTTTCGCCACACACTGCTAGCTACCATACAAGGTGTGTGTGTGCTTCGGCCTATTATATACGGTAAAGTGCCAGCCAGGACCACTATGTGTTAATTGTCTACTATTGCTTGTTAATCCTGTTCTCTTCTGGTTCTGTTGTAGGAAGAAGATCCCATATTGTTTGCTGCACTGGTATCTACTAGGAAATTGATATTTCGGTATCAAATTTCTTCACATACTATGAAATTTGCTAATTAGGTTTCTAGTACCCGAAGCATCAAACGTTTAATGCCCTCAATTTTGGTTCCATACTACAAGTGGCCTGTGTGGGTGGCCATCGTTGACATTGGAGTAATAGAGTGGAGTCCATTCACTACGTTATCTCCAGGAACAGGGTTGCTGGTAATCTTCTGGTGTCAGCAGCTTGTGGGTCCGAGTCTCATGTCATGATGATCTGGTTTGAGAGCCTGCACATTATCAACCAGGTACTAGACCGACTGACCTGTTCTCTGACTGACCGTGGGTTTTTTCTTCCCACGTCTGACCTTGAGTGAATCCAAGGGAGGTTGTGAGTCGCTGGGCTTGCTGCTTTCCCTCATAACCAGCATTTCTCTACCTTTCTCCACATTATAACTGAGAAGGTCTCAGGTTGACCATAGTCAGATATCTCAACTGGCATTGTGACCTGTGTCACATTGTGCACCCTGACACTATCTGAGATGCCCCTCGCTGTGTGGGCATAAAGTGGACTTACTGAATATGAGTATTAGAACGGGGGTCAGGATACATTTGTCTATGAATGTAAGTTTCCACTTTTAAAAACACCTGGACAATTCCTGAAAACACCTTTAATATGATTGGGCCGACAGAATGCCTCCTCCCATCCCATTAGAAATACACACTGTGGCCACGTTCTCACATTGGGGCTCATTACCTTAAGGGCCCCGAATCGCTCATTTTCGTCGAAGTTTCCCGAAAATTACCCGTTTGCGCCAAATTGGCCCAGTTTGTTTGCGCTCGCAATCGTGTTGTTGTCGAAGTCGGCGCCGCTTGCATCGACGGAATCGGGGGGGTGACGGTCGAAACCCCGGATTCTGAAAACGCGTATTTTAAAAACAAAATTTGTCGCTTGAACCCCACTTACATGCAACCAGAATAGGATGGTGAACCCAGCGTGACCCTCTGCACCGCAGCACACTGGTGGCATCGGGCGCCACCTTAGTAATCGTCAGCAACCCGACTCCTCGTGGAGAATGCGCCGCGTTGTCGCGACAGGAACCGGGTACTGTAAATGTGCCCAATGGTTGTTTGTTTCAAGGTGATACTCTTTCATTATTTACATCGCATTTAGTAATCGCCACGATTCAGTAGTATCAGTTTAAGTGTTTCATAGGGACGTTAAAATAACATTGGATCTTCTTCTGTCTGTTTGTGTTTTTCTTCTTCTTTCTTAGTGCCTAAGGTGTTCCTAGGGCCATTTTCAACAGAATTGTGTTTTACCATGTGCTAACATACGTATTAACACACAGTGTGGGTTTAATGTGTCGCTTATACGCAACATTTTGTGACAGTGGTTACATATTGAACTGCACATAAAAATGCTGCTCTTGCGCTTATGTAAACAAATGTGTTAACTGAAAACGGCCTAAAAAAACGTCCATGTGTGTCACCACCCTGAGGGCCGCCAGAGGTTCACATCTTCTTCCCGTGTATGTGATGCGATTTGGCAACACAATTTGTATTTAAATTCTGCGGTTTGTCCGAATCAGTCGGTTGTCCGACAGCCACGTACCCCGATTTTGTGTCGCATGCAAGCCGGGGCGCCCGATGCGCCACAATCTGATCGCGTCCGCCAAAAACCCGAGGCAATTCAGCCCAAAAAGGAAAATTAGGGAGACCCGACAGAATCCGCGGGTTGGCGGACCCTTAGTAAATGTGCCCCATTAAATTGTGTTTGCAAACTCCGTGCTCTGTGTACGTTAACATGTTGTTTACTAGTGTAAACACTATGGGGCTATAATTATTTGGCTATTTGCGCCTTTCTATTAGCATAGGCTGTCATTTTTTTTTATCGCGGTGCACCTCTTATTTATCACGGTATGTGTTGGTGCAACGCATTTCCTCTTTTTCCACATCTTCACGACTTTTAATGATACATTTTTTGCACAGGCTTTTTTCTCCCTGACACTTTTCCTGAACTTCTTAGTTTGCCGAAAAACCCTTTTCTGCCACTCTTTTGAGTTGCACAGTTGACCTTCAAAAGACAAATCACCAAGTTCTACTATTACGGTCTTCATGAATGGGGAGAGTCATTCTGCCACGCGCCAATTATGATCCCTTGTCACACATCTAAATCAAGCGCCTGAACAACACTTCATCCACCAAAAAAACATACCTTTCGAAACAATAAATGGGCATTCTTTAATACATGTAGACACTTGGGGCCACATACTAAGGGTCCGGAGCGCTTTTCCGCCCGGGTTCCCAACGATTTCTGTTTTGCACCCGAATTGCCCTGGAATTTTTGCCGCACGCGATCGGATTTTGGTGGCATCGGGCCGGCTTGCACGCAACAGAAATTGGGGGGGTCGCCGTCGCAACCCAACGATTTCGGACTACCGCGGGATTTAACATTGAGAATGTGTCACAAGACACGCCCCTACAAGCACCGGAAAGAGGTGAACTCCGGCAGACCTCGACGCAGAAGCGACGGATGCCGGAACTCGGGCGAGAGCTAGTGAATCGCGGCATGAACCCGAATCCTCGTCGGACACGCACCGCTAGATCGCGATAGGACCGGGTAAGTAAATCTGCCCAATGGCCTTTTTACTAAGGGTCCTGCGGCCGCATTTCTGTCGTGTTTCCCGATTTTTCAAGGATCGCGCTGGGGATTGTGTGGCATGCGATCGTTTTGTGTCGCAAGCCATCGCGTCGGCTTTATCACAACACAAATCGGGGTGTGTCCTCGGACTATGCGTCGGGATTTAAAAATTCAATTTGTGTCGCAAGGCATGCACTCACATGCACCGGGAGAGAAAAGTTAACTCTCGGGGCGCACATCATAGTGAATTGGCGGCAGAGTGCATTCTGGCGTGCAACGCACACGTGGCGATCGCACAGGACACTGGGTAGTTGACTGTGCTCCATTGGGGCACATTATTTACCCGTCCGACAGAGTTTATCAAAGTGCATTGTCAGACGATAATGCCCTCTGCCGCGATTCACCAAGATCGTGCGCCCGATATCCTCATGTGTCACCTTCCCCGCTCAGGTCAGACAGAGTTCACCTTTTTTAATTGTGCATGTAAGTGCATTGTAGTTGCGACAACAATTTGAATCGAATCAGTTCGGATTGTACGATGGCACACCCCCTGATTTGTGCCGCATGAAGCCACGCGAGCTGCGCCAAAAAACTATCACTGTGCGACACAATCCCAGCACGACACCTGTTAAATACCCTGTTCAAAGTTGTGCAAATCCCAAAAAACGGTGCAGTCCGACAAAAAATTCGATCTGAATCCTTAGTAATGAGCCCAATTGTAAGCGCAATTCAATACTTTAACAAACGCTGCGGTGACACGGCCTAAATCTTAGTTGCGTTGACCACAGAACTTCAGACATGGTGAGGAAGACAGGGTCGTTGAAAATAAAATGATTTAAAAAATTTATATAATTTAGGTGTTCACTTTTACATATATTGATATTCTTGGTTTCATGTTTATACTTTTTTTTACTTTTTTTGTAATGTTTTATTTTTTTTTCTGCTGTGGAAAATTTTTTGCGGTCTCCGGGTGAATGAACGGCTGACCACCAACTGTTTAGTGATGTTTGGTTTTCTCTATATCTGTAACGCTATATAAATAATATTTAGTATTATTATACGTCGCCCCCAGCTCTGCGTTTTACACAATAAATGAGGATTGGAGCTGTTCTCCGCCGACCGACATACCATGTCTTCTTAGCCAAATCGGAGAAAACAAAAAATGTCACGTTCCAGCTGACAAAAAGCGACATAAGCATCTTTATATTGGGCCATATTGTTCGCCAAGATCAAGGACGTAAACAAATATACCGCGCGCCAGGAAAATAGATTTCCAGCAGCGAAATCAGAGTCCTTCGAAATCCGATATCAGGGATACAGCGGATTCAGTGATACTGTAAATCGTTTGTCGTGGGGAAACTTTGACTATGATTGTTTTTAGGGAGGACATGATTGGGTTGGTACCGGTTGAGTCATGGTGGCACGTGCCATGATTGAGGCTCTGTCGCTTGTATATCGTTTGGGCAACTGTAGCTGATACAGTTGTTACACTGCGGTGGAGTCTCTCTTGGGGTCAGCAGTATGTGTGGGGGGCACATTTGGATGTTTCACTTATGCTTTGAGAAATAAGGGACAGGAACGTCTTGTGTGGTAACCTTTGTGTGCATTATATAAGGGCCACAAGTGTATACAGACAAGGACAGGAGTGTACAGGCTTGTTCTGTCGCGTTGTTGGGCTAAGGGGGGATTTTCCTTTGCGGTGATGGTATACAGAAAGTCACGAAATAAAAGGTCTAAGATCCGACCACATTCTGATCCAAACCCTCAAGTGTGATTCAGTTTCCTCCCGACAGGATGATGTCATGTTCAGCGTGACAGTGCAGAAATAGATGACTGATACTGGGCAGCCGCCATTGCTGAGAAAACCAGCTGGTCGTAACATTAGAGAAATGGCAGCCAAACGCATTCATCCGGGCAGCAGGACAAACCTGTATGTGTCTCCGGACATCTCCTATCTTTCTCGCGCATTACGGCACCGTGCGCCATACATTGCGGTTGCACTGATAACATAACAACACTGATGGCGGTATACCTGATAACATGTAACCAGCACTGATGGCGGTACTGATAAACATATAACCACACTGAATGGCGGTATACCTGATAACATATAACCAGCACTGAATGGCGGTATACCTGATAACATATAACCAGCACTGAATGGCGGTATACCTGATAACATATAACCAGCACTGAATGGCGGTATACCTGATAACATGTAACCAGCACTGAATGGCGGTATACCTGATAACATAACCAGCACTGAATGGCGGTATACCTGATAACATGTAACCAGCACTGAATTACGTGTAGTGTGTAGTTGTATACCTTTCTCGCTGTATACCTGTGTTGCTGTATATATGGGTCACCTGGTACACCTGTGTTGTGTTAGAGATATGTATAGCTGTATATCTGTGTGTGGCTGGGGACCTGTGTGTAGCTGTATACCTGTGTAGCTGTACACCTGTATCACTGTACACCTGTGTAGCTGTACACCTGTATCGCTGTACACCTGTATCGCTGTACACCTGTATCACTGTACACAACCTGTGTCTCTGTAGCACCTGTTTACACTGTCACACTGTGGTAGCTGTAACCTGTTTCATCACTGTACAACCTGTATCACTGTACACTTGTGTAGCTGTACCTGTATACTGTCCCCTGTTTCACTGTACACCTGTGTAGCTGTATACCTGTGTAGCTCTACACCTGTGTAGCTGTACACCTGTATCGCTGTACACCTGTATCACTGTAAACCTGTGTAGCTGTATACCTGTGTAGCTGTACACCTGTTTCACTGTACACTTGTGTAGCTGTACCCTGTTTCACTGTACACCTATCACTGTACACTTGTGTAGCTGTACACCTGTATCACTGTACACCTGTTTCACTGTACACCTGTGTAGCTGTATACCTGTGTAGCTCTACCCTGTGGTCCTCTACACCTGTTAGCTCCTACGAACCGTATCACTGTACACTTTGTGTACTGTCACAACCTGTTTCACTGTACACTTTTAGCTGTTAATCCTGTAGCTTGTATAAAACCTGTTACCTACACCTGTAGGCTCTCACCTGATCATGTACACCGTGTGAGTACACGTATCACTGAACTTGTGTAGCTGTACACCTGTATCACTGTACACCTGTATCACTGTACACCTGTATCGCTGTATACCTGTGTGGCTGTACACCTGTATCACTGTATACCTGTGTAGCTGTATACCTGTGTCTGTACACCTGTATCACTGTATACCTGTGTAGCTGTATACCTGTGTAGCTGTATACCTGTGTGGCTGTACACCTGTATCACTGTACTACCTGTATGGCTGTACACCTGTATCACTGTATACCTGTGTAGCTGTATACCTGTTTCGCTGTACACCTATGTAGCTGTATACCTGTGTAGCTGTACACCTGTATACCTGTGTAGCTGTATACCTGTGTGGCTGTACACCTGTATCAATGTATACCTGTGTAGCTGTATACCTGTATCACTGTACACCTGTATCGCTGCATACCTGTGTATCTGTATACCTGTGTGGCTGTACACCTGTCTCACTGTATACCTGTGTAGCTGTATACCTGTGTAGCTGTACACCTTGTAACTGTAAGACTGTGTAGCTGTACACCTGTATCACTGTATACCTGTGTAGCTGTATACGTGTGTGGCTGTATACCTGTGTAGCTGTATACCTGTGTAGCTGTACACCTGTATCACTGTATACCTGTGTAGCTGTATACCTGTGTGGCTGTACACCTGTATCACTGTATACCTGTGTAGCTGTATACCTGTGTAGCTGTACACCTGTATCACTGTATACCTGTGTAGCTGTATACCTGTTTCGCTGTACACCTATGTGTAGCTGTATACCTGTGTAGCTGTACACCTGTATCACTGTATACCTGTGTAGCTGTATACCTGTGTGGCTGTACACCTGTATCAATGTATACCTGTGTATCTGTATACCTGTGTGGCTGTACACCTGTCTCACTGTACCCTGTATCGCTGTATACCTGTGGTATCTGTATACCTGTGTGGCTGTACACCTGTATCACTGTATACCTGTGTAGCTGTATACCTGTGTAGCGTACACCTATGTAGCTGTATCCTGTGTAGCTGTACACCGTATCACTGTATACCTGTGTAGCTGTATACGTGTGTGGCTGTATACCTGTGTAGCTGTATACCTGTGTAGCTGTATACCTGTGTGGCTGTACACCTGTATCACTGTATCCTGTGTAGCTGTATACCTGTGTAGCTGTATACCTGTGTAGCTGTATACCTGTGTGGATGTACACCTGTATCACTGTATACCTGTGTAGCTGTATACCTGTGTGGCTGTACACCTGTATCACTGTACACCTGTATCACTGTACACCTGTATCACTGTTACCTGGTATCTGTATACCGTGTGCTTTACACCTGTATCACTGTATAACCTGTGTAGCTGATACCTGTTTACTCGTACACCTATGTAGCTGTACCTGTGTATCTGTACACCTGTATCACTGTTTCCGTTGTAGCTGTATACCTGTGTACGCTGTATACCCGTGTGCTGTACACCTTGTCTGTACACACCTGTATCACTGTATACCTGTGTAGCTGTATACCTGTGTGGCTGTACACCTGTATCACTGTACACCTGTATCACTGTACACCTGTATCACTGTATACCTGTGTGGCTGTATACCTGTGTGGCTGTAGACTGTTAGCGTGTATACCTGTGGGCTGTCACCTGTTACACTGTATACCTGTTAGCTGTAAACCTTGGGCTACACCATCTATCACTGTACACCTGTATCACTGTATACCTGTATCACTGTACACCTGTATCACTGTATACCTGTATCACTGTACACCTGTATCACTGTACACCTGTATCCGTACCCTATGTATACCTCGTAGCTGTAACTTGTGGCTGTACACCTGTATCACTGTAACTGTGTGTCTGTACACCTGTACACTGTACACGTATCACGTAACCGTGTAGCTGTATACCTGTGTGGCTGTACACCTGTATCACTGTACACCTGTATCACTGTATACCTGTGTGGCTGTACACCTGTATCACTGTACACCTGTATCACTGTATACCTGCGGAAGCTGTCTGTACACCTGTACACCTGACACTAGGCATCTCCATATAAGTCAGTTATATAAAGTCCTCTCTCTCCTGATGTAAACAAGCAGTCACGCGACCTCCCTGGGAGCGCTCTCTCCTCACTGTCTTCTCCTATTTTGGTTGTGTTGTGTATGAATTGGTGAATTACAGGTGCGCACCCGGGATTATACACCCGGCCCATTATAAAAATGCACCTTAAACTATGAGTCATGCAGTATAAGAAAGCGGATGACATCAGGGTCAGCTAGCAGTATGGGAAGTGTAGCAGCAATAGCATGATGTCATCGTCCTTGCTTACACGGTGACTAAGCCATTCTGAGAGTGAGGGAGGGAACCTGAGCACCCGCCGCAGCCAATAGCCAAGCAGCTTTCTCTAACAATGACTATGGAGACCAATCCGGGACAAGCATCGGGGACTTTTTCAGCTGAAACCTTGACAACACATGAGTGGGTCGGGCTTTGGTGGAAGCTGTCTGCACCTCTAGCGGTTATGGAGGAGTTAATAAGAGGCTCCAGGCTCCCACGCTCCCCTATTCAGTTTATGCTGTGTAGATTATAATATCCATTCAGGACTCGGATTCATCGTTCTGTTATGGTTTTACCTTAGCAACACGCGGACTGGACGTCGGGCAGGCGGGTGCACCCAGTCCGGGGGTACGAGCCCACATGGCACGATGTCACCAAGGCTCACACCCACATGTAGCATCTCATATTTTATTTAACCCCCCCACCACCCCCCTTCAGAAAAAAGATGCATCATCAAAATATTCATATGCTGCTGCAGTAAAACCATCCGGGTGTACACATGTGCCGGACTGACAGACACCCCAATAGGTTAAGGTCCAAGTGGTGGGACCTCCATCTATCACACATTTAATGGATATGCCCCTCAACTACCCCTATAAACAAAACTAAGGGGATAGTACAAAAATTTAGACCCTAATGGTAACTGACTACAAAACTAACATGTGTTACAGTACTTTCCATCTTTGTATTTATGGGCAGCATGGTGGCTTAGTGGTTAACATTACAGCCTTGCAGTGCTGGAGACCTGGGTTTACGTCCCAGGGTCAACATCTGCAAAGAGTTTGTATGTTTTCTCCATGTTTGTGTGGGTTTCTACTGGGTCCTCCAGTTTCCTCCCACCCTCTTAAACATACTGGTAGGTTGATTAGATTGTGAGCCGCATTGGGGACAGGGTCTTATTTGGCAAACTCTGTGCAGCGCTGCGTAATCTGTGTGCGCTATATAAATACAGGAATTATTATTATGTAACATGTAGATTGTAGAAAAGGTAGCGGCTATAGAAAAGTACCAGATACCCACAGGGCTTACTTCCAGTGCATAACCCTTTAGGCACATAGCTCTGTATTGGAGCTGTGTACACAAAACCTAAAGTTGTTGTCAACTGAAACTAGTTCTAAACTAGTACATGTCGGCACACGGAAGAGGGGGAGAGGGTGAGCGCCGCTCACTCCTGCCCCTTTCCAAAGCGATGTATGGCGCACTGCGCCGTAATACAGGGAAGGGTAGGACATGTCCTATCTTTCTCCCGGCTACAGAACGGAACAGCGCCGCACATGTGCTGCACCATACCGCTCCCGTACAGCGCCGTGAGCCCATTGCCATCTATGGGGGACGTATATACGTCGGCCTTATATACATCCCCTATACGGCCGTGTGAATGTAGCCTTAGATGTATACGAACAATTATCAAAATCATTTCGCATCTCTGATCCCGGGGCTACAATTCTAACCGTTAGAATCAGGGGAGTAACATTTTATTAAAAATGCAGAGAGTTTGTGTTGGTGCAGCTGGTGGAAGGTGATTTGTCAATGGTGGAAATCCCCTTGTCAGTCGTGGAAGGTCCAGTTGTCAGAGGTGGAAGGTGTCCTTGTTGGTGTTGATAAGTTCCCTTGTCTGTGGTATAAGGTCCTCTTGTTGGTGGTGGAAGGTCCTCTTGTTGGTGGAAGCTCCTCTTGTTAATAGTGAAAGATCCTCTTATCGCTGATGGAAGGTCCTCTTGTCAGTGATGGAAGGTCCTCTTGTCAGTGATGGAAGGTCCTCTTTTCAGTGGTGGTAGGTACCCTTGAAAGTGATGGAAGGTCCCATTGTTGGTGGTGGAAGGTGCCATTGTTGGAGGTGGAAGGTCCCATTGTTGGAGGTGGAAGGTCCCCTTGTTGGTGGTGGTAACTCTCCTTGTTAGTGGTAGAAGGTCCTCTTGTTGGTGGTGGAAGGTCCTATAGTTAGAGTTGTTTCCCATAGCTTTACATTTAATTTCAACTCTTTCTTGTTCCTGTTTAGTGTTTTATGTGTTTTACTTACAATGTATAATAAATTCACAAGAAACAAAAGCAAGTCACTTTTCATTTCTGTTACTAAGATGATAAGAAAAGCTCTGCACCACACGGGACGTGTAATCAGGGATCAGCAGTGTTGTCGGGATGATCAATGACAATACCGAAGGCTCAACTCATTGGGGACAGAAAGACCTCATTTAGAGGAACTAGGACTGCTTCAGAAAAACCTTGAGATCTGGAGTGAGGAGGGATGAATAGTGCTGAGATTACTTAAAGGGTGTCTGTCCGCTACCAAATGGCCATTAAACTCAGCGTATGGGCTTGTAAACAATTTGCCCATAAGTACACACATACCTGCAGTGTAAGATTTCATTGCCCCAATTTGCAGAAATTCTTTTAATTTCTTTGCCAGATTGTAGGGTGAGATTTAGATCTCCTTTTTTACACCTCTTGTTATCTACTGTATCAACAATGTCTCGTGTGGCATAGCATGCATGCGCTGAAGATTTAGCTCATCTTCAAAATCCTAGATTGGATCAAGATTGGAAAAGCTAAGGCCGGCCCTATGTAAGTATATACAGTGCAGCGTGCTCCTGTCTTCATAAACTGAGTCTACAAAAATTGTACCTGAAAAAAGGGGTAGCAGGGAAGTGGGGGGAGGGAGATGCAGCTGCAGATGTTGTTCCTGAGTGTGTCTGCTGTGAGAGAGGAGAGCGAGCAGCAGAAGGTATTATGCCTGACTCCGTTCTTATTCCACCAATGGGGGAATACCTGTTAAATTCTGCACTTCCTGTAGACCCTGCACACGGATTAACACAGCATATCATTGTGTCCATGTACCTTGACCACATGAAATGTGCAAAAGCAACAGTACAGATTTACCAGCATGTCTTTAGTAGATGTCATTTTGATGTTGGCCAAGAATTCTATGAATGTTAGAACAATGGTTATCTGACCAACTTTTATCTCATGTGTATGGCTGCACTGTACAGGCGGTCCCCCGACTTACAGACGACCCCTAGTTAAAGACAGACCCCTCTGCTCACTGTGACCTCTGGTGACCTCTCTGGATGTTACTTTGGTCCCAGTCTGCAATGATCAGCTGTAAGGTGTCTGTAATGAAGCTTTATTGATAATCCCTGGTCCAATTACTGCAAAAAATTTTGAAATTCCAATAGTCACTGGGGCAAAAAAAATTATGGAACCTATCCTGTACGTAACCCTGTACTGTAACTTTATACAGTATATTGTGTAGATCTTATACCTTGGGGCACATTTACTTACCCGTCTGGAGGAAATCCCGAAAGTGCATTGTCCAACGACAATGCACTATGCCGCGATTCAAGAAGATTGTGCGCCCGATATCTTGCATGTGTCGCTTCCCCCGCTCAGGTCCGATAGAGTTCACCTTCTGGGGGGTGGGGGGAGGCGTTACTAGAGCTCCTCCGTGCTGTAGCTTCACAGCATATTACACTGTCTCACCCTCCCTCTTGCTTATTCAGCACTTCCCCCCTCCATCCACCTGCTGTAATCTCACGACAGCAGAGGGAGTTTCAGAACAGTTGAATAGGGGGGAAAGTGCTCCTGCACAGTGTAACAGCCTGAGTAACAACAGCACAGAGAGGTTCTGGTAACACCCCTACGTTGCATAATTCTAAAAGTTGATTTTAGAAGGAAGGAGGCAATGGATGACAACTATAAGAAGATTACCACAGTCCGGTGCCTGCATCTATGAATAAGAGCCCCTGGTTTATCATGATGAATTTGGTGGCAGATTTCCTTTAAGTATCTAACAATGTTGATCCCACACATATGATGTTAGAATAAAACTAAAGGTTTCATAGATGAATCAGAATCACAAAATCTTGTCAAAAATGTGATAATTTTCCTGGTTGCCGCTAGTGGGGTCTGTGACTAAAACAAATAAGAGGCGCTGAGTGCAGGTGTTTGCGGATCCCTCCTGTATCTGATCTACTTGTAGAAGTCATTGGAATAAATGCAATGTGCGAGCTTTAATCTGCTGCCTAAGCAAATGTTTCAAGAACGGTCATACATTGTGAAAGCAGTGAGAAATGGCTTGGCATTCGCATCCGGGCGTCTTTCTAGGTTTATAGGAAAACTTTCATCTTGGTAAACAAGCACTTATGGATTATGGAATAATATTCCCTAACTTTTAGTTTTTTGAAACCGTTTTTAAGACACTTTTTTTACATTTTCAGGCAAAAGGCGTGGCCTTGGAGAAAGGGGTGTGGCTCCACAGGAAGAAGGGAGGGCTCCAAAAATGATGCTACTGCAATGTTATTTTTTAAGGGAATTTTTTAAGGCATTAATGCTACGATTCACTAAGATCGTGCACCCGACATCCTGCATGTGTCTCTTCCCCGCTCAGGTCCACCGGAGTTCACCTTCTTCTTTCTGGTGCATGTAAGTGCTTGATCTTGCAACACAATTTGAAAGTTAAATCCCGCGCTCAGTCCGAATCAGTCGGATTGTCCTACGGCCTGCACCCCGATTTCTGTCGCATGGAAGCCAGTCCAGCCGCAGCACAATCCCATCGCGTGCGACACAATCCCCAGTTAAATGCCTGTCCCAGCGGCGCAAATCCCAAAAATGACGGGAAAAAAAACAACGAAAGTGCGTCCGTGGACCCTTAGTAAATAAACCCCAGTAAGCAATGTTGCTGAAGCGGCATGGGATTAATAGCATTTTTAACCCAATTCTATGATTTGTGACATTTTTGTCAGTCCCATACATGTCGCCCAGACCTGCCAATTTCATACCATATAGTATTTATGGGGATAACTCTATTTTCACCCTATGGTAGACGTTGGGAGAATGAAGGATCAGGCAGGTTGGATTTCATCATGTCCCATCCTTTTGTTCTCAGGGGAGACAATGATTGGCTAACGTGACCTATCTCTGCATTGAGATCACATGGACGTTAGGCAAGGTCCAGTATGTACAGTATGTGTATGGGCGGTCTGAGGGATAGTTGGCAGCTAAATGAGCACCTGGCTAACAACTTAAAGGGCATGTCCTGAGTTTGAAAAACAGGACTACTTACTTCCGGGACTATACCTGCTCGTAGGTTCTGTCTGGTTCTCTGTGGATGTTTTGACTCAACTTGTTGGACATGTAAATGTCAGCGGCTAGAAAGAGAATATTTCTCATATGACCATGAAGAATGAGGCATCCATTATAGAGTAATCAGAGACTGGCGGTGATGAGAGTAGCCATTAATTATCCAGTGAAGTCTCTAAGGGGTTTGTTCATATTTAGCAAATAATTTCCATAGCAGAAAATTATACAGTGTTTCATTATATTCTCTGTATCAATTCCCCACTGTTTGCTAGATCTCTGCTTTACTTTCATTGTTTACTTCCTGTGGATAAAAAACGATCCCTCTTCATGTGATGTGCACCTGTGTGACATCACATGATCACAGATATAATGAGTCGTGCACCTGTTTGACATCACATGACCAGGGATACAAGGAGCTGTGCACCTGTGTGACATCACATGAGCAGAGATACAAGGAGCTGTGCACCTGTGTAACATCACATGACCAGGGGTATAAGGAGCCATGCACCTGTGTGACATCACATGACCAGGGATATAAAGAGATTTGCACCTGTGTGACATCACATGACCAGGGATATAACGAAATTTGCACCTGTGTGACATCACATGACCAGGGATATAACGAGATTTGCACCTGTGTGACATCACATGACCAGGGATACAAGGAGCTGTGCGCCTGTGTAATATCACATGACCAGGGGTATAAGGAGCCGTGCACCTGTGTGACATCACATGACCAGGGGTATAAGGAGCCGTGCACCTGTGTGACATCAGACGGCCAGGGATATAAGGATCTGTGCACCTGTGTGACATCACATGACCAGAGATATAACGAGATTTGCACCTGTGTGACATCACATGACCAGGGATATAAGGAGCTGTGCACTAGTGTAACATCACATGACCAGGTATATTACGAGCAACACCTGTGTGACATCACATGACCAGGGATACAAGAAGCTGTGCACCTGTGTGACATCACATGACTGGGGATATAACGAGATTTGCACCTGTGTGACATCACATGACCAGGGATACAAGGAGACGTGCACCTGTGTGACATCACATGACCAGGGATACAAGGAGACGTGCACTGGGTAACATCAAATGACCAGGCACATGAGGAGCCGTGCACCTGTGGGACATCACAATTAGGGTGTCGGGTGTTGTACCATCAAAAATCTAATATTGAGTTCCAAAATCTCAAGGGCTTCCAAATTTTGTGATACATCGGGTACCGAAGAACTATGGTGGATATAGAAAGTGAGAGTCTTATTCCGTGTAACCTCCAGACACTCCTCTGTCATCTATTTAGACATCCCTAGAAATTACTTTGAAATATTGGAAAGCAACAGGCAGAGAATAAAGACAACCAGACCCTGAAAGAGCGAGACTGCGTCTATCACCGGAGGGCCTGATAGGGAGTTATGTACAGATGGGTAGATCTGGGAGAGACCACCAGAAAGTATCCAGCCTTGTATATAGCCCACAGCAATGACAGGGAATCACTGATGTGATTCTAGAGAAACTCCTCAAATTTCCTTTTGTAAACTTATTTGGGGTGTCTTATTGACGTATACTGGGTGTACAGCCTAGGAAAGAACCCACGGGCCCCATAGTTATTGCCCACCAAAAGTATGGACTTGCCAAAGCTATTGGCAGGCCCATATCTGCATCTTTAAAGGGATGAGATTCACCTCTCTAAACTACTATCACTCTTAGGTAGGGTATGAAATGTCCTTTCTACAATTCCCTCTTTTATGTGAAATTGCACACCTATCAAAAAAATCTCCTCCAAACTGACGTGGAAATGAGCAGAGATGAGTCATTTTTGCTTGAGATGAGTCAAGTTTAGAGGCTGCAAAGAGAGAGTCTCTTCAGAAACCCCTATCTTCAGTGCTATAGGACCTAGAAACATGCTGGTGTCATATTACAGATAAGGATGGAGATTTAGCACTGCTAAAAAAACTGACGTAGAAGCAGTGAAATAATCGTTAATTCTTGCATAATGCATCCTTTTCATGTATCTGGCTGGACGTGGGGGAATCTGGCCGCTATCATGCCATGGTACGTAGGATATCTTATCTTTCAGATCACATCAGGCTTGTGATTCTGTGATCTCCAGAACTGGAGATACAGTCAGGAAAAGGCATAGTTGGAAATGAAAGTTGTAACTAAAGATCCAGTGTCCACCTATTTCTTTAATTTTCTGTATCTCTGCTTCTGTAGCATGTTACCAGGTGCTATAGAACAGACGATAAGGGTGTCTGAAATAACACTCCCCCTTCAGCCTCTAAACATGACTCATCTCAGGCAAAAACGGGTGAGATTTCAAATGAAAGAGTTAAATGGGGTAAAATCCGGTGATCGGTTTCCTACTGACAAACCTTTGTATGCTTCTTCTCTAGGACACAGGGGGTGTGATGACATCATCTCAACACTTGCTTAGTTCCACGGAAAGCGGGACAGACAGTACTGTATGGGATCACTTGGAATAAGTAAAACCGTTATGTTTTTTTACAGGCCATGGTCAAGATTACAGGGGGTCAGGGGTCGCTGAGAATTCATGTGAAAGGCTGTATCTAAATTCTGAGTTTTGCTATGCGGCCCCATGATTTCTACGTATGACCCTGTAATAAGACCATTAGTCACTGGGGGATGTCCAGCCTCGTCCATATGATTCCTAAGCTGCTGTGTCACCACATATACCGCAGCGTCCCTCCAGACCACCCTGCTGGGTCCTGCCTGCCTGCCTGAACAGGAACGGTGCATGTGATGTTATATTAATGATATTTTTATCATTAGACAAGAAATAGATTTTAGTTCCCCATTCACACTATAATAGGATACAGTTGTATACAGTCACAAGGGAACCTGTCATCTAAATATGGGGCACCGAACCACCCATGTTAGTGTCCACAATCTCTCTATGTAGTATTTGTCCAAAATTGCAACCAAAAAAAATCTATTTTTCTTCATGTAACAATTACCTAACAGAGGCCAGGATTTGTTTGTGATTCCATATATAGTGATGCACTTTAGCATCTTCCTAGCTAATCGGAGCCACTCAATTGTAAAAAGTTTGGTTTGATATGGAATTGGAGGCATATACAAGTATATTATGGACTCCGAGGCTTCCAGAGCCATATTACAGCTCCAGATAAGTTTGTAGAAAGCTGTAGTATACGAGACCTAGGAGAAGTATATTGGCAATGTGTATATAATATATATACTATAAACAAATGGAAGTGCTCCACCAATTCAGTTCAAATAGGACCCTCATTAAACGGGCTGTACAAGGTTTGCATGTTATCTACATGGGTGCACCAGCCATGAAGTAAGTTGAGCTTCTTGCCGCAGGCAGCACCACCTGCAGCAACATGGGGGGGCGGCGGCATAGTGGGATTAGTCACCTGCTACAAAGCAGAACTTCACACTTGTTTCTTCACAATGGATGTCAGCATGGGTGTGAGAAACTAAACGGAGAACCCAAATACGAAAACTTAAATTTTACAACTGGATTGGGTGGAGGGGCCACTATTTTATAGCTCGTTTCAGGCAGTAGAAAGTTTTGGTTTTACCACTGGTTTATCTCCTATTCAGACGGCACATGACTGCTCTGAAAGGGATACTTTTTAACGGATCCAGTTGCATGGCTGTTATTTTAAAGAAGTGCCCCCTAATGGGTCTGCATCAAAAACAGCTTTTTTTTTTCATGGTTGATTTGCCTCAGTTTGGCATCCATTTTTCATAGATAATTGGTGAACTATAATGTATGAGTAGTTCGACAAAACGGAGTCCGTTTTTATTTACTATCCTGCAATCTGTGCAAAGTAAACTGCGGCTTGCATTATTTTTTCCTCATCTGTGGACCAAGGACTTCCAGAGAAGTCAATAGGCACGCACAAAAATAAAAAAGATAGCACATGGTTGTCACTCGTGTACAGTCAGTTTTGTCAGAAGATGCTGAGGAAGCAGGTGCTCCGCAATTCATTATTATTCATATGGAGCATGGGTCCTTTGTCCGCATTGCGGGGGGTCTTGTTCTGGGGGTCCTGTGGCGAGGGAATAACTTGCAAACTTGGTACAAGGTAGTATAATATATATATATATATATTTCAATAACAAAACATATCACAATAAAATAACATTATATATATATATATATATATATATATATATATATATATATATATTATAATAAAGTAATCAATAATATCTATAGTAGCCGGGCCACAAGTCGCACTGCAGAGTTCCATGTTGCGGAGCAGCCGGTAGCCCCTCTGCGTCCCACCCTATATTTACTCTTCTATTTATTTCCTCCCGTCTGCCTCTCTAGTGTGATGTTAGTGAAGGAGGCATTCAGGCGAGCAGCAGCCCACACCCCTGCTCCGGACAAGCCTCCCCCTCCGCAGACTGCACATGCCTGAGGCCAACATCCGCAGAGTGAGGGGAATTTCCCGCGCAATATCTGCCCTGAGTCTCCATGGCACCCGCACAAACACCCGGGGCGCGCAGATTGGACGGAATATTTGATAGGGAGGGCGGAGAGACTGCGTGTGTTTTCTGTTCCAGCATGACCTTTCCCCACTATTGATGTGAGCGATCGCTCTGTGCCATGCAGCCACGCCGCCGCACACATGTAGCGGGCGCGCCACACACACGGCTGACATGTGGCACAGTGTGTCAGGCGTTGGATTCCGTCACTGTACATCCAGCTTTCTTCGAGGGGGAGACTATAGGGGATTCGTTCATGGTGGAGTCTTTTTATAAAGAGCTTTTAACTCTTTCCTTCTGCATTGGGCACGATAGGATATCTGCCATGTCCGACCATAACTGATTAAATGAGCCATTTACAGTTTCGCTGTAAGAAGTAGTTTGTGCTTAGACATGCATGGCTTCATCGTTGAGACTACATGTCATCTACATGTCACACATCCATATTACCATGAACTATTGTACAGCCATTCTGCCATCTGCACATGAGCTCCATACATAATGTATACATTTTATGTATATTTCTATAACAATACATGTTCATCAGTGCAATCTTGCCAATTCTTGGATATAATTGAAAATAATGTCATTCTTGTGACATTCCACTTTTCCACAAAGATTGACTATAAAAATTTGACTATAATATGTTCTAATGTTAGGTACACTATAGACAAGCTACAGCAGAGTTGTAAAGGGTGTAGAGGTACCATGGTCCGAATATGTGATTGGTCCCCAGAGACCCCTGAAGCACAGAAAAATATTCAAGTCAAATAAGAAAATTGTAAAAAAAAAAAAAAATAAAAGAAGCTAAGTGTTGTTTTATGGTGCACGATTTTAGCTTTGTTTTGCATTGTGATTATATATGGTGCCGCACCGCCTTAAACATATTTGGCGCACCGTAAGATGAAGAAATGAGCACCAGAAATGACAAACCACATTCATGAAGGGGTTTAGAAGTCGGTAGACCTGTTTTTTATTGTGGAAAAAAAGTACTGGAAAAGCCCAAACTGCGACAAAAGAAAAAGTTGCGTGTGTCGGAAAAGAAGCTAAAAAACTGGCACCAAACCAGTAATAAATTCCCCCTGTAAAGTTTAACATAAAAGAAACTCAAAAAAACATAAAAACTCAAAGCCAAGGCAAAAAAGCGATATGATCATTTATTTATTTTTTCACATCGAACCTTAATTTCCGCTTCACAAGGTCAAAATGACTCTTTTTAAATCACATTCACTTTAATGCTACTGTAATGCGTAGCAGAAGTCACACACGAAGTGACAGAAAAACAACCGTGCCTAATACGCAGGGCGTCCCTTTAGCCTTATTGTTGGCAACAGTGAACTTATTGACATATAATTCCCATATAAACTTCCCCTATACAACCCTATAAACTGGGTTGTATCTTTTGATTCGATGGAGAAATAAATTTAAAAAAAATAAAAAAAAAAAATATTTTTTTTTTTGTACATTTTGAAGAAGAATAACAGAAAGAAGACACCAATTAGCAATAACTGCAGATAACTGAGAATTTTATCAGCTATAGATCTATTGGCTTTGATTCTATGCTTCTTAAAAGTCAGGCATTGATCTTCTTAAAGGTGAAACTAGAGGAAAATTAATTCTATCCCCATCCCGGAAAATGTTTTAGAATTTGATGAGGAAATATTAAATAAAACAACCATGTCCGGTGAGATGACGCTTCACCTTTATTGGAGCCTTGTGTGAGGATCTTGAGCCTATGGCCGCCCTTACAGCGACTGATCAGACAGCGAGTAACAGTAAAGTAATTAAAAGGACTTTGTGCAGCAGCAGGATAATTGTAATAAGTATTGATTTCTTGGTTATCTCTGCGGTGGTGTCAGCCTCGTGCCCTTGGGGTACACGTAATCCTATTATCTGATGGGATGGGGTGATACAGTGGACAGAGATACCTGGGTGTATCATCAGTCAGCTACATCATGGCTAGAATATACAGGGTTCTGTGTGACTTGTGCTTCTCTAGCTAATGTAGAACTACAACTCCCAGCATGGCCTTGCAGCCAGCATCTGATGAAATGAGATTCTGCTGCAGACACGTGCCCGGGCTATTTCTGGTAGACAGGATTTTAGTTTCTTGGCCAAACACTGAGATAAGTTATCACCGCCCAAATTTTGCAGATGGAAGAGATAAGAAGGAATATATGATGCGCTGGGTGTCCAATGCCAGCTTAGAGGAGTGTGCCAGCTAGCAACAGTGCCCCCATTACGGTCAAGTAGTATTAGCACCCAAGAAAAAGTATCAGCGAACCCCAACATTAACAACTGGCCCCAGCCTCATAACAGTGGAAGCCATAGCGACCATCTAGTCAAGTGCACACATGCCAGCCGCACACTGGGGCTCATTTACTAAGGGCCCCACGGACTGCACTTTTGTCGGTCATCCTGACGATTTCCGTTTTGCGCCGCTGGGATTGGTATTTAAAAGGGTTTTTTGGCGCACGCAAACAGATTTTGGTGCAATGGCTTTCATGCAACACAAATCGGGGGGCAGGCCATTGGACGATCCGACGGATTCGGACAAACCGCAGGATTTAACTTAAAAATTGTGTCGCAAGCCATCCACTTACATACACCGGGAAGAAGAAGGTGAACTCCGGCGGACCTGATCGGGGAAGCGACACATGTAAGATATCAGGCGCACGATCTTCATGAATCGTGGCAGAGTTCATCCTCGTCGGACAGTCCGGATCGGGGATCGCGCAGGGACCGGGTAAGTAAATGTGCCGCAATGTGTGTGATGGATCTTTCTTCGAAGGGGTTGGCTACTTTACCTTGTTTTTTGTAATGTGTGGTGGGCAGGATATTAGGTAATTCATTACTATACATCTATAAATAGTTCTGCTAAGCTTTTTTGCTAAGCCTTCTGTCGTTTACCTCATCAACCAGAGATTCGTGACCATAAAATGGCGGCAAATGGAGGGTCATGTGATCTCTAACTGAATATGATCAATCGCCCGGCCACCTTAATCTTATACTTATGAATACTATCATAAGGCCCTGACAGGGCGATTATTCATGAGGTAAAGGACAGAAGGCTTCACTTTACATCAATAAAGCAGAAGTCCCCTGCCCCCTTGCCACACTTACACACATATTACAAAAATCTGAGGTAAAGTTTCCAACCCCTTTGAGAGTTTGAAGGTAACGTGGCTAGGAACTGATATAATGGGCCTTATTTACTGAGGGTCCGTGGACGCACCTCCGTTGGATTATCCAATGTTTTCAGTTTTGCACGGCTGCGCTGGCTTTCATGTGACAGAAAATAGGGGGGGTGCCGTCGGACGATCCGACTGATTCGGACTGAGCGCAGGATTAAACTTTCAGATTTTTTCACAAGATCAAGCACTTAAATGCACCAGGAAGAAGAAGGTGAACTCTGTCGGACCTGAGCAGGGAAGCGACAAATGGAGGATATTGGGCGCAAAATCTTAGCGCATAATTGTCGGACAATGCACTTTCTGTGAACTCCTCCGGACGGGTAAGTAAATGCATTGTCCGACGAAAATAAGCTTTGCTGCAATTCACTAAGATCGTGCGCCCAATTTCCTGCATGTGTCACTTCCCCGCTCAGGTCCGCCGGAGGTCACCTTCTTCTTCGCGGTGCATGTAAGTGCATTGTATTGCAGCACAATTTTAAAGTTAAATCCCGCGCTCTGTCCGAATCAGTCGGATCGTCTGACTGCCCGCCCCCCGATTTCTGTCGCATGAAAGTCAGCGCCAAAATCCGATCGTGTGTGACACAATCCCCTTCTAAATATCTGTCACAGCAGCGAAAAACCCGAAAATTTCTAAAAGCCGGAGAAAGTGCGATTCGTGGGACCCTTAGTAAATAAACCCCATTGGGTCACTGGCACATGACTGCTGCAACCGATAACTGGCCTCAACTTTGTTAGGTTGAGGCCAGTGGATTGACCAACGTAAAAGCACATACACATGTCCATTTGGCCAACCATCGTTTGACCATGAACATGCAAGCTCAGCCAAGCATGCAAGTTTATTTCAAAGGGAAAAGTGAATAACCTACTACCAGACACCCCTGAAACCAGTTATTTTCTGCATCTACCATGTCTGATCTATTTGTCCTTTGATGGAGGATGGTTGAGAGACCTTCATATACATCAGATGATTAGCCGGTCCTGTCGGTCCCAATTTGGAAGACCTAGATCTTGTGTATGGCCAGCTGTCCCAACATGACATCTACTGCTTCCCCTTTTATTATCTGTAATGTATAGAATATTTGTTTACTAAGAGTCAATGTAAATTTTACTTCCATTACGTTACACAGTTTCCTTTTCTTCCATGTTAAATTATATTTCTCCTCTAAGGCAATTTCCAAAACTTTGGAATGAAAAATCAAGATTATTGGTGCTAAAAATAAACTTAATGTTGCTTAAATGATGTTCCGTATAAATATGTTTTTACATGTGGTGGGTTCTATGCTGGTTTCAATAAATTTTATTTATGTGTTATTGGTCATTGTAGTTGCTATACAGACAGTCCCCGGGTTACATACAAGATAGGGTCCATTGTTTTGCTCTTAAATTGAATTTGTAAGTAAGTCGGAACTGTATATTTTATAATTGCAGTTCCAGACAAAAAAAATGTTTGCCTCAGTGCCAAGTAGGGGATCGTCTGTGAGTCGGGTGTCCTTAAGTAGGGGACCGCCTGTATAGATTTGTCATTGGATCTCCATTGATATATATCCGATGCTTACCAGCATCTCCTGGCATTGTGTATTCAAAGTCTTCTCATTTAGTCCTGATCCCATTCATCTCTTTTGTTACACAATATACTGGTGAAGTTTACTAAACCGTATGTGTGGGTAACAACTTGCGCCCTCTATGTTGTGAATTCTGGGGGTGGCATCATGGAAGTTCAGGGGGAAGATGCATCTTAGACATCGGGATGGACGGCGATCCATAGCAGGTGCACGGGAAGTGTATGTCAGGACATGTTCTTGTAGGGAATTTCCCAGAGCCATTGCCTTCTGCCACAGTAATACATTATAAGGCTCCCAGCCCCACGGTCCCTCGTCTTAACCCTTCATCTGCTGTAAGAGAATGCTGCTCATTACTATAGGGAAATGTTACTTTGGAGCCCAGTATAGGATGAGGTCATATAAGACGTGAAGAGGTCTCCTGAGTATCTGTGCATCTCTATAGATATTCTGTTCTAGGCAACATCGTATTCTACTAAACACACGTTTCTATACAAGCTTTAGGTAAAAAGGCACTTAATTATTGGAATAGATTCAAATTTTTATTTGCTGGATTATCAGACTTTCTTGATTATTGGACGCCAAATACCCGGAATTTCACAAACCAGCAGTTTACAGGAGGCAGCACACAAAGACGTCTGCGGTGATCCCAACGGGATCTACATTAGCAGCGTAGTGGATGGGATTTGTATAGATCCCAGGCACACACTGCAGTAAAAAAACTTTTGTGGGTTTCAAATGTAAAGGAGGCGTTCCTAGACGCCGCTGCTTAAAACTGCAACATTAACCGCAATTTTTATGCTGTAAGAATCAGTGCGGAATGTCCACAATGTTTCTGGACAACAGTAACTGCTTCCAAAGAGTCGCAGAAAATAACAGGCAACAAATTTGTGCAAATTTTTGCAACTTTTCATAATCTTTTTTTCTTTTGTTTGCCGCAATGGAGAGGAGGAGTGATGACCCCTGCCCTCTCCATAGTGATGCACGGCGCCGTAACACGGGGAAAGATAGGGCATGTCCTATCTTTTCACTATGTAGGGAGTGGTACGGTGGCCCAAGTGTGCTACACCGTATCGCTCCGGGCACCGATTGCCGGCCTTGGTGAGAATGTAGCCTTAGGATTCTTTTACGTTGGTGTTGGTGCTCAGCTACAGCACATCCGTTGCGTTTTGTTTCTGTTGTGTCAGTTTTGTCTCCGTGTCCGCAAAAAAAAAGGTTTAACATTGCTTTGAAAACATCACACCTGGTTTTTCAACCTCATCAGTGAAAAAAATCTTTCATAGTTCTTTTTTTCTGACCCATAGTGAAAAAAATAGGGCAATCGGAGTTATCCGTGTAAATCGCTGAACCGCGGATGTGAAAAACAAAGCCAATATGAAAGAGCCCTTAGGTCTAGTTCACATGAAGGATTTTGATATGGAAAACAATCAGCTTCAAAATTAAAAGCAACTGAAATGTCCTCCCTTTAACGAAAAGCACCTATTTTCGAGTGGAGGGAGTCCTTACTGCTCCAAAATTTGCACCAATAGCTATGTTTTTGGAGCTTAAAAATTGGCACCAGCTTCAGAAGTACCACTATGTTGCTAATATAGATTACTATGGGTTAGCCTTGGGTGTAAATCTTATGCCCCATTACTTGGGAATCCATAATTGCTTAGCAAAATCAGCAACAAAAATTCCATATTTGCCCTAATATGGGGACACATTATGGAATTTGACTGAGATGTTTTAATATTATGTTTGTGGTGTGATACACTCGATAGACCATGCATACAAATTAAAGTCATACTATAAATGTATATAGCACCCATACATTATATTCCAATCTTATTTAGAGCTATTTTTCTACTATACCATCTCACACCTGTTTTCTATTCATTGCTATAGGAAGTTGGTGGCGTATGACCCCCCACTGGTCCAGACGCATCCCCCCCTCCTCTTTAATCTTGCCTTTAAGGATGGGGGGGGGGGGTTAGCACAGTGGTCAGTGCTCTCCAATGTGTACAGATGTCAACAAACAATGAGAGATGGTCAGGTGGCAGTCAGTCAGAGCTGCAATCCATCGCCTGTGAATGGCTCAGCCAGGTTATTGTTATCGCTAATCCTATTCAGGAGTCAATTCAGATTGCTGCAGGTTTTCAGTACAGATTCTGTACTGTGCATATGGATAGGGTTACAGTAAATGTGTTGTTTGCCACAATTCACATTAGAATTCTTGTGCATTTTGATAATTTACAACCCACCCACCCCCACCACCACCATTATTTTTATATCTCTTTAGCCAATAGGGACCAATTTAAAGCCTCCCCTATGAGGCTTCTTCTCCCCCTTTCACTTTGCCCCCAATTTTTACCCATCTCCCTGCCAAAACATACGGTAAGTGATGTGTGGTTTTCTTTTTGCAGTAATTATTCTACTATTCTGCTTTTCAGCTCTTGTTTTGCCCCTTTTAGTTCTGTATTTGATAGTTTTCATCTCTCAATTTATAAACTTCAAACTGAGAAAGGACCAGTCACATCCTGTGACTCCATGTTTTATAAGTCATTTCAATTCTTGATTAAATAATTCTAGGGAGTCTTTTCTTAGAACTTGAAAGTTTCAGTATTCGCCCTTAAACAGGTGGGTAACTACAGGGGTAACAGCCATAGCTGCTGCTCTGGGGCCCACAGTGTCTAGGGGCCCTGGCATTTTGTGTTTTGGGTGTGTATATGCTGTATGTGTTTATGGTGTTTATATACTGTACGTGTGTATATGCTGTATGTCTGTATGGTATGGAATTGTATTGTATGTGTGCATTTGCTCTATCTTTGTGCATATGTGTATATGCTGTGTCTGTTTATATGCTGCATGGGAGTATATAGTACTGTATGTATGAGTGTATATACAGTATGTAAGTTTATGTGTATGGTACTGTATTTATGAGTGTACAGGCGGTCCCCTACTTAAGGACACCCGACTTACAGACAACCCATAGTTACAGACAGACCTCTCTGATCTCTGGTGAAGCTTTCTGAATGCTTTACTATAGTCCCAGACTGCAATGATCAGCTGTATGATGTCTGTAATGAAGCTTTATTGATAATCCTTGGTCCCATTACAGCAAAAAATGTTCAAACTCCAATTGTCACTGGGGCCAAAATTTTTTTTTGTCTGGATCTACAATTATCTGAATTGCATACAAATTCAACTTAAGAACAAACCTCCGGACCCTATCTTGTACGTAACCCGGGGAGTGCCTGTATATGATGTATGTATGTATATACTGTATGTATTTTTATGCTGTATGTGTGTATATGGTATTTATATGCTTTATGTGTATGTATATAAATCTGTATATATGAGTGTATAAATGTGTGTGATTGTAACTCAGATGTGTGAGTATACAAATATGTAAATGTTTTTTAAGGGGAAAGGGGGGGGGGGGGGCATTCAGAAGTCTCAAACAGCCCTGTCTCTCCTAGTTACGACAAGGATATCCATACCTTCAGTAGACCAGTCATTTTCCATTTTCTCCATGGACCATCAGACTCTTTAAATATTGTATAGGATTTGCAAATTTTCGAGAGCCAAGAACATTCACATTTGACCTAGCTGATACTTCTGATGAAGTGATCTGAAAATGAATCTCAAGTAGTTCAGTTTCTTATCTAAATGAAACTGATAAGAGTCTGTAATGTTCTTAATAGAACGAATTGAAGAAAAATGTCAGTGTCTGGGTTGGGTCACAGTGACCCTGCTCCCTTATTAGAAGACACTTAGAGGTGGGTGAGAGGCTCAGAGAATTTCCCATCGTAGCAGAAGCCGCCTTGGCAATATCAGATCTTTACTTGAAAGATAAGACTATGTCAAACGTTTCAGCTCCGTGTCTTCTCTATCAGCTTCCCAAAGCAACGCGATGTGATGGTATTTTCACATCAGATCTTTTCCACACTTAGACTTGACCTACGCTAGGACTAATCACCGAAAAACCCACAGAAACTTGGCACCGAACAGCAGGAGCTCATTAGCTCAGGGTTGTGTGCCCACAAGAGAAAGCCTGGAAACCAGAGTCCGTCTACACCTCAGGCATTGCTCTGGAGGACATTGTAGAGAGTCTATTAATGCTAGAAAATTATCACTGTGTCATTTGTGGTCAGATCTTAATAATGTATCAACAGTGTAAATTACTAATCATCCATGTGCCCATAGCAAACAACCACAATGTATGAATCTCAGAGCCTAATGGACATATTCCTCAATCCCGAGCTTGGAGAGTCCAGAATTTGTCCGCACTACCTTCTACCTTCTTCTAATCCCTCCACCTCTGAGCCAGTTCCTCCACCTTCTTATTAGGAAGGAAAGCTAAACTAACTTGGCTTAAGGCCCCCTTCCTGAGGCCTAAGGGGCTGCATACAATATATGTTTTGTCATGTTCCAAACGAATCTCTATAGGCATCAACTTTACCACTTCTTTTCAGAGTATCTCCACTAAAATGTTACTTCTGATGCTGATATGAAATACTCTCCAGAATGAAGACTCCTACATGTCATGTTTTTTTTTTGGGGGGGGGGGGGGATTTTATGTTTAGAGAAAGAACAGCTTTTTCATTCCTATGACCAGGACAGATTTTCCTCCTCCATAAAGTCAGTTTCAGATATTGCAGATGGGAAGAGGCCAAAGGCCACCTCACCACCCTGAATGTTCGGTAGATGCCACCAAACTTTCCATCATATTGTTCTTACAGAGGGTCCAAGCCCTTGTTAGTTGGAGGTATTTTAGGACCACATCAGGTCTTCCTCATGTTGCCCGTAGCTCCTAGTGAGTGTAGAGATGGGCGGTACATCTAAGACCAATCTTGAAAACTATGGCAGATCCATCACATAGTGGACACCAAAAGTCAATCTGATAGAGTTACTCAGAACTCCAGAGGCTTCTATTTGTAGTTTAAGTTCTTCTAGACGAGTACCACACCCAGGTGTATGTTCTGAAGAGGACGGGGTGATTGACATCTTGCTTTCTCTCTGAAGTTGGAGGTGTATCACAGGTACAAGTTGGAGTAACGAATGGCTGAACCCATCAGCTGCTGGGGGAGATCCAGGCACTCCATTTGAACTCACCTGTGACTTCATTCAGTGCTTGTTAGACAAGTCTTCTGTCTCTGGCGGTTAATATACTCTTTGTGCTTTTGCTGTGATTCTGACTTTTGCTTGTACCTTTGACTATTCAATAGCCTTACGATTTTGTATCTCGTCGTCATCTGGGTTTTGACTCGATTTGTCTGATCTTATTTGTCTGTCTCTCTTGTTAGTGTGTCTTACTATTCTCTGCATGTACCCAGGGTTGGGACCACCACCCAGCGATTTAGCACATGGCCGCCAGGTAGGAAGGGACAGAGATAGTGGAAAGGTGAGGGGGCCCACTTCTTCTCTGGCTTCACATCGGATTTCCATCACAGTGCCCTTTTATACTGGACAAGGTAGTAAAACATGCTACAGTTATTTATCCAGTATTTTTTGTGAAATCTGATGAGAACTTCAAACATTCACAGATTTTGGGATACTCATTCAATTTTACCTACAACTACCTTTTGGTTTTAATTTTACATCCTACTAAAATTTGATAACAATAACCAATTCAAATGTTTCCACTAAATAATAATTGACCGCACATCATTAGATGATGGGTCATGAATAGAAAAACATGTCTGATTTCTCAAAAAAACATATTTTCTAAAAACAGCGCCCACCTTTCTCTACAGGATAAGTATGGTATTACAATGGATCTGAGCTGCAATATCCTACACAATCTGCAGACCGGGAAGAAAGAACCCCCATTTTTTTTAACCTTGAACAGCCCCTTTAATACAGAAGTCAGAATTCCGTACAAGCTTTAACTTTGACACCTTTTTTGTGTTTCCTTTATGCATGCAATTTCTTATTTTAGGCCTTCCGCAACACACATCAGAAATTAGAAAGTTTCTGTAGTATGATTCATTTTGTGAAGTAGCAGGGTCGCGCTTGTTTTTGTAGTTTTGTTCTCCCACATTCTGCACTCCATGGCCACGTGGTAGAGTAGTCACGCTACGCTCTGTGAGGTACAGACTCACTTAAAGGGATATTCTTGTCTGACATTGACATTTAATTTAATTCATATGCCACATTTATTTTCTTAAATTGTTATTTTAAAAAATGTACCTGTGTGAAGATAATTCCTATATAAGTAGATTGTTGCGCTTGGATACGACCACCTCTGCTGGAGTGATTTCTAAGATAGGAAAGTATTTGCATGTGAAGTAGCCAGGAGTTACTGTATGTCCCACAGCCCTACTGCTGTAATGATTACTGAGTCCAGGTCAGCGGTCCGACCTCAATAGCGCGTGATTGACCATCGCTGAGTGCAGTGTGGTCATATCCAAGGACATCTCGTTTCTACAAAACATACTGTTAGGTTGTTTAGATTGTGAGCCCCATGGGGACAGGGACCAATTTGACATGCCTGTGCAGCGCTGCGTAATCTGTGTGCGCTATATAAATAAAGAATTATTATTATTATTATTATTATTATTATTCTAAAGTAACAACATGGGTACATTTATGGGAAGTTATCTTCACACAGGAACATTTTTTTTACATAAAATCCGATTTAAGAAAAGTATATATATGGTAGATGAATTAAATGAAATATGAATGCTGAGATAAGAATACCCCATTAATGAAAGCAACTTCTTAGGTCTTAATTTGCATTCATCGTCAGTTGAGGAATGACATCCATAAGGCAGATTACCATCTGGGGTTATTGACAGGTGATAAAGGACGTAAAGGTTTGTGGTTTATGTGAACAATCAATTTCAACTGACCAGGAATTTTACATTCTTGATGTAAATAAAATTTACTGTGATATATCTGTACATTTATTCTATAGGTTACAGTGGAAATTATGGTAACTAATGCATATGGTCGGTTTAAATGTTCAGTAACTTTTTTAAACAAACTTTGCATAAATTAGTAGTACAGTACAAGTAGATATAAGAATCTTTACAAAGTCATCTTATCTGAACAAAATGATGCTAAGGCTCTTATCGTCTTCTTGCTTATCTTAGATGCTTTTTTCAAATCTCTGCTGTATTCAGCCTTGCTAGCATGATGAACAGCAGCTTACCATGGCGTTAGATTACTGTACAGAGAAGTCTATAAAGAGAGGAGGGGGAGAAGTGAGTCACAGCAGCTAGGTCTCCAACCTCCAGCTCAGAGGGGACCACAAATTCACAGTCAGAGACTGCAGAGATGAGAGAGATGACAATCACATCACGGCCAGAAACATTGTTACTGCTTATATACAGACAGTGGACTACTCATATCTGCAAAAAGGTTGATCTACTGGATGACCTTCTAAGATGTATTGGATGTTCAGGGAAAGAACAAAGCTTCAATTTGACAGTTGTCTTTGTTGAATATCAGTATTAGTCACACCCACAAATAAAGGAATAGCTGTTGTTTGATCTACATCTATTAACTGGTTAGAGCATCAGCTCTTGGGTCAATGGCGTGGCACGGTGGGTTAGTGGTTAGCATTACAGCCTCGCAGCGCTGGGGACCCTAGTTTAAGTCCCAGGGTCAACATCTGTGAAGAGTTTGTATGTTCTCTCCTTGTTTCCGTGGGTTTCCTCCGGGTCCTCCGGTTTCCTCCCACGCTCCAAAACATACTGGTAGGTGAATAGATTGTGAGCCCCATTGGGGACAGGGACTGATTTGGCAAACTCTGTGCAGCGCTGCGTAATCTGTGTGCGCTATATAAAGAAAGGAATTATTAAGACATATGGCTACTCTACTAGTCTTCCATTGCTAGATTACAAACAAAATGAAACTCTTGGTACCTTTTCAATCACTCACGGGGCAGGAGACTCTAGCTATATCAGGGGTACTTTTAAGATGTGTATTCAGGGTATTAAGAAACAGACCTATAGGGGGTATAGGAGGATATAGCTGCATCTGGGTGAAGGGGTATTATGTTCAGTCAAGGTGTGATCCTCATTTTTTTTCCCCCTCTGAATCGAGCCATGCATAGCGCCATCCATACAAGTAAGGCTGTGCTTGGTACTACAGGTCCATCATCCACTAATTAGACATCCATCTATATATTCCTCTTAGTGCAGTAATCTGTGCCATTCTGTAGGAAACAGACGTGCACCACCGCGCCCTATTACACGGCGTATAATTCAGAAGAAAAAGTGCACCCAGATAATCAATGTGTCAAGAGAGATCATAATGCGGTAATGCTATAGGTATACACGTGCCTTAGGGTGCAGTATTATACAATCTTGTGCTTGCAACACACACACACGGGTAACTCTTAGGGTAGGACATGGCACATAGCAGATGGCACAAAGGTTCTGTAATACTTCTGTAAAGTACAATGTAATACAGAACTTTTTTTTCTCTAATAAGTAGCAGTGTGACCATCCTTCCCACTTCCCCTCGGCTGGGAACAAGCTATTATGGAATCAGGATATTCTATGAATAGTACAGAAACAGCAGCACATGGCCTGACGCTGTGTGTTCTGCAGCAGATTTGGAACATGGTTTGGATGCTGCTGCTGAGCAGAGCCAGGATCTGCCCTCTTCTGCTCTCAGTTCCCTGGCAGTCCCCGTGCCGCTCATGCAGCAGCTACACGATACAAGGAGCCGATTGGTCCCAGCCATGTGAATGGAGACGCAGAAACAACCAATGACAACACTGCAAAGAGTCGGAGGACCAGTGAGGAGAGAGCGCTGCAACCATCCAGGATACAGCGTTCATCAGCATCTCCTGGAGACACTTCCAGTTAACCCATTCCCCATCTAGCTCCCAAAGTAACGAACCAAAACAACATCATGGTAACAAGTACTAAACCAGGCGAGGTCTATGCGACTAGTATCACACCGCAATGATGGGGGTTATACTACAAAGTATTAACCCATACAAGATCGCAGGAAGGAGCATTAAACTTGTATTAGCAAGATGAGTATTAACTAGCCCTGGATTACAGTAACCGGGTGGGATTATAGTAACAAGTATTAACTAGGACTGGATTACAGTAACAGGGTTGGATTATAGTAACAAGTATTAAACCAAGACTGGGATCTAATAACAAGTATTCAACCGGAGCGGGATTATAGGAACAAGTAGCAAACCAGAGCAGCAGATTATAATACTGGGATTAATCCGGGGAAGGATCAAAGAACTGATCCGGGTAATTTATACATAGATTCTTATGGAGGAGACATTGTGAACTCTCTTCGACCCAAAGTTAAGGACAAACTTGTGATATATAAGGAGTTTAGAGAACATGCGGTGCTATAGACCGTCTGTACATAGGGGTCAACTAAGGTTATCAGATCAACAAGGGCACACTTGGTATACAGGTAGGGCAAGCAGTTGCTATGGGACCTATAGAGTGAAGGAACTGGCTGATAAATGACATATCCATCGCTTTTGTGTAGTAAAGGTGTGAAGAATTCCATTTTCTTCCTAAAACATAGGACTGGGACCTGACTGATTGTGAGGACAGAAGTCCGGTTCCTCCCAATGTCTCTCCATTGACTTTCTGTTGGACTGTGAGATTTTCCGGTAATCCCATAGACAGGTTCCCCCCTTCTTATGATCAGTGGTGGTCTTAGAACATCATGTTATTATGAACTGCTCTGTAACCAGGAGATAAGAATTTAGTTTGGGGCTTTTAAGGGTAAATTTGATTTCCATCATAAAAAAGAATGATGGACCCTTTTATGAATAATTAATCTTTTGACCCACGTGGTCTCCTACTGGGGTGTAGAGCAACAACTCTCAGCATTCACAACATCCAGGTGACCGTAAGTTGAAGGTCACATGGAGATTCAGACATCCCTCCATAGTAACACGCTGTCCGACATCTCTGGTTTATATCCAGAGGGAACAAAAGGCGGCTCCTTGGGACAGCTCTATGTCTAATTTTGGATCTCCACTTCCCATTAGATTCATTAAACTGGTTTTGGCCCTTCAACCCCCTTTCGACATTGGACGTAGTACTACTTCACGGGCGACAGGGACTTGCCGGATCGTGACGTAGTACTATGTCCCCCTTTTGGCACTGGCTGACGAACGGCGGCGGTGCCAGAAGCTGTGGGTGTCAGCTGTATATTATAGCCGACACCCACTGCTAGCACCCACAATCGACAATTCCGCAGATCATGGGTTTTAACCCCTTACACGCTGTGGTCAACACAACCGTGGCATGTAAGGGCCATGTCTACTGATTTGGACCCCCCCACTGCGCTTACCAGGGGCATCTACTGCACCGATAGCAGCCCCAGGGTCTGTCAATGGCCCGGGGCTGCGTGCTCCTCTGCGGCTGTAACACACTGTAGTACATCTGTGTTCTAAGCATTTTGCTTGACAAACACTTTTTAGTAAAAAGAATTAATTAAATAAAGTGAAAGTCCCCTAAACACCATCATTCACTATACATACCTAATCAAGTACAAAAAATCATGAACCCCCCCCCCCCCCCACACACACACACACACACACACACACACATATTTGGTATCTGTAACAATCTGCACAATAAATCAGTAACATTATTGGACCCGCTCGGTCAGCACCATGAAAACAAAACCCCAAAAACTTGCCAAAAATGTATATTTTTCAAAATATCACTTTACAAAAATGTTCCATCAAGTGATCAAAGTTATGTGTGCAAAAATGCTGCCACTGAAATGGACAACTCAAAACGTAAAACATAAGCCCTAAACCAGCTCCGTCAACCAAAAAATATTACAGTTATATCTCCGAAAAGATGGCCATATGAAAATAAATGAGATTTTCTCTTTATTAGTTTTTCTTCAGTAAAATTGTAGAAATATATTCAAAAAACTTATAATTAGCCCTCTCCACCACCTCAGGCAAGTGGAGGTGTGAAGGAGCGTGAGGGGGGGGCGCCGGGAGTAGGCCGGTGCGGGGCATTACTGTGCCGGTGCACTTGCTTCCGCCTCTTGATGTATCCCTCTGTGAATATGCAGCGGCGGGGCAATCATACGCTGGCAAACGAGAGCCAGTGTATGATAAATGGCCCCCAATATGTTGTTTTTATGGTACGGTGAAGGGCTCCAAAGCAATACAAAAAGAAAGGAAACCAATATTGTCCATTTTCTTTTGCTCCATACGTTCAAGAGTTAATAAAATCGCATCAATAAGCTACAGACCCACTTAAATTAAGTATTTGTAAAGTGTCGCAGAGAATAAGCCCTTATATGTCCAAACTGCCAAAAAAAATAAAGATTGTATAGCCATTATAAAGTGACAATGCATAATCAGCTCTGAATGGCGCAGCTTCCCTTCAATGCCCTGGCGTGTGCCCATACAGCAGGTATTTACGTACTCGGGAGAAATTGCGTATCAAACTTTATGGACCGTTGTGGTATTTTATCCAACGAGAATTTGCACATTTTTTTGAAAAACACCTTCATTTAGCCCCAAAAAACGGAAATTTCAAAATTTCACCCGATTTTGTTTTAACCACTGTAAAGCAATTAAAGGGGTAATTTATGGGATTTTACAATTATTTAGGCCGCTCAAAGTGAGTTGAAATCTGAGCAGGTCGCTCGATAACGTTTTTTTATGAAAATGTGAAAATCCCCAGAATATCTTATAAAAATGAGAGGATGCATATAAATAACCATGGAGACATGAAGCAGACATTCGGTAACTGTTAGTTATCTTTTTGCTGTTATTTTTAAGCGTTGAAGAAGTAGAACATTTTTAATTTCGAAAATCGCGAATTTTTCCAAATACACACCAAATATCTGGTTTTTTTTATAAATAAACGAAAAACATACCAAAATTTTTCAACTAACATGAAGTACAAAGTGTCGAGAGAAAACTATTTCAAAATCACTTTGATATGTTGAAGGGTTCCAACCCCTCATAACCACTTAGGCAGGCGGCACACGTGGCGTTCTGAACCCATCTTTGGACCGTTTTTCAAGCAGTCTGTTAAAAAACGCATGCGTTTTTCGAAAATGCATCAGTTTTTGACCCATTTTAATCAAGATAATTGGTAAAACCGGTCAAAAACCGATGCGTTTTCAAAAAATTTGTGCGATTTTTAACGTAGTGCTTAAAAACGGTCCAAAAACGGGTTCAAAACGCCACGTGTGGCCCCGGCCTTATAGTGACACAGGGCAGATTTGAAAAAAAATGGGCCTTGTCAGGAAGGTTTAATGTGGCTTTAGCGGTACGGGGGTTAATAAATGTTCTTATGGTCTACTTTCTGTCTGGGATTTTTATTTTTTTCAAAAAATCCCCAAAAAGTCTCAAAATGCATAAAAAAGTCCCACCACATACTGGGGACTGGAGTAACTATGAGACTTTTTATAGGACTTAGCAAAAGTCCCAAGTCATGAATCAGCCGGAAATAGCATTGTGAGACTTTTTAGCAGCGAAAAGTCCCAAAAAAGCTCAATGTGATCTCCAGAGTCAGGAAGTCACCCTAAAAATTAGGTTTTTGAGCCGCCCCGTGACTAGTACAGGTCAATTTGTATTTGCCAATAAAACTTTATAACATTTACTGCGTAGAAACAGGATGGGCACAAGCAGTCAGGTCATTACTTTATATGGTCCCTGCCCAGGCCTGACAGGAGGAGTAATAGAGGAACACACTTATACAAAAAGATGTGCAAAAGTTTCCGTCCGACTACGACTAAAACAAGTAATGACGCAAGTAATGGTCGGGATTAGCGGATTACAGAATAAATGCGGCAATACTAGAATGTCATTAGCGGGTGAAGCGCCGATGAAGTCACCGCAGACAATATATTATTGGCAGCTCATGCGGCGTGCGAGGGGTTAAGTCTCTCCCCCTCCTCCGGATGGCGGTTAACCCCTGCACCGCCGGCTCTCAATGTGTAGAATCTCTGCATGTCCCAACATGTTGATGTTATGGTGGGCGGGGCCTGCAGGGGTTGAGTGGCGGGCCGGGCGCTGGGCGGAGCCTCGGATCTCCTGCTCTAAGCGGGCGGAGCTTGTCCAAGTTGGCGCTGTTTGGCGAGCAATGCTGCTTCAGTGTAACTCTGCGAGTGTTGTGTACGGAGCCTCCGTGCTGCCTGCGGGAGGAGCTGCCCTGCGACCACCACCACACAGCCCATGTCACAGCCCTGACACGGGTAAGTGCCTCTTACTACCCCCACTGCCTGCCGGAGGAGGACACCCCAATAGTCAGCACCCCAACATCTCCCCCCAATAACCATTCTGCACCCCCTAAAGTCCTGACTTCCCTTTCTGCATCCAGATAACAGCAGCATCCTCTTCTGCACCCCATGTTACCTTGTGCACCCCTTTAATCACCTTAATCCCTTGTAGCACCCTAAAGATTTCTGAATCTGCCTTTCTGCACCCCAAGACATATTTATTATTAGTGAACCCCTATATTATCATTAACTTACCCCCAGGATCTCTCTGCACGTTAAAAATCTTCTTGCACCCCAAGGATCTCAACGTCTCCCATCTTGCACCCAGTAGTTGTCTATATCACCTCCTTACACCCTAATGATCTTTATATCCCATCCCTGGACCCCAAGGATCTCAATCTTTCCTTCTTGAACCCTAATATTCTCTCATCTGCTTTCTTGCACCCTAAGATTCTCTCCTTTGCTTTCTTGCACCCTTTGGGTCTCTGTTTTTGCACCCATAAGGATGTCTCTTCAGTCATGCTGCACCTTATGGATTTCTCCTGATGCCGGCTAATTCCTAGACTTGAGTCTAGTCCTGGGCTGCACTCTGTACACTGCCCCTAGATGGGGTACTGGGGTGTCCTGGTGTACATCTAGCTTTGTGATTTTTGGTGTGTTTACATGGGTGCTGTTAACTGTTTACATTTCATTGTATGGTCTTGCTGGTGGGATATATAGGATACATTTATTATTTATATGTTATATATTCTTCTATATGTAGACGTCTCTCTGCCCTGTGGTCCGGTGCCTCTGCCCTGACATGTTCTGCAGGGGTTTTCCCCTGCACCTGACTGTGAAGTTGTCTCGTTCCTCCTGCCAGTCTTGCAGTGAACCCCTCCACCTGTCCTCGGCTCCTGGTCCCTATTGTGTTGCACGGCAGATCTAGCACCTTCTTATAGATGCTCCTTGATGCTGCTGAGTATATAGATGATGATTTATTTTATGTGCCGGCTGGGTATGTGTGCCAGCCTCTCGTGCCATCCTATAGAGCGAGCACGTGGAGGGTGCAGCAGCCACCGGCAAGCCAAGGGCTATGCTCCGTGATTTGTCCTGTGTTATAGCGGCCGGCGAGAGGAATCCGGGTGACAGCTGGCTGTCACACACGAGAGATCAGAATGTGCAGACTGTCCAGGAATGTAACGCGTTATCACATGGCACTGTGGGAATCTTATGTATATAGAAACCCTCTGCGTCTTATCCTACAGACCCCTCCTTGGAAAACAAGTGCATTGTCCTGACTCTAGGGGTAGCGGTGATCACCTGTTTCTTATCACTGTTGCGTTGTCAGGCTACCGGTAGTCACGGCGGGGAGTAGGGAAGAAGCTCCGGGACTGTTTTTGATGAAAACCCTTGTCTCGTTTCCTTAAGAGCGTCCGACACACGCTGGGTCATATAAGGATTTTTACACACCAGTCTGTAAGATTTGTTTACAAACAGTGACAGTAAGGAGGCGAGAGCGCCCCCTAGCGAACACTATGGCAGCTGCAGATAAACGAAGACGCTGCACCTCGCGTGTGACTTGCCGATCGGCGGCACAGGTGTTAATGTGCCTTAATTATAATTCCGGGATTTTTTTTTCCTTAAATATTTATTTTTTCATCATGTGATGTGAATATAATATTTTATTTGGATCTTTGCGTTTACATTAAGAAATTTGTTAAAGTGCTTTTTTTTTTTTCCTATTTCAACAGATTACAATTGCAAAAATGGCGAGACCACTTCATGATGGGAGTACCTCTGAGCCCGTGGGGAATATTCGGGCAGAAGCTGGCCGTTCTTTCCCCAATGACGTCAGTGCCTGCGAAGCCTCCTCTTCTACGATCTGTGAACAGAACCTGCCCGTGAGCCATCCCGCTGCCCCCACCGCCCTCCCCTTATCACCTGTGTGCCCGAGATGCCCCATACCCCACGAGAACCACATCCAGGACAGACTTGAAATGGTTAACCGTTACGACCCCGAACCTTCCTCAACCACCTGTAGTCGGAGACATTGTTCTTACCCAGAATCCTTTAGCACAGGAGAAACCACTGCCTACGGTAGGTCCAATGATCATACATGTACATTGTTATATAGCTGAGTTTGTCCAGTGGCCTGGGATAATTTTCTTGCAGTTCTGGGGAGCTGGGGGGGGGGGGGGGGTTTGCTGCACAAAATTCGGCCCTGCTACACGTAGAGGTTCTGATATATATAAATATACATGTCCTGACTTGCCTTGCCACCTATTTCCTTATTCAAAGAGATCAGTGTGTTACTTTTACTAGGACAGTCGTGTTGATACCTGTTTAGCATCCGTAGACAGATTGCAAGCTCTTTGAACCCAGCTTCTCGTAGGATGGCATTTGGAGCGCCACCTACTGCTTCCAGCTTGGCAGTATCTGACTGTATTAGATTTACCTCTCACTTTTTGTGGTTTTTGGAAGCATTACTCCCTCTCTAACCCTGTACTGTCCATTGTGGACATTGCTCTGGTCACCTGGCATGCCGCGCTTTAAAGGCATCTCGGGCGTCTCTTATCTCTGTCTTCTCCGTATTAGTCCAGCTTTTCACTCCTATTTACCGAATGAGTTTTTCTGCACATGTTCCTTATTCTTCCTGTTTACGAAGCTGCACATCTGGCCGGGTGCCAGTTCTCCCGAGACCAGTCATGACACCCTGGCACAGGTCCAGCATGTCTGGAAGTGTTGGTTTCATGGATACACTGGTACAGGTCATGTGCTGAAATGAAACGTATAACAGTCTTTGATATCGCCCGCTCCTTTATGTCCAGCCTGTCTATGTGGAGGGGGAAAGGGGGGTTAGTTGATGTATAGGTTGCATCAGCAAGCAATGAGTTGTGTCTGGATTTTCCCTATATAATCTGATGTATGAGGACATATGGTGTAACTTCCATGGTGAGGTCATGGAGCTGTATGGAATCCGTGAAATTGTCTTTAGTCCCAGATGGAAGCTTATTTATTTATTTATTTGTTTATTATATATTTTACTATATTGTGCATCATTTGTTGCAACAGCCCATATAGCATCTACATCAGTCTGTTTTAATCGAGCAATCCCAGCTCCTACAATAGAGTCTATTCTATTCTAAAAGTAGAGACCCCCTTTAATTTTGCAAAAAGAAATTAAAAGTGATATGCCTCAAAAACTAAGCCTATGCCCTCTGTTTCCCCAGCTCTCAGGCACACAACCCATGACCACTCCAGGGTGGGGATGGACACATCTGTCTCTAATCAGAATGACGCCCAAGTTGATCGCCCCTTGGCGGGAGAAGTGCCCATAGAACGGGAGATCGCCCTCCGTCTGCGCAGGATTGGAGACCAAATGAATGAACGGTATCTGCAGAGGGTAAGTGTCACTTTCATGTTGAATTATGATGCCAGTGTATTGTCATGTACTTGTTTAGGGAGCTTGAAACTTTATGGCGTTGTGCGTTGGGCATTGCAGGGTTAATAATTCCCCCCCCCCCCAGTCTTTAGATGCAGGAGCCTTTCACATAGCACCCATATTGTACTCGCGCAGTACATGTAATCCTCCACCGCGGCACAAGCCGTCACCCTGCGTCTTCCCTTTGTGCTGTGTATTCAGCGTGTGCTGGGCTCCGGCCGCTCTTCCTCCTTTTTATACGTGTTACTATATTTAACCCATGACTCAGACGCCTGCCAGGATCCTGGCTCCTCCCAGCGCCGCCACCATCTGTCTTATTTATCTCCTCCCGCAATGACTAAACCTGTTAATCCACATAGTCAGGGACCTGGCTGAGTATTGCAAAAAAAGGGTTAAGTTGCAGACGTTGCCTTAGGGCACACTTTGCCCCGAGGTCGGGGGGGGGGGGGGGGGTAAAGCTATAAAATAACAATAGTCCTGCTGTTTAGTAAAACCTAAAATGATTGCTTGGCACAGCTATCATAAGCACATTACATGATGGTGTTAAAGGAAATCTACCATCAAAATCCATCCTGATAAACAAGGGACATTACTCATAGATCCAGGCACCGGGACTGTGGGAATCCTATAGTTGTTATCCATGGCCTCCTTCCTTCTAAAATCAACTTTCAAAATTATGCTAATGAGCCTAAGGGACCACCCTAACCTCCTCTGTGATCTAGCTTCATAGGCTTTTACACTGTTTCTCCCTCCCCTGTGCTGCCTCAGCACTTCCTGAACAAGTGCTGAGGGAGAAGGAAGGGGGGGGGTGAAATTATTTTTTGACTCTAATAAATAATGGGCATAATTCATAGATGGAGCGCGACTATTGCGCGCGCTAGATAACCCTAAACGTGGCTGGAAATATAAAACGGAGACATTGCGCCCTCTTATGGTCATATCGGGTCATTACAATGAAATTATACGGAAGACGCCTTGTAGTGAAAAGTACTATAAGTTATGTTGGTAGTAAGTTTTCTTGATTGATAACCATCTGTTTTTTTTTTTTTTCTTTTATTCCAGAGGCAAGATGGACAGAGGCAGTGGTGGGGTCCTCTGCGATGGCATCTCACCCAAATGATCTCAGAGATCGTGGCTGCCTTGTACAATCCTCTTGTGGACATTTTACCGCAGAACTAAGGCATCTTGTGCCATGTGGACTACTGGTACAAAGAATTGGGGATTTCTCCAATGCCTACACGGATTTGACTTCTGCGGGTCGGAAGTCGAGAGACTTGTAGAGAGTCTCCAGGGACAGTACCATGCTGAAGTCCATTGGGCGTCAAGACAATGAATTTCACGAGTCCACGACTCTTCCAGCGATATCGCCAGACGCCTCAGATATCAGTTTTGACCTGCGGGAGGCGTCGGTGGTGGCCGGCGTCGATAAGGACATGGTGGATATGGTAAATGCCTTATCTTCCTATCACTGGCAGACTTTTTGTGTGGAAAGCTAATGGGTGTTCTTCAGTTAAGACATTGTAAGATGGCTGTCACAATGGCGAATATTGGGAATGTGGATGAAATGAAGGCGTTTTTGAAGAGTTTCGGATGAAACAAAACTATGGCACATTCTTAGAAAAATAAAAAAAAAGTTTCTACTGAGTACATGGAAGAATTTGTAGCCAGGGGCGATGCCAGTCTGGTGCTAACCCCCCTCCTAATGCACTCACTGTCTGTGGCTGGAAAGGGTCATTTTCTGAGCCATACTAAACTGCCCTTGTAGCCAAATTGTGGAAATCTAGACAAGCCATACACAAATCTTGCTGGCCCTCCTTTTTGCATGCTTCGATTGGCCCAAGACTCCTAATTTCATATACATAGAGCTCAGCATGTCGCCACTCTCTACTAACCTGCGTCCCGATAGCACTTAAACTTATTTCTCCGCCAAGTTCCGATGCCTGACGTTTAGTCCCTGCGAAGCTTTGATACCGAAATTTTTTTTTTTCATATCCTTTCCTATGACAGAAAGATCGTGTTTAATTTTTTTTTTTTTTTTTTTTTGCCGATCATGGAAGAAGAGAATATTTATCTTCCAGGGAAAACAAAGAGTTAACTGTAAACATAGGGGAGGGGGGGGGAGAACGAATACAGTTCATTTATTTATTTTATACTTTGGTAATTTATGGGGTGTTTTTGTTTTTTTTTTGGGGGGGGGGGGTGTAAGAATTTTTTTTTTTTTTTTTTTCAATCTCAAAGGAAATGAGAATTTTGAGGTAATTTTTTTTTTTCTTTTTGCGCTTTCTCCTTGAGGAAGGATATATTTTTGCCTCCGGCCTTACTTAAAGGGAAAATTTTTAAAGTACATGTTTTTCTTTATTTTTAACGTGTGCTTATGTGTGAGGACCAAGGATGGGGAATCATCCGCCGCCTGCCTCACTTGCACTGTCAGTTTTCTGTGTAGGGCTAAGGTAACAGGCATCTTAATATCTCTGTGTTTTCTGAGGGGGCACCCCGAGTCTCGCATATCAGAACAGGCCTTTTGTCTATAGCGACCAATCAGAGTCGAGCTTTCATTTTGTGAACTGCACTGAATCAACTAAAGCTAAGCTCTGATTGGTTGTTATGGGGAAACTGGGCCTGTGTTTACAGATCTATTGGGGTTAAAGTGCTCTTTAAGGTCCGATTAACCCAATAATTTATTTTATTTTTTTTCCTCCACAAGGAGGAAATTGAGTAATTCTAAAAATTGTCTGTTGTTCCTGGTAGCACTCAGTTTGGTTCGCATCTGAGGCCTTGTTTCATTCCAGACAAAAACTAAAGTTGGTGTCCATAGTAACCACTTTTTTGGATTAGATTAAAGCTGTGATCTGTTTGGATTTTAACTTTTTTTTTTTTGTTGTTGTTCTGGCTGTGATTGGACGCCGGTGCCATGCTGCATGATGGGTGGACATTGGTGTGAACTGGAGTCCAACTTGAGAACAGATTTATAAAAACCAGTGCAAGAGGAATAAGATATGTCGCCTGAGGCTACCAATTGGGTTGATCTTTTAAACTAAACTAATAATAAGCAGCAATCTGATTGGTTCGTATAGAGAACCATTACGTTTTTTAGTTGCACTGGCTTTATGGGTCTCCCTACTGATCTTTGTATGACCACTTAAAGGGATCCCCAATCCCTACAGACCTTTCAAAAACTACAGGATATAAAGATGCCTAAGTCCTTTTCACAAATTGCACTTCCTGCCTCGTCCGAAGTTCTAACTTAACGTCTGCGAATAATCTTATGTAGTCGTCATTCTGCGGCCAAATTTCGGGTTTAAAATGAAGGGCTAGATCTATTATACGGTCACGACGGAGGTGAAGTTCTCTTTCTGCAGCTATAAGGTTTAGTTTCCCACATATCTCAGCAATATCTTCAACTTCCAGCCCCCCCATCTCCCCCCAGATACGTTGTAGTCTCACTGTGCATGATATGGCGCCCCCTGTAGGCTTATTCCAGCTTCAGGTCCCATATTTCATACCATGTACCAGTGGCAGATTTTAATAAGATTATTCTAAAGAAAAAAATCACTTTAAGGTTAAAAAAAAAAAATATTGAAATTTTATTTTTATTTGTACAGTTTATGAAATGTTCTCTATATTTTTGTTTACAGCAGAGAGGCTGAAAGAATCGGAGACGAGTATATTTATTTCTTGGTAGGTCACACGCATAATCCGTACAATAATCTGTCATATTTCACAGCGATTCCTTCCACTAACCCACAAATCGAGAGCTGTATCTGTCCCCCCGTCAGGGCAGAATCCGGGGGACTTCTCACTCAAGGGGCTGTTACATATGTAAATACTGTACATCTGTGAAATGGAAACATCCTTTTTTGTTTTCCTTTTTTCTGTTCTGTACATTTTGTGATTGCGTTCTTTTTGTACATGGATTTTGTATTTCTTTTCAATAAAATTTGGATCTGAATTATATGTATTGGATGATGCTCTTTAATTTAAGCCGGCCGGTGGTGACCTACATGTGAAAGGGGAACCTGATTGGGCCACTAAAGAAACTGTTGATCACTGACAATACAAATCCATTTAAAGGGGTTGTCCAAAGGTTGGCTACTTTCTTCCAAAAATAGCGCCACCCCTAACCATTGTTTGTGCTGGTATTGCAACTTGGCTCCATTCATCTCTATGCAGCTGAGTTGCAACATCAGCACAAGCAATGGTCAGGTGTGGTGCTGTTCTTGAAAGCTAGCAGCCATGTTTTTCAAGTTACGGACAACCCCTTTAAAGGGAAGCACCAGGCTGTTTGACACCACTTGACCACAAGCATTCCTTTTATACAGCTGGAGTTTAGGGTCCTCCAATACATTCCTTATTATCATTATTTTTTTCTTTTTTACTAGGCAATAACCAGGAGGTGAGGGGGGACACGGTATTATGGGGGAGCTAGTGGGGGAGGGGCACCATATGACCTGAAGCTACTAGGGGGCACCGTATTATTCGGAGCTTCTGGAGGCACAGTATGAACAGGAACTGCTGGGGGTGGTGCACAGCATTGTGGGGGTCCACAATATGAGGGGAAGGTGCTGGGAAACACTGTTTGACGTGAAGCTGGGGGAACACAACTTGAGGACGAGATGGGGTGGGGGTGGCACTAAAGGGAATTATCCTGCATGGAGGTAAGGTAAGGAGCTGGGAAAAAGGTGTGGCATAGGAAAGGAAATTTCCACTATGCACGCCACACGTTTAGTCCCTCTTTCACCACTCCAGTAGTGAGGTATGTTGGTCAATAGTGGTGGTGGGTTCCTGACTATATTATGGCAGATTAAAAACCGGGATAAATATGCCAACAACCAAAAACTTTACCAAAGTGTGATACTTTTTTTTTTTTTTTTTTCCTGCAAGGAAGACTTTTATTCCCTTTTCAACATGTATTGTGTATCAACCATCACAATATTCTGCCATCAAGTTCTGTAGTTACAGTAAAGACTCCCACTTTCCCTACTTTCTAGAAGAGTCATGTGAAAATAAGTAGTTCACTTGCTGTTGAAAAAGTTATACCCTGTATTCAACTTTGCATTTTTAGATGCCAGGAGTAGAAAACTTGTGGAAGAAGTCAAGTACCCGAGGCACCGGCTCTTTCTGACATTACAACTATCCTTGCAAATCAAGTTGGCTATGACATTTAATGCACAGTCATTCTGTGAGCTCATTATTCACATTGCTTTCCTTTCCAGCTGATGATGAATAAAGGGATAAATTCAGATACATATTCCTGACTTTAGTCTGCCTATGCAGGGGGATGTACAGTACAAATATAATATTACATTATAGAGTGCAAACAGTCATATGGAACAGGATGGGGGGGGGTGACACAGGAGCTTACAGTCTATGACAGTGATGGCGAACCTTTTAGAGACAGAGTGCCCAAACTACAACCAAAATCGACTTATTTACCATGAAGTGCCAACATGGTATTTTAAGCGGTAACTTATTGCTACGTGTTCTTCCTCCTAAGGCTACCAATACAGTTGAAAGAAAGAGGGCACATAGCTTCTCTCCAGGGTCTCTCAGTACAGGAAGAATGTTGGGTCCAGCAGGATGACCTACAAAGATATTGCAGTTCCAAACAGCCAAAGAAGTGTCACTTTAAAATAGCGCTGAGTGCAGCATCTCTTAAGTTGCCTGGGACTACAGGAAGATTTGGTAGATTCGGTCCTGTTTGGTGAACTCTGTCCTGTGGTGATGGCCTGAGTGCCCACAGAAAGGGCTCTGAGTGCCACTGGTTCGCCACCACTGCTCTATGAGGATGAGGGGATGGCACTAGAGATTACAGTCTGAGGATGAGAGGGTGACACAAGAGCTTACGGTCTATGAGGATGAGGGGATGGCACTAGAGATTACAGTCTATGAGGATGACGGGGTGACACGAGCTTACAGTCTATGAGGATGAGGGGATGGCACTAGAGATTACAGTCTATGAGGATGACGGGGTGACACAAGAGCTTACAGTCTATGAGGATGAGGGGTGACACAAGAGCTTACAGTCTATGAGGATGAGGGGATGATACAAGAGCTTACAGTCTATGAGGATAAGGCGGTGACACAAGAGCTTAAGGCTATAAGGATGAGGGGCTGACACAAGAGCTTACAGTCTATGAGGATGAGGGGGTGACACAAGAGCTTAAGGCTATAAGGATGAGGGGCTGACACAAGAGCTTGCATATTGGTCCAGCCACTCTTTATTACCTATACTAATCATAATATGCATTGCTCTATTATTTTGTTCAATTGACAATCATGGAAAAAGAAAATGGAAAAGATTCCAAATTTACAGGTTATTTACAACATTCTCATCTCCAAGATTTATTTTCTACCTTCACCCATGCTGTAGAATTGCATAAAACGTAAGCAATAATAAATCTTTATTTATATAGCACCATCATATTCTGCAGCGCTGTACAGATTACATTACATTACAGAGTTATAACATAATCAGATGAAAGAATTGTAGTGCAGAGCCTGCTCGCCAAAAGTTACAATCTATAGGGGAGATGTATTAGAAGTGTCTGAGAGCAGAACAGATCCAGTTGCTCATGACAAGCAATCAAAGCTCAGCTTTCATTTTCCCACAGCTGTTTATGAAATTGAAGCTGAGATGTGATTGGTTTCTACGGGCAACTAGAACAGTTTTACCTCAGACACTTCTGATAATCCTCCCCCTATGTTTCTTTTGATCAAGGGAATGATTCTGGAATTCTTCCCTGCTCTGGGCCAATTGGCATCAGCATTGCGGGATGTTTGCCTTCCTCTGGATCAGCCCTGTATCATGTAGAAATAATAGGTTGGACATGATGGACTGATGTCTTTTTCTAACCTGGTGGTTAGTTACTAGGATGCCATGAGGCCTAGTGTTGGTGAATAAGCCTCTAATCTATACATACAATGTACTGGAGTATATTACAAGTCTGAGTGGGTGGCATTTGATGGAAACCAGTAAAATTCCACAATAAACATCACCGGAAACGTCACAGGACTAAGCTCCAGGTGGGATCTGCACCCACATGTCAGATAATAATAATTGTCCCCTTGCAGCTGGCCTGCCATTCCCATAGGACACTTGTACTGAAATGGCCTCTGAGTGTGCAAGTCCCTATTGTTCCAGAGAGAGTCAGACGTAACATAACATAACAACTCGCTGTCCTCAATGACCCAGGAAGTCAGATTCCTTGTTTCGCGCTCCCTGACCCAGCTCAGATGACAGGGTTATCGGTGACTCAAGCCGCCGCACTACATCTGTCATTGTGTCGTTGTGTACACGCTGCTATAAAAACAATGACAAACACGATACATAAAGTGCAACGGTCCACCTCGAAGGATATTAGTGCAGAACATGATGTGGTTACTGTTACTGGTCCTTATGTGACTTGTAATCTTTATTTTGCAGCAGCTCTCTTCTTTACAATCTTCATCTGTCATTTGCAGTTGTTGATTTCCTCCCATGTAAGAACCTAGCCGCTGTGACTCACTACTCCCCCTCCCTCCTCCATAGAACTTCTGTGTTATCTGACTCATTATTGCGCCTATGTCTTTGGCTATATACAAACGACCGTATGGGGGACTTATATACGTCCCCCATAGACGGCAATGGGCGCATGCCGCCATATGGGAGCAGTACGGTGCTGCACACGTGCGGCACCGTACCATCCCATAACCGGGAGAAAGATAAGACATGTTTTAAAATCAGATATTTTATTGTTTTTACACAATACAAAACAAATAATTTTAATTAATTAATTTTTAATTTTAGTTGGTTGGTGGGATATTATTAAAAGGGGTTTTCCAGGAATTCAAAATACCTACAAATTATCATATTAAGAGAAATAATAGATCACAGTTTGGGGGGCTGGTTCAGATTTTGTATTGGAGTCCAGCAGCTTCATGTTATATCTCATGTATTGTCATTTTGTCAGCCATCACACTCATACAGTGGGTACAGAAAGTATTCAGACCCCTTTACATTTTTCACTCTTTTTTTTCTCATTTTTCTTGCAGCCAATTGGTAAGATCAAAAAAGTTTTTTTTTTTGTTCATTCATCTACACTCTGCCCCCAAATTGACAGAAAACAAACAGAAATGTAGATGTTTTTGATAATTTATTAAAGAAGAAAAACTAAAACATCACATGGTCATAAGTATTCAGACACTTTGTTGTTAATCACATGCTGTCCATTTCCTTCTGGTCCTCCTTGAGATGGTTCTATTCCTTCATTGGAGTCCCGCTGTGTTTAATTAAACTGATTGGAATTGATTAGGAAAGGCGCACACCTGTCTATAAAAGACTTCACAGCTCACAGTGCATGTCACAACACACTGAGAATCATGAGGTCTAAGGAACTGCCCAAGGTCTAAGGAACTGCCCAAGGGGATCAGAGTCATAATTGTGGCAAGGCACACATCGGGCCAAGGTTACAAAACAATTTCTGCAGCAAGGCACACATCTGGCCAAGGTTACAAAACAATTTCTGCAGCACTCAAGGTTCCTAAGAGCACAGTGCCTCTATAATGCTTAAATGGAAGAAGTTTGAGAAAACCACAAATTTTCCTTGATCTGGATGTCCAGCCAAAGTAAGAGATAGTGGGAGACGACCCTTTAAAAGAGGTAAAGAAAAACCCGAAGTGGGAGATGGGAGAAAGTTTCACAAAGTCACCTTTCACTGCAGCCTCCACCGGTCAGGGCTAAATGCGGCGGAAGTACAGAGATATCCTGGATGAAAACCTCTTCCAGATGCTTTGGACCTCTGATTGGGCCGAAGGTTCACCTTCCAACAAGACAGTGACCCTAAGCACACAGCTAAAATAACAAAGCAGAGGCCTCTCTGTGACCATTCCTGACTGGCCCAGCCAGAGCCCCAACCTAAACCCGATAAAGCTTCTCTGAAGAGACCAGAAAATGGCTTCCACCAACGTTCACCATCCAACCTGAGGGAACTTGAAAGGATCTGCAAGGAAGAGGCAGAGGATCCCCAAATCCAGGGGCGAGGATCTTGTTGCATCTTCCCAAGAAGACTCCTGGCTGCACCAGCTCCAAAGCTGCTTCTACTCAATACTGAGCAAAGGGTCTGACTACTTATCACCAGGGGCTGAATATTTATCACCATGTGATAATTTCAGTTTCTCTTGTTCATTCAATTAGCCTTAATGAGCAAAAAAATTAACTTTTTTGATCTTATCAATTGGCTGCAATGAAACAAAGAGTGAAAAATGTAAAATGGTCTGATTACTTTCCGCACCGACTGTATAACCAATAATGGATTTTATTATGGATGTAAGAAATATGAAGATTATGAGGTAATGACCAGTGAGTTCCTATAAGCCCCCCGTCTGTGGAGTCCATGGAGACAGGGCCGGACTCTCTGAGCCTCGGCTGTGAGGACTGAATTCCTGTTTTGCAGTCACTGGGAACACGACGGTTAAAGCTCAGCGCCGGAGGACTATGACAGGTCCTTCCTGTTTGTGACTATCCTCACGATGAAACCTCAGTTATCAGCAATTTTCCCTCCACAAGATGTACAGTAAATCACACGGGCGGCGTATTCACACATTTACTAAACATTAACTGTGCCATCACTTCCTGGTTTGTTTTAGAGTCAGATATCCAGATCAACACTGTCTGACAGGATTTCTAGAAGTTTCTTTGTCAAAAAGGGTTCATTTCTTTCTGATCACTTCCTGTTTAAGTGACCGCCAAGGGGTGGAGTTTTACGGGTAGGTGGGGCTTGATTCCCGTTGCTGGAAGAGGGGGAGTCTCCTTCTGCAGCCATTTGTCTGACAACCAGGAAATTTAAGAAATAAGAAGAGGGCAGTTTAGAAGTTTTGAATTTTATTCGAATACAAGAAAATTGGCCAATCACTGTGTGTGGGCGGGGAAAGCAGGACTCCTAGAATTTTACCTTAAGAGTCCTATGAGTTTTATAGTAATATTTTTTTGTTAGTTTTTGCAGATATAAACTACAGAAGGGTGGACAGGAACTACCAGAGTTGCAACTTAGCCCCATACAATTCAAAGGACCCTTGTTGCAATACCAGACACAACCTATGGACAGGTGTGGCGCTGTTTTTGAAAGAACGCCCAATGTAATCCTTCAGAAATGCACTTAGGAGAAGAGGCACCGGGCTCTCAACTAAATTTATCGTTTCCTCCACCGTCACAGAAAATACAGTACATTTATCTAGACTGAGACTTCAGCTACTTAAATACCACTTTCAATCTTGACAATATGGCGACCAAAACATGCAATAGGAATATCTGTCACAACCGCCATCTTCAAGGCGCCATCGGCGCTGCGCTAAGCACATAACCAGCACTGCTAGACAATATGGAAATTACCAGGCGAGGCATAATGTTCCCGCGGCAGACAACCCGCCTACGTCTTTGCAACTAAACGAAGGAGCAGAATTAACCTGTCTTTCGAGAGAACAGTGAGTCACACATGGAAGACATAAGGATTGTTTAACCTTACATAGCCTGACTATTATGTACGGTTGGGGGATTCGGAAAATTTCCTAGGAACAATGCAGCAGCCATTTCTAAGTGGCAATGAGGTATCATGGCGTCAAATCGTATACTTGCTCCTTATTTCTTTGGCTGCCATGATTCCAGGACTCCAAGGCAGTAATGGAGTCAGCCATATGTAAATTTCCTAGTCACAACTCTCTAGTGGCCAGTTAGTATCCTATTCCTATTATATCCCATTTCCAATCCTGGACAACCCCTTTAAACGAAAGAATATTTAGTTCCATGACTTTGGCCAATGAGGTATAGAGGAAGTCCACACTGCTATACCAGACACTGCTTCCCCTGGTTTTACAGACTTGTTATAGGCCACGCCCACACAGCTGAATAAGGGACTGCACTAGGAATTGTATAGCTAGGGGATAACATTCTAGATAATAGGCAAGTACCAAGTGCAAGAATCATAAGGACATTTTAGACGTGCACTTGTAATGGACAGGACTGGTGGTTTTCAGTGCAATTTTTCAGCAATTTTGCCTTATCTACAATTAACAAATGAGCCATATTTGCATATAGTTTTTCATTAACGTGTGTGTTAGTAGCACCAGAACTGTGAATAATACATTTCTATTCCAGGATTGTAGCTGAACTTAGAACACTGGTGTGTCAGCTCTCTTCATTGCAGAGCCTCCCACCCCTGAGTAGCTGTTGTTAGTCATAAGCTGGCAAAAGGGGAGGGGCTAAGCAGCAGTACACTTTGGAAATCTCACACTAGTGAACCAGAGCGCTAAAAAAACAGTTACAATTCTGGAACATAAATGCACTTTCATAGTTCTGCTGCTGCTAACAGCACACACAAGGTTATGGTTATACAGATCTCCAAAACTAACCCCTAAACTTGTAGTGTATAGTCAGAACTGCTGACAGATTACCTTTAAACCACACTTGGACATTCAGCAGATTCCTAGTGTTTCGGGTGTTACCCCCAATATGATTCTGACTGATCTAACTGGGCAAACGGAGCACCCAGATTACATAGATTCACATTATCATACATGACAGGCAATTGTCTTATTCTCAGAAGTCGTGGCAGCGCTTGCACAGATTTATTCCTTCCGTCTCTACCCATTGTTTAGCCAGACAGAGAGCAGATTTTATCTAAATTGTGTCTGCCCCTTCTGGTGAGAGAAGACGTTTAGATCGTTACAAACTGCAGTTTCTTCTTCTTAATTCAGTAATTTCCAAATCCGTCAGTAGATGTTTTTGAGACTGCAATCAATGCATAGATCACGAGATACACAACCGTATATGTGCAGGCTATAGCTATAGCAATGCTGAACCACTGCTGCCAGCTTAAAGGGGTGTTCCACCTATAAGATATTGATGACCTATCCATAGCGTTAGATCTGTCAGGTGTACCCAGCACAGAGACTGAAGTCCAAGTCTAGCCGTCTCTCTTCTCTGGGAAATTCAGCTGCAATTTCAGGCACTGGCCACTACACTGAGAGTGGAGCTAAACTGACTCCTTTTACTGTATGCTGGGAACATCTGACATTCCTATTGGCCCCCTGCCCTATACAAACCCTATACATATCTCAGCATTGCCGCCTCGGACAGCAAAGCAGGACATGACGCGCTATTTTCTAGTTACCGGACTGCAGTGTTAAGTTGAGGGTTATAAAGATCATGCGCACGTCTGCATGTCTCCAGTGGAAACAACTTTCCATCTGCAATCACTTTTTGCAGTGCTCTTTTAGCTTACAAAGACATCATCGTAATGTTTATTTAGATTGATATTAATCCCATGATGCCTCAGCAGAGCATCATATGACTGATTAGAGACCATAGCGTCTCTCAATTTCATTCAAACGGAACCTGTCAGTTTAACTAACCCACACGCACTAAAAATATCTTTGAAAACTGACATTATACAGTACAACTATCCCTATATTGTTCCTCTCCATTTGTAAAGTTGACTCACCATCTTGATTTATGTTTATCCAGCTCAGCCGTGACTGCTTTCTCTTCAGCCCAGTCAACTTTGCTCTGCTACCTCATTCCACCCTTCCACAGGATTCAGAGATGCTGGCTGTGTGTGATGGGCTGAAGAACAATAAGCGGTGATATTCACCCCTCCCTCAGGAATGCTCTTCCACGAGCAGTCTCTCAACCTCCTCATTCACCCCTCCCTCAGGAATTCTCTTCCACAAGCAGTCTCTCAACCTCCTCATTCACCCCTCCCTCAGGAATTCTCTTCAACAAGTCACACACAGCTTCTCTCATTCCTGAGGGAGGAGGAATAAGCTAGAGGCGTGGCTGTACTGGAAGTACATGAATAAACTGGACTCGGCTCAAAAGCAAAGATGATGATAGGACTCAACTGGGGTAATTTGCATAGATGTTTAATCAACTTTATGGATGGACTGTGGAACTTTACAGGCATGGGGAGTTACAGTATAGGAATTATAGTTTTCAAAGATGTGTTTATTTAGTATTAGTTTCATCTGTAAATTATACCGTCTTAAAAGTGGACATATAGCATGCCAGCTGAGACATGTAAAAATCTAACATGTAGCTCTTTTGCAATATCTCTGAGCATTGCACATTCTGACCTTGTGGCAAATTTGCTTGGTCTGTCCACTCCTAGGAAGGTTGTCAAATCTTTCACCATAGCATGATGAACTTATTTTGTAAAACCATATATAATCCTCAGACTCAAAAGCAACAAAAGTTTCTCCAACAGTTTTCCTCCTTGGAACGGTGTTGCCATGCAACAATACGTTATAGCAAAACTACTACTTTTCTAGAGGTGGTCACACTTACTGATGATCAATTAAGCAGGGGAATTCTATAATCAGCACCCCTTTTAATATTTATGGAAGAAATAAGGAAGTACTTTTGTTACTAATTGTTACTCGTTGGAATTTTTTATTCCTTCTAATAACTGCATTATTTTAAACTATGGCTGTTACATAAAACCAAGGTATATAGACTCGACATTGCAATTTTATCAAAGTTTTTTTTTTTTTTATTGAAAAAAAACAAAAAAGGTCTGAACCGCAAAAATACATTTAACAAGTTTATAAAACAAACAAAAAAAGCAGGTCACGTGTGAAATTTATATTCTGGTTTCCTACTGAACCTATACTATTTTGCATTCAGTTTGCATGGAGCGGTGTAATCCTCATTCTGCGTCGTAAAGATGAGTCACATGACTTTATATCGGTTCTCTGTTCTTTTAGATGGTTACGCCAGAAGCGGCGATTACTGAATCTGCAAAGTGCAGTCATATTGGTCCAAATGTCACAAACCCACTAACCCTCCAATACATAACCAGGATGATCAACCTCCGTTATTTGGCGCTCAAACAGTCAACGATGCCGCTGCTCTTCAGTCCGTCAAAGAAGAAGAAGTTGTTATGTGGTGCGTCTCGCTGGGAAAGGGCCTGTACATGAGGGGAAACATAAGACATGGTGGTGAGTAACCCATCTGGGACACTACAAAGGGTAGAGATCAGATATAGGAAATATCTACCTTGACTAATTCCTGGCCCAGGACGCCACCTACAACCGCACAGACAGGAGCCATCTCCGAAAAACAAAAGCTGTGGAAGAGAAAAGAAATATCAATGTATGATCCCATACCCTGCCACCAGTGAATCATGAATCACACTCACTACACTGCACCAGACCACCAGGTATGAATGTATTACATGCACTAAACCATCACCCTGGTCATGTCATGAAGTGCTCAATGATGTGAATTAGCTCACATTCCAGCAAGCCACCCTGTAAAACCCTTTAACACTAATATATATATTAAAAAAAAAAAAATTTATATATATTTTTTTTAATTTTTTTTTTTTTTTTTCATACGGTATATATTTATCCCTAATGATATGTAAACAGAGCTGATTAGGTCTGTAGTTGAATATTGGCAGATGGTCCCTAAGTACTAGTTCCATACAGCAGCATGTCCTAACAGTGAGACCTGTCAATGCAGGGCAATGCAAGTAAAATTTAATATGCACGACTCCATTAATATCAATGGACTCACATGAGGCAAGTTGCATACAAGATTACAAACTGATTTTTTTTTTTAACATTGTAGCCATAGAAAGGAAACATTTAGGGATAAGGGCAATGATGTTTTTTTTTTTATCATACAAGTATTTATTTTGGTTGGGTAAATGTAAATGGCAGGTCCCCTTTAAAAGGAAGCCCTGTACTGTGCTATGCCCTCCACCTATCCAGACATTAGTCTCGTCAGTGTCGTGGATGTTACACACGCACGGCTGGACACAGTAACTACTACTTTAGATGTGAGTGATGCCATGCGGACGCCGCATGTGGCAAAGGGCTCACAGATGGGATGATGAGACCCTATGTGATTATATGTGGCGTTATTATCATCCGACAATATTACACTGCGCGGAAGATCAGTACATTTTTAATACAGAGCTTTCAACATCACAAAAGCATAAAAATAATTACATGTCTCATGTTATGGGATATCAGGCTTAGCTGAAGGAACCTGTTAGGGGGCAACTTGGGACACTAAACCACCCCCACAGGTCCTTATGGTGGTTAATTGTCCCAGAATGCCCTTTAGCTAGTCATTCTGTCACACCCTGTTATACTTACCTAGGGATGGGTCCGATGAGGCAGATTGGACCCATCTTTGGTGCTCCCTGTGCCTGCTAAGTAATGCAATGAACTCAAATCCCTACACCAGCGCCATACCCAAGCACATGTGCAGTGAAGTCAAGGTTTAGTGCGGCACATTCACTGTGCGGCATTTCCGGACCAAGGCAAGTATAAAAGTTTTTATTATTTTGAAGTGGGCACAGGAACCAGTTCACCACTAATAGGATATTAAAGGGGTTGTCCATGGGGTGTATGGGCCTCATGGGGTGTAAAAGAACCTACAAGCACCTCTCTGCAGCGCAGAAGCACAATGGGGATGCGGAGTCGATAGCATGCACCCACTGTTGATGTTGACTGACCTAATGTACACAAACTGCGACCGGCGCTGAAGAAAGGTGAAAACAGGTTGTCAATTTTACACTTGCTGGGGCCCCATATATAACAGTACAGGATAGACCATAAAAGGGGGACTATCCGCTTAAAATTCCTTTACTTTGTTTTTGAGGTCTTGTTTTCTTCTGGTAGCCATCAGAACCTGTGTCCCGCACTAATCAGACAATTTTAACGCTGTCATCGACACCAAGAACGAATGAGTCCAATCTCTCCGGTCTACGGGCAACCAATAATGGGACCTCTCTAGACCTCTCATGTGTCCAGTTTTCAAAATTAATGGATGGGGTGAAATGTATGGACTTAAATGTACTAGGACACTAGTGGGGGAGATTTATCAGAACTGTCTGAGGTAAAACTATTCTTCCCAGTGACACCAATCAGAGCTGAAATGAAAGCTGAGCTCCGATTGGTTTTGGTTGCCCTGGACAACTAGAATAGTTTTACCTCATGATAAATATCCCCCAAAGAGTAGGATTTATCAAAGTCTCTTAGAGCAGAGCTGTTCTAGTTGCCCATGGCAACGAATCAAAGCTCAGCTTTCATTCTCCCACAGCCATTTATAAAATTAAAGCTGAGCTCTGATTGGTTTCCATGAGCAACTAGACCAGTTTTACCTCAGAAACTGAATGATAAATCTCCCCCTTTGCGTTGTGATCTAGAGAATATCCGAGGATCCAGAAGAAAGTAACTCAGTAACACAGACCTGGGGTTCATGGACCTACAAGTACTGCACTGTACTGGGTCAGCCTGATAAGTTTCATAAGATTGATTTATAACATAGCGCAGGGTTACCTTGCAAAGTCATCCGTCAGCATGTCAGGGTTCACTCCCAACGAGTCCAGCAGGTCGTTGCGGATCTGAAGCAGCGCCTCATAGTCCTCCGAGTAAGTGCTGGGCTCAGGGTCTCTTCCCTTGTCAGTGCGGAACTTCATTATGACTGTGGAGAAACATGGATTTCTACAGTACTTGGATTCGGACTGCAAGATCCCTGGACTTGTTTGTGTTGGAGCAATAGGGGCTGCCAGACCGCGCTGACACGGGTGATAAAGCAGAAATACATCAAGTATCTGGAGCGGGTTTCACATAAAAGGCTACGGTATTACATCTCACAACAACCCACTCCTCTATTCCTTATAGCTGATCCCCCCTGGATGGTCCCAAATACACCCAGGCCTGCATGTTACCATGTCTATATGATGACACCTATCCCAGACTGGCTGTGATCCCTCCCCCTGTGCTCCAATTAGTGTCTGACTGATGCGAAATTTACATATTCGTATGTAAACGCCAGCCAGATGAAAGATGGTAGTGATAAAAGTGGATGACACGCAGGAGAGCGGCTTCTTCATTATAGCGGATCAGAAAACACAGACCGTGCAGAGACAGACACAGGGGAGACTGGAGGGAGCGGGTGCTGCCATCATCCGTGTCTGCGCTGCCCTCTGCTGGTCACAAGGAACTGACAAAAAAAAAGGCAGCATTCGAAGGACAGTCTAGATTTGTGTTGCACATAATAACCATCTTAGATTATGCATCTTTTGTTGTAAAAGTCATTAGAGTGTCTTAGAGGGACCCCACACTAAGGGCACAAAACGCCTGAACTTCTGGTAGATGTCCAAGGAGCGCGGCTCAGGATCGTGAGGAATGTGCCGTCACCCCGGACCCCTCCTGCAGGTCACAGCTCAGAATAGCAGAGCAGGTGCACACCACACCCGCAAAACACAAGGACACCCTCCAGCTCCGCACTGGTGTCCGGTTGCCACGTGGGGGTGGAGTGGGCCTAGCAGACGGCAGCAGGAAGGAAGTTTTATAAATATGGACAAACGTTAAAACAGAAGATAACATCGGGGGACCCAGAACGTGCAGAAACCAGGAATCTCAGAGATTAAAGGGGTTTTCCCATAAAAGAAAATTCTAACATCCCCTAGTGATGTTTACACAATAAAGATCATTTTAACCCCTTACTTTACAATGCTACTCAGTTTTATTACTGCTTTATCTCCCATCACTCCCTCGGCTGCTCAGTGCAAAATCCCAGGGTGTGGGCGGGGCCTCTAAGCAGACACAGTGGGGGCACATTTACTTACCTGTCCCTGTGCGATCCCCGAGGCACGTGCGCCTGATATCCTGCATGTGTCGCTTCCCTGATCCCTGTACATGTAAGTGCATTATATGCAACACAATTTTAAAGTTAAATCCTGCGGTTTGTCCGACTCCATCGGATCGTCCGACGGCCAGCCCCCCAATTTGTGTCGCGTTACAGCCGGTGCCATTGTGGCAATATGTTATGCGTGCTGACAAAAAAACCATTAAATACGGCGCAAAACGGAAATCGTCGGGAAACCCGACGGAAATGCGGTCCACGGACCCTTAGTAAATGTGCCCCGTTATTATTCATCTAGTTCGGTGGGGTTACATTATCAGGGTACAGGTGTATATACACTTTCATCTGGCTACTGACATTGTACTAATACACTGACACATAGAAAGAGATGAGAGATTCATGATTACACAGAGGCCGACAGACAGGGTCGTGTCTAGGGGCAACTGAAATTATGTACAGCAGGACTGATAGAGACAATTTGGACTTATGCTGCATTTTTGTTACTAACAGTGAATTAGAGAATGTGTAGTTTTGCTATCGTGAGTACATGTAAGAAACTTGTCTTTGTTGGTATACCCCTTTAAGGATGGACCCAGAATATGCCTATTATAGGCTGATCCCACAAAATTACAGTGCAAGTAGATGGTGCGTTCTTCATACAGGATCCCTTTAAATAGCCAGTGTTTGGGAAATTCTTTTATTCTAGCAAAATTCTTCTCATTCCAAACAGCTGAATGACTCTAGGACCACTGATTGGTAGTGGGGCTGGTGCAGGGGGGCGACACGCAGTCTCACCTCTACAGATCAGGGGCATTGAAGAAGTCTATTGGGTGCCAAAAACATCAGAGCACTCTACGTGTACAATGATAACACAACACCTTTAAGAAAAGTTCTAGAATCTTTACCTTGCAGGAGGAAGTAGTCGGCGGGCGTTTTCTTCAGCGCGGCTTTGGCTTTCTCGCTGCTCCAGTCGATTTCCAGGGCGTCCTTCAGCTGGCAGAACTCGATTTTCTGACAAGGACAAAAAAAAAAAGCGGAGAAGTTTTGAGGCGCGTTGGGAACGGTTTCCTCGGGAAAAGTTGAGCTGTCATTTTTAAGCAGCCGCCCCCCTCCCTCTCGCTACTCCCCCCTTCTCTGCTCTTTAAAACATTTAGACAGCAAGAGGAACATTGATTGGGGCCGGTGCAATGTCACTTGTGGATAATGAGACTGAGCGTTCTCGCTGCGAGGACATTGTGCTCTACTTTCTTAAAATACTTTGTTTTTTTGCCAACTTTATTCGGATAGGATTACTTTTTGACAACTCTGATAAATTCCTGGACGGAACAACAGGGGCTTATGCCGTTTGTCGATGCAATGATAACATTTACGATTTTACTAATGGGGTTGGTCCTATGGATAAACTGCTTACTATTAGAAGCCTCCCATGGGCATAGGAAGTGTTGTATCCCTCACAATCAATGGGAAAGCCAGGCACCAAGGGTTTAGTTTTTCCTGTGGTGGCGCTGCTCCTCAACTAAATATTACACTGTCCCCAATTCAATCTAGGGGTGATCCATGTAATGTGTGAATGTGCCAGGTACTGTTGAACTAAAAGAGGTGATCAGCCAGAGGGTGCGGTCACACGGTGCGTTCATTGCGTTTTGAAACGCATTACAACAGCCAAGGAGAGGAGAGTTGCCCAATTAACAATGCGTTAATGCATGTGATAACATGGCGCCAACAAAACACATTGTTAAAATCCCATTTACGATGGGTTTTGTAAACACAAGGGTTAATGTTATTAGGCAAATCACCTCTCCTCAGCTGTGAAAACAAAACCAAAATGCACCGTGGGAACGCGCCCCAATACAGCGGGAACCTAAAAGTGAGACTATCCCTGTTCCTCAGCAACCCAACAGGGAATTTTCTAAAAGCATTTAAACCAGAAATTAACCCCTTCCTGACAAGGCCCTTTTTCGTTATTGTGGTTTCATTTTTCACTCCCCACATTCAAAAATCCACTTTTATTTTTCCATGTACAGATCTGTGTGATGGCTTGTTTTCTGCGTAACAAATTGCACTTTTTAGAGATGGTATTTATTATTCCATGTCGTGTACTGGAAAGTGGGAAAAATTTAAAATGCAGTGAAAATAGTGGGAAAAAAAAAAAAAAGTGTTTGCGCTGTATTGTGGGCCCTTTCCTGTTTTTTCATGTTCATTTTTCACTCCCCACCTTCAAAAATCTATAAACTTTTTTATTTTTACACGTAAGAAGCTGTGTGACGGCTTGTTTTCTGCGTAACAAATTGCACTTCATAGAGATGGTATTAAATATTCCATGCCATGTACTCTGAAGTGGGAAAAAAAAATCCAAATGCAGTGAAAATGGTGAAAAAACGCATTTGCGCCATTTGCTTGTGGGCTTGGATATTACTTCTTTCACTGAGCGCCCCAAATGACATGTCTACTTTATTCTTTGGGTCGGTACGATTAAGGGGATACCAAATTTGTATAGGTTTTATAAGGTCTTCATACGTTTACAAAGATTAAAACCTCCTGTACAAAATTTTTTGGATTTTGCCAACTTCTGGCGCTAATAACTTTTTTATACTTTTGTATACGGAGCTGTGGGTGGTGTCATTTTTTGCAAAATTTGATAATATTTTCAATGATATAATTTTTAGGACTGTACGACCTTTTGATCACTTTTTATATTTTTCAAAATGGCAAAAAAGTGCCATTTTCGACTTTGGGCGCTATTCTCCGTTACGGGGTTAAACACATTGAAAAACGTATCATATTTTGATAGATCGGGCATTTTCGGACGCGTCGATACCTAATGTGTTTATGATTTTTACTGTTTATTTATATTTATGTCAGTTGTAGGGAAAGGGGGGTGATTTGAAATTTTAGGGTTTTTATTATTTTTTTTTTTTTAACTTTTTTTTTTATTTTTACTATTTTTCAGACTCCCTAGGGTACTTTAACCCTAGGTTGTCTGATCGATCCTATCATATACTACCATACTACAGTATGGCAGTATATGGGGATTTTCCTCATGTTAAAACAAAATAGCCTGACGTCACAGGGAGCGGCTATCCCAGGTAAGATGGCGGCGCCCATGCGCCGCTATCTTTTTGAGGCTGCCGGCAGCTTTGCCAGCAGCCATCGCTGTGAAAATACCTGCGATCGGTGCTAGCCCTCTCCATAAAGCGCGACCCGACCCGGTTGCGAACCGGTTAAGTCTTTCACTGTGCGCCCCGAATGACACGTCTCCTTTATTCTTTGCGTTGGTGCGATCACGGGGATAACAAATTTGGTTTTATGTTTTCAAACAATTTACAAAAAATAAAACCTGTACAAAAAAGGCGCTAATACCTTTATCATACTTCGGTGTACGGAGCTGTGGGTGGTGTCATTTTTTTTGCAACTTTTGAGGACGGTTTCAATTCTACGATTTATATTTTTCTAAAATGGCAAAAGTGTGGTATTTTTCGACTTTAGGCGTTTTCCATTATGGGGTTAAACTCCGGGAATAACAGTTATTATATTTTGATCGATCGGACATTTTGGGATGCAGCGACACCTGATATATTTATGATTCTTACTGTTTATTTATATCAGTTCTAGGGAATGGGGGGTGATTTTAATTTTAATTTTTTTTAAATATAATTTGCCCCCCCCCCAACTTTTGGGGTTTTTATTATTGCCATTTCTTAGACCCTTTAGGGTAAATTAACCCTAGATTGTTCCTACCATATACTGCAATACAACGGTACACAGCATTTTTGAACAGTATTCAGTACAATGAGCCACGCAATCAGATCCAAGATGGCGGCACCCACACATAGCCAGGATTTAAATGCCTCAGGTAGCTTTGTTATCCATGGCTTCCCTCCTAAAATCATGCTGATGAGGGCTCTTGGGGGTGTTACAGAGCCCCTCAGTGTTGCAGATTCACAGGTTGTTACAGTGTGCAAGGAGAACTTCCCCCTCCCACTTTGTAATATTACATCAGGCAGAGAAAGGGGGGGGGGGACTGCTGAGGAAGCAGAAAGGGATGGGCGAAATCGTATAAGTGCCTGTGATTCTGCAGGACGGAAGGGCTCTGGTAACCCTTCAGACTCATTAGCAAAATTTTTAAAGTAGATTTTAGTAGGAAGGAATCCATGGATAACAAACATAAGAAGATACCACAGTCGCAATGCCTGGATCTATGACTAAGTGTCCCTGGTTTATCGCGATGAATTTTAAAAGCAGATTTCCTTTAAAATATATCCAAAACTATATAAATGTTTTATGATCATAGTGAAACAAATAATAAAAGGGAGGTTACATCTGGACAGTAGACTGAAAGCAATAAAAATAGAACCTGTAAAGAAGCGACACAATGGGGCTCATTTACTAAGGGTCAGCCGAGCGCATTTTCGTCGGGTTTTGTGGCGAATTGCCCCGGGAATTAGGCGCACGCGATCGGACTTGCTTGCATGCGCCAGAAATGGGGGGGGGGGGGGGGGGGGGGGGGGGGGGGTTTGGGGGTGGCAGGTTGTCGGACAACGCACGGGATTTAACATTTAGAATTGTGTCGCAAGACAAGCACCGGAAAGATGCAGGTGAACTCCGGCGGACCTCGGCGCAGAAGCGACGGATGCAGGAACTCGGGCGCACAAGCGAATCACGGCAGACCCGAATCATGGTCGGACAAAGCCCAGCGGGATCGCGACAGGACAGGGTAAGTAAATCTACCCCATTGTGGTTTTTCAAAAAAAAAGGGGGGGGGGGGTATGGAATAGGTAAATTTTTTATAGTTTAGTTTATTCTGTTTTTGTACCTTTTTATTAAAATTTGTTGGAGCACCCTAGGAGGGTCCGATTGTTCATACAATATACAGGATAGTATTGAGGTATACTATATTGCTAGAATACAACTTCACTTTAACAGTGACCCCGCAGATCAGACCCTGCCTTAGGACACATAATACTCAAGTCAATGGTAAAGTGGGAAATCCCCATAACTGCACAAATCAGCAGAATTATCAGAGCATCGCTCAAGGATCAACCAAGAAAAAAAATCCCTAATCATCTTTTCAGATCAGTTCAACTTTCCTTTCATATTTGATGCGACTTTTCCCGACCTGCGCTGCCATAATCCCTACAGATACACAAATCCCCCTCTGTTCCCCGTCACTCTCGGCCCCCAGGTAGTCTGACCTTTTGACTGATGTAATAGTTGGGATCGGCGCGACCTATGAAAGTCTTACAAGTCTCTGCATCAGCAAACAGCAGGGTCTACTGAAGATTGTAGATGACAGCAGCCCGGAGGCCGACACAGAATCCGTCTGACGGGGGAAAGGTGAATCCATGTCAGCGCTAATGACGCTCCCAAGATGAAGGTCAAGATTAAGAACAAATGAACCTTTTCACCAGGAGACGGGCAATGGGCAGTCATAATTACACCTTATGATAGGAATATACAATAACAATGGGAAAATCAATACAAGACAATGTATCAGTTTCCAGAAGAAATGTATTAAAAAAAAGTTTTGTACAGGTTATAACACGTCTGGGAATCCGCATGAGGGAATTCCCTGTTATTCCATGGATGAAGGAGGAGACTAATCCCAGATGCTCAGAGCTCAAATCACCAGCTGCGGTGTTCCCTTTAAAGCAGCAGAGGTTAAAGGGGTAGTATGAATTTGGATTGTTACGTGGTTAAGGGCTAAAATTATTTGGGGGTCCCAGCAGGGTTGCTGGATTAACCCCAGTTATAGTATGTAGAGTGTATATACGTTGGTCGAAAACTGGACCCATGTTCACACTGCGCGAGTCAGTTTCCGCAATCCTGTGGATATGGAATAACAATCACACTTGGGACAACTTCCAGGGGACATGGCTGCTTACTTCCAAAACACAACACTTCTCCCCAACGGGTCCTGTCTTGTTCTGAAATTGGGAGGATAGATCTGCCCAAAACCCCACTGCACTAGAGAGTTGCAGGTCTGAAATTCTGATCAACACAAAGACAATGATGGCCCTATCCACACAATGGGTGCAGACTCACTAATCCTAAGTCCCCCAATGTGGAGGGGCTTAAAGGGGCTGTCCACTTTCAGCAAATAATTGATATTGTATGTGTAATAAAAAGTTATTTTCCAATATACTTTCTATATAAATTTCTCACAATCTCTGCTTGCTGTCCTGCTATAGGAAACTTCTATGTTTACTTCCACTGGATAGAAATCTGTCCATGGTCTTGTGATGGAGCTGTTATATCACAGAATAATGATAATAGCGGCTCGTGCACCAGCGCGTCTATGGACAGAGTTTGAGGAGCTAAAAGGAAACAGAGAACCTTTCTATAGAAGGAAAGAAAGCAGAGATCTTGAATACGGCAAGGAATTGATACAAAGTATATTGGAAAACTGTATAACTTTTACTTACACAAACCATAATTATTTGCTGCAAGTCAACAACCCCTTTAAATATAGTGGTGGTCAACTAGGGTCCCCAATGTGAACAGATGCCTGGAGTCCTAGATCTCAGACTGTCACTAATCATAAATATATCATTTATCCTGGATCCCAACACCAACAGACAAGTCAAATGTAGTCTGATGCTGCACTTTAACTTTCTTCTGCGAATCCTCTCAAAAAGTAAATCTCTGCAAAAATGGGGGATAAAAAAAACAAAACAAACAAACAAAAACGGAAGACTGCAGGGATTAAATCCATTAGGTTTGTTTGTTTTATCAACACACACAGATGCGTAGGTCTGCATACTCAAAAAAAAATAATGAAATTGAATTAATTAATTAATTCATCGAACCAAAAAGTATCAAGCAAAAATCCCATTAAATATAACCCCCAAAGGCAACAGAAGTTTGTCCCCTGCAGCCCACCCGACTGCATTTCAAAATACGGCGCTTCCTTTTTTGCAGTGCAGCCTCATCTAAAATAAATTACTCTCGTCTCGTCTCAGCATATCATGAGGTGAACATTTAAAGGGGTTGTCAGGGAATAAAGTATGTATATATTTTTTCCACTTTCGATGCATTTTATGTATGTCTGGCGGCCAGGAGCCCCCTTTCCAGTCGCTAGCAAAATATAAAGTTCATCTAAAATGAAATATACAAGAAGCTGAGCCCTAACAATCTTCCTCTGTACTTTGCCATCAATCCCATTATGTCTCAGCATAGCATTACATGACCATGTAAGTTCATCAAGATAAACCAGGGACACTTACTCATAGATCCAGACACCGTAACTGTGGTATCTTCCAACTTTTAAAATTATGTTAATGACCACGAGAGCTCGGGGGGAGTGTTTTCAGAGCCCCTCAGTGATGTCTTTACACTTGCTGTTATAATGAGCAGAACAGGTCTCCCCTCCCCCTGCTGCCGTTACATTACACAGCCAGAGGGAAGAGAGCAGTCTTACTCATTGTAATAGCTTGTGAATCTGCAGCACGGAGGGACTCTGGATACACCCAACAGAGCCCTCCGGGCTCATTATAATAATTATTAAAGTGGATTTTAGAAGAATGGAGGCCAAGGATAACAAATAGAAGATACCAGATTCTCGGTGCCTGGATTTATAAGTGTCCTGGTTTTACCATGTCTGCCCTCTTTCTGCTCCCGCTAAGCCATAAGTCCCGGTCTGCAGTGATGCATCAGCCATAGTGTGACAGCTACAGCAGGAGTTTGTGCTGTGGTTGGGATGTCACTTCTGGCCTCTATATACAGACAGACTGACTGTGACAAAAAACCCAGTGGGCGAATGTGAGACTTATTTCCACACAACCGCTTTCAATGACGGAAAACTCTTTATCCATACTATGAAAACACGGGAAGCTGGCCTCTCTATAACACCATAAAGGGAGTACATGAGGAACTTTCATTTTGTAAAACTAACATTATTTACCTCTTAATCTGTTTTATATATACACCTTAAGAAATTAAACTAAAAAAAATAAACACCTTCAAAACTCCCTTCAGCAGCTTCCATTATACTCCGCAAACATTGTGTAAGACAATACGGGTGCTGTGCCCGCCCCTCTAGATTTAATAATGATGTCACCCCTGAAAATCCCCAAGCTGGACTCCAGCAATAACACAGGTGAATGCGCTGCGCTCCGCCGCTGTGTCAGTCTTTTCAAGTGCGCGAGTATCTGGGGAGTGAAGGCTCCGCTGAGACAAGAAGCTAAATTGCAAAATGTTCAGACGCTGCTGTATTCTTCCAGGCTGCGCATTCGCTCACCAGCAGGGAATAGGATCACACATCCCCCAAGCCGTTTTCTAATTTAAATATGTCACTTTGTGAAGTCTGTCAAGTAAAAAAAAATTAACTCCCATTTGCAACACTTAAGCGTTTGCGAGCACCTAAGGCATCCTAATTGATGTCAGAGAGGAATAAATTAATGCGAGGGGCGGCTCTGTCCTCGGCAGCGGAGATTACATAATCACATCAGAAACTTCCGAAGAGTCTATAGACGGAGCTGCAGGCAGGTTATATAGGACGACCCCGCACCCTAGACCCATTGTTTCCAGGTCACCACTAGAGGACTATAACCTGAGGATTTCATTACCTGAGGATTAAAAACTGACAATATAACAATCTTAACCCCTTAATGGCAAAGATATTTTCAGCTTGGTCAGCCATTTTTATATGTTTCACCTTCAGTGACACCAACCACAGGTCAGGCTGGTGAGAAGGCAGTCATCTTGCTACAGTCTTTATACAATCTAAGGGTGTGTTCACACAACAGCTGAGAAGAGAAGATTTGCGTGATTATATTGCGTTAACAAAATGCATGCGTGAACGCTATGTTAAAATCATGTTAACATGTCATTTCCTCTTTGCGACCAGATCACGGCCCCCCCCATAGATTTCAATGTCTTTCGGTCCAGGTGTCATGATCACATGGTGCATCACCACATCATAACCGGCGGCAGCGATGCCAAGTATAGGACTCTTCTGCCTATGGACGGAGAGACGAGCGCTCACTCCACCTCCTTCCGGCCCTGTGCAGGGCGCCTTCCCACGTGGTGTTTTTAAACGCATCCAAAAGGAAAGTGGGAGGGGGTTTCGCCAAAACGCATATGCGCCTGCAATGAAACGCATGTGTTTCATTGGATACGCATGCGTTTCAGGTAATCCCCCTCCCACTTTCCTTTTGGGTGCGTTTAAAAATGCAAGAAAAACGTCATGTGGGAAGGCGCCCTCTCACGGCACAAGGGCGTCTGATAGAGCCCTTAAGAGATCCTTCGCACATCAGACCCTGGTTTAACATGCTTGATTTTGATGGAAGATTTCCTTAAAGTATTTACTATGATACTGAAGATCACACTGTATTTGTGCAGAATTCTTAAACATCTGGTCTCACATGAATAGAGTGTGCACAAGTTCGGCAGGCAGGCAAAAACATTTTTAAAAAGAAAGTTGCAAAAAAGTGATGCAACAACTATGATCCATTCCCCCAATGTGTGTATTTGAGTGGCTTCTGCCTGTTTAAAGCATAATGGACCAGAACTATGGACCAGCACAACCCCTTTAATGATTAATATTCACACACACAAAAACTGCATGGACCAACACTGAAAACCAACTCCACTAATACGCAGAATCACAGGGACCGGAGCCTTCTGTGGACAGACATCACGCAGACATTTACCTTTTTGATCATGGTGCTTTCTGTAGCATCTAATTTGGGCTTTTTGGCCTCTGGGCCGTCTTCAGACTCCGGGCTGGTCTTGGTCACTTTGGTTTTCTCTCTGAAATGTTATCAGGATTTTATTTTTATTTAGAAATTCAGGAATAAAAGCCAGGATTATATAAAGAGGTTTTGTAAAATATGAGGTCAATATAGAGGGATATGCTCCACAAAACAGGTGATTTTCATGTCCGTGGTTCAGTGTTTTTACACAGATGCACTGTTTTCAGTGGGTGTTTTCACATTTCAGTAATTTTCCACTGATCCTGCCTCCAAGAAAAAAAAAAAAAACAAAAAATGATGAAACATGTCCTACTAATTTTTCATGGACACGGATCAAGGAAGGCAATAGATTGGGTCTATGGGTATGCATGTTCCTATCACCGATGAGGGGTTACATTTTCTAACCAATGGTAAACATCCAGGCGGACAAAAAATAAAACGGAAGGACAACAAAGACATCAACAGCCAGGCAAATAAGCCATAAACCTACATTGGGCTCCGAACACATCAGGCCCGTGTCGTCCGCTTGGCGCTCTCCTGATGTCTCAATCATTTGCAGGGGAATAAATTATCAGAATCTTATTTGTTTTGAAGGTGTCAATAATCACAGGGAGAGGTGATAACCAGGCACATCACAGGACACAAGATGTCAGTCGCCTCATGTACTAAAACAATGAAGGGCTTCTAGGAGATTAACCCTTTTGGGACACAAATAGTCTTCACCTAAAAGAAACTGCATATTTTCCCATCACGGTCTTTGCAGCAAGGTGGCAGTTTAGGAGTTGAAGAGGTTTCACTTCTAATAGAGCATAAGAATGTTGTATAGGGAATTTCTACACAGGACAAGCCCTTTAACCAAAAAGGGAAGGGGTTTACAAAAGTTATTTTTACACTCATGATTGTACATTTTTTGTTATTTTTATCCACAAGACTGCTGGTTCCCCCAACAATCATGAACAGACACCAATAGTTTTGAAAACTGTTGTGATTGGTGAGGGTCCCGTTCCCAATAATTGACTGAAAATGGAGATCAGGAAGGTCTCCAGCAGCTCTGTTTAATTCTATGGGAATGCAGAAATTGCAGAGCACAGCACACGCCCATCTCCGGCATTATCACAGGCAGTGAATGAGTTTGCAGGAGATAAATGAGCATTGTGCTCGGCAATGGACTGAAGGGACCGAGATGACATGCTCCACCAGCCGCTTTACACAATTGTGGTGAAGGGGATCCGTGTTCTGATGTTCGTTGGGGGGTCCCAGAAGTTGAGCCCCGTCCAATCAGATATATATGCCCCATCCTATGGATAGGACATTGACAATGAAATGACATCTGCCATCAGATTCACTTATGGTAGACTGCCCTAACTCACTTGCTGGTGATATCTTCTAGGCCACTGGAACCGTTTTTATTATATCCTTAAATGGCACAAATTTTCCGAAAACAAGTTTCTAAAATTATGCAAATTAGTGAGAGTCACCGGAGTTCCTCATGGCTCAGCACTGCTGTTTATTTACACCTCCACCCTGCAAAATTCTGCATTTTAGGCAATAAAAAGAGATAAAAACAAAAGACTTTGTATGGACATTTAAACAATTTGCTATGGACTTTCAAAGGTGTTGTCCCTTATCCATAGGATGTTCTGTGTGGGTCCATTTTCTGGAGCCCCCCCACAGATCACAAAGGGGTCCCATTACAACTAATTGAATGAAGTGGCGAGCGGAGCGTCCTTACTCTGTTCAGTGCAGCTTGTTCCCACCAGTCAATCAGGACATCACTGGTTGTCTGCTGGATCGGCGGACGGGACCAGGCTGCAATGAGTTGAGGTGTGCATAAATCTAACAGCCGCCATAGCCAAGAGGCTTTCCACTGACGTAGGCCGGAGTTCCTGCAGCTAATTTTCATAATTTTATCAACTTGTTTTCAGAAGATTTCTAGTGTTCCAGGTTATAATAAACTGTTCCATCCCCTAGAAGAAATAACCAGCAAGTGAGATAAAGCCGCCGACCAACAGCAAATCCTTTAATAAGATTTAAATTTCTCAAAACTGAGTGCACCTGCTAGTAAGCTCACACGTGCTCATCGGGAATCTGCAGCATGCTGATTATTCGTGCAAATCCTGTCATGTTTTTCAATCCTTGCAATGCAGAGGCTGAAAACCAGGCTACCTCAGAGACGGGCCATTTTTAAGCAAGTTTTATCCATGAATGGGCCCCACTGTGGAGGGTTCCAATTCGTGTGTGCGCCAATCTATCAAGTCGAAAATTACAATATGATATTCCACATGCATTTAAGAAAAGTGCAGCATATCCCTACTGCTTATCACTTTTAGATCCCCAGAAGTCACAGCTGTATCACACAACATCGCCCAAACATGGGAATAAGCGGTGAATTACGGGAAAACTCCCCAGTGAGCTTTATCCATCCTATTTGAGGCGGCCGCTTAGACAGAATCCATTTAAGCGGCTAAATTTTCAGTTTCTTAAATACCATTAGGTGGGAGGGGGCATTCCCCTTACTTTAGACTGTCACCACACAAGCAACTGAGCCTTAAGTGGCAGATCCCTGGTGTGACTGGTGCTCACATGACTCTAGCACAGACCGGAGGCACGGCCCTGTTATCTCATAGCTGTTCTGATATGGTGCTGGAAATATTCCAGGGAATGTTAATCTCCTGCTTCCAATATAATTCCCTAAAGTAAATCTCATTCCAGGCAGACCATCTGTTAAACACCCAGGCTGTACCCAAATTTTCACTGACAGATATTATGAGTATAAGGCCTCCGATGCAAACAACAACAAAAAAATTCAGCATTTTAGGGCAAAAAAAGGTTTTGTATGGACTTAATAATTTGCTTTGGAGTTTTAAAAGTGTTGTACTAACTTTAACTGCTTCCTGTATCCATAGCACAACAATCTGTTCTGTGTGGATACAACTTTTGGGGCCTCCGTAGATCACAAGAACAGGAGGCCCAGTACAAATAAATGAATAAAGTGGCAAGCTGAGCATGAGTCGCTACACGCCAATACTATGGATGTGCCAGAAACTGCCGAGCACAGCGCTCTAGTAGTAATGAAAGAAGGAACAGGATGCATGCTGATCCCGCCACTTTATTTAGTGGGTGAGAACAGGATGCCAAATTCGTCCGATCACTGGTTTTCTAGACATTGGATCCCAATCAGTTCCCCCCCCTTTCCTATGGATAGTGGGTAACAATGAAAGTTGACATAACCCATTTAAAGAGTATGTCACCCCTCCTGTCATGGCCGGTTTTGTAAATAACGTTTATTTTTATTTATCGGCAATTGTGATTTAGGTGGTGCCTTCCCATTATTCACTTATTCATGATTTCCTACCTCCCCGCTCCATTAGTGTCCTGTTCTACAGTCATGGAATCAGAGTACATTTATGAAGATAATCTATCTATACACTGATCTCGTACCTGGGATTGCTTTTCACCCCATTTGCCAAAAAAAACAATAGAGCAATGCTGTGATGTGTGACTATGGTTTAGATACGGTGCCTATAGAAAAGTCAAAGGTAGTCTTAGATACACCCCAGACTGATCATTTGTTCAGACTATTGCTCTGCCTTCACATTGAAAATGAGCCTTACACATTGTGGGGTCACGTAAACTTACTCAACAAACTCGTGCTGGCCAAGGTCAGCAAACATGTATCCATGATAGCCAAAAACATCCCCCATGAAGAACTTTTTGCTTTTTTCATGGCAGATCTTGTTCACCTTCACTAGCAGATCCCGGGAACAAGAGGTCAGACATACCTGGAAATAGAATAGAAGAGAGATCGTTAAAAGAGGCTGATAAATGACAGGGGTTAAAGGTTAACTGTAAGGAGAATGAAAGGTAGACACATCCGCCACTTTCTCCCAAATAAAACCATAAGATTTCAAGACAAGATTTATAGACTCTTCCTAAAGATATGGGCAACTGCACTGTAAAAGACATGGAGGACTACAGCCTTAAAGGGGTAGTCCACAGGTTGAAAAACATGGCTGCTTTCTTTTAAAAACATCTCATATTCTGTCCTTGGGTGATATTGCATCTTAGCTCCATTCATTTCTATACAGCTGAGCTACAATACTGGTCATGGTGTTATTTTAAAGAAAGAAGCCATGTTTGTTTTTTAACCTCTGGAAACCCCTTTAATGAGAGAAGAGGCTGTGGGACTCTGGACATATTAATGGGATCCTGAAAGATCATAAAAGGTGAGAGCACGTCTTCAAGTGTTATTGTCTGTACATTGTAAAACACAATTAAGAAGCAAGGGTCAAGAAAGAAACTCTTCTCGTACTATTCGGACAAACACAAGTCTCACCCTGTCCCCCCATGTGGCTTCCTGTTGTTACTCTCCACTTCCTACTAGACACAAAAATCTGGCATCAGACTGAAAAAGGGAGCGGGAGCTTTTATTATTAAGATAGGCATCCTTGTCAACACTCGTACAGTGCAGACTCGGAAAATGGGGCTCTCTCCTAACAATAAGCCGCAGCCATTGTTCTCTCCATACACAGAGATCGCACGTGCACAGAATGATTATTTTCCTCACTCTACAGAATGAGCTTTTCATAGCTTCTATAAAGGGCTGACATGCGCTAGACGTTTATATATGAGGAAATGACATTCATAGCAATGCCCTGATATCATACACCCAGGTGCTGAGCAGTCGGAGCAGTTGAAAGTATTCCTGAAAGGAAACCTACCACTTGAAGTGGCAGGTTTCTGATGGAAATACCGGGCACCAGCTTATTTAGTTTTGTCAGTGTTTTAAACCGCGGTATCGCGGTTTAAAACACTTTTTAAACTTTATAGCCGGCGCAGGGAGGTACGCGCTCGGCGCACCATGCACGCGGCTCTCCTTCACTTTCTATGTAGCCGCGCGCACGGTCGCGCGCATGGTAAGGGCCGAGCGCGTACCTCCCTGCGCCGGCTATAAAGTTTAAAAAATGTTTTATACCGCGGTTTAAAACACTGACAAAAATCAGCTCCGGCACCAGCTCACCCTGACCTGGTGCCCGGTATTTCCATCAGAAACCTGCCACTTCAAGTGGTAGGTTTCCTTTAAAGAAAAACTCCAGTAGCAGAAGGAAGTAGAGGCCTCGAATTTGTGTTTGAGTCTTCCCTTTTAAAAAGGATACCCTTGGGTTGCCTACATTTCCCCATAATGCCCTTGGCAGAATCTTATTACAGTGTACTTGTATCATAGTATCTCATAGTATTAAGGGCATCAAGGCACCATGGAGAGATTTATCATGCTGTCTCTTCTAGTTTTCTGGCATGAAAATCTTCCCATCTTTGCCGGAACATCCGGCAGACAGGAGCCGGAACATCCGGCAGACAGGAGCCGGAACATCCGGCAGACGACATTTACTATAGTCTCTGCTACAATAAAGGAGCGGAGACTATAGCAGAAAACTCTGCCAGATCAGACTTCCAGGTCTAAACAGGTCCAACCTGACGGAGACTGACCCCGCATCTACTAAGAGGCTCTGTGTGCCAGTTCAAATGGAGGAAACACTGCTTTTGGAAAGAATGCTTTTTGGAAACACCAGTCTTAAAAACCCTCTCATGTGTTTTAAGTGATATCTACAGCCTGCCTAAACTTATGATAGGTTTCTCCCTGTTAGCTTTTACAAGCAGGAGATAGCAGCGTAAAGCTTCCAAAAAAATACACAGTGACAGCAGATGTTATCAATGTGAATGGACTGGGCCGGGTTATATATAACATTTTATACTTCTCATCAGCTCCTACTTAAAGGGGTTGTCCACTTTACACAAATCATATCAAATATTTGTTGAAGTAAAAGTTATACAATTTTCCAATATACTTTCTGTATCAATTCCTCACAGTTTTCTAGATCTCTGTTTGCTGTCCTGTTATAAAAACTTATGTTTTTACTTCCAGTGGACAGAAATCTGTCCATGTGATGTGGTCACTCTCTGTGATGACAATGGTTCATGCACCTGCATGTTCATCACATCGGCACTGAAGGTAAACAAAGAAGCTTCCTGTAGAGTGCCAGAGATTTAAAGAACTGTGAGGAACTGATACAAAAAGTATACAGACAGTCCCCTACTTAAGAACACTCGACTTACATACGAACCCTAGTTACAAACGGACCTCTGGATATTGGTAATTTATTGTGCTTTAGTCCTAGGCTACAATGATCAGCTGTAACAGTTATCACAGGTGTCTGTAATGAAGCTTTATTATTAATCCTGATTCTTATGACAACCCAACATTTTTAAAATCCAATTGTCACAGAGACCAAAAAAGTTCTGGCTGGGATAACAATGATAAAATATACGGTTCCGACTTACATACAAACTCAACTTAAGAACAAACCTACAGACCCTATCTTGTATGTAACCCGGGGACTGCCTGTATTGGAAAATTGTATAACTTTTCCTTACACAAACAATATCAAGTATTTGCTGAAAGTTGACAAACCCTGTAACTCCTTAAGCCTCTGTGTTACATCTACGTTTGCCGAGACTGCGACATAGGGCAGAGGGTGTCCGCAGTAACTACAGCTGCAAATCATTCAGACCCCGGGCACTTAACTCCTTATATTGGACAGTACCATCGATGGAGAGGTTAACATTTATTTTACAGGACATCATCATGTTCCCTTATCATACCCAGGCCGAAGACCCCCCCAGGACTTGGTCAAGGCTCCCCCCCAATGCTACCATTTTACTTCTCAATCTGATCTGATTAGCTGTTAAACAGAGTCTGCAAAGTGTATTCTACAAGGGATCAAAATTTCATATAGTCTAATGCTGTAATGGGACAAAAATAAAAAATAACCCTATTACATTTGATTTTTTTTTTTTTACCCAATTTGCATAAATACATTTTTTCGTTTTAATTACTTCATGCCACCTCCCAAGAAAACGGAATTAAAAGGGATCAGAAAGTCCCCCAGAGTGATATCAATGGAGGAGAAAACCTTTCCATGAATCCATCGTTTTATTCACTGATCCTTAGTAGATTATACTCACTGCATCAAAATCCTTGAAGAAGTCCTCCTCCTTCTCTTCAATGTTGTCTTTATTAACAGTCACCTCTACCATCGGGTTCAGATTCTGCGCCCGCTCTAGGGAAGCTTCTGCCCTGTTCCGACCAAGAGATCCAGTGGGAATCAGGAACTGAGCGTGTGAATCCTCCCCAGACACCTGATGATTAAAAAAAAAAAAATAAATAAAATAATGTATGACAAAACCCATTAAGGCCCACCAAATAGTCATAAATATGTATACGTATTAGATGTTATCATAGACTCATTAGGGCGGACAGTGATTCCTCACAATTCCCTGATCCACTTGCACACCTGACACCTGTCAGATACCTCTGGTAGCAACTTAATTATATTTAATGTTTTGCAGCCTAATAGGAACATATTCCAACAAAGACCAACATCTGCACAGTCTGTATGTACTGTAGAGATGGGCGATTATGGAGATTCCAGCTACATACATGATTCACCCTATCATAGAATCGCTAAAGGAGTTTTTGCCTATGGGACTAAATATACAATATCATAAATGTGCAGGAAGCCGCAAGGAATTTAAGTTTTCCCTTCCCAAACTATTTTTGGGATCTGCTACTGGGAGGGCTTCCATTAATAACATCATTTGGGGGAATTGCTGATTGTGCAATTTCCTCATGCTTTATGTGCCACCAAGTTGCAGCTACCGTTACAGTAGTACAATTATCACTAAAAAGCTAAGGGTGCCCCCTTGTGGAGGACATGAGGAACAGGATACATTTACTAACCTACCAGAGCCAAGTTACTGCTCAACTTGTTCCAGAAGACGGTGGCAAGGGCTTTGCACCTCATTTACTGTGGGAATGTGACCCTGGCACTGTAAGCAGGCTTAGATTAAAAGGTATAGGATGTGGATGATGACATGTCAGCATACAACACAATATCATTCACAAGACTTCTATACTACTGGAAGGAGTAGCAGGACATCCCGACGCTGCACCCTTTCATGATTACGGGTCCCTCATTCTTGTGATCAGGGACCCAAAAATTCAAACCCTCATTGATCATCTTGACACCACCCTAGCCACAGGATAGCTGAAACACTTAAGACAACCCCTTTATAAATTTCTCTAATTACATAGATGTCACACTGGGGTCCCATTATAACACTAAGTCTAAACCCTTTGGCAAATTATATAATGCAACATAGATGACTTATTCCATGTACAAGGCATCAATATCATTATCCTAGAAACACCCCATTCCTTTAAGTTATGGATTGCGGACACTCATTTTGGCAAGGCACAAAATCCAGGCAGTCGCACGAGTTCATCCTTACTAAATCGCACGTCTCCCACCTGCTTATGATCCATCAACGTCAGCCCCTTCACTCCGGCCAGGATAAGATTCTTAGCCACCTCAGCGCCCAGTCCTCCCAGCCCAACCAGGAGAACCTTAGATTGCCGAAGTCTGCGGAGGAGAAGAGAAGACAAAAGGTTCAGAAAACAGATGCCACAGTGTATTCCCACAAGCTAGAGATCACTTTTTTGTGGTGCTGGGAAGTTGTACAATTTGTTATCTATTGTAAAATACTACGAAGAAAAAAATATTTGTGTAAGAATGGAAGGGAAAAAATGAGTGTATCATAGTGCAAGCAACGGAGAGATAAAGATACGAATTGTATTTTTGCTGCATATGAAAACATAAATATGTGGTCCACAGTTTTCAGTGTCTGCAAAGTGATTCAATGAGCAATTCATTCATGTGGTGTAGGTGCAGGATGTACTCCCCCGCCTCCTCCCATGCACATGGGCTCTAGGTGCAGTGTCTACACCCCCCGCTCCCCTGTGCAATGGCTCTAGGTGCAGTGTCTACTCCCCCGCCTCCTCCCCTGTGCAATGGCTCTAGGTGCAGTGTCTACTCCCCCGGCTCCCCTGTGCAAATGGCTCTAGGTGGAGTGTCTACTCCCCCGGCCCCCTGTGCAATGGCTCTAGGTGCAGGTTCTTCTACCCCCCGCTCCCCTGTGCAATGGGTCTAGGTGCAGGTCTCTACTCCCCCGGCTTCTCTGTGCAATGGCTCTAGGTGCAGGGTCTACTCCCCGTCCCGTGGCAATGGTCTAGGTGCAGGGATGTACTCCCCCCCCGCCTCCCTGTGCAATGGCTCTAGGTGCAGTGTCTACTCCCCCGCTCCCCCTCGTGCAATGGCTCTAGGTGCAGGTTCTACTCCCCGGCTCCCCTGTGCATGGGCTCTAGGTGCAGTGCTACTCCCCCGCCTCTCCCATGCACATGTGCCTAGGTGCAGGGTCTACTCCCCCGGCTCCCCTGTGCAATGGCTCTAGGTGCAGTGTCTACTCCCCCCGCTCCCCTGTGCAATGGCTCTAGGTGCAGGGTCTACTCCCCCGGCTCCCCTGTGCATGGGCTCTAGGTGCAGTGTCTACTCCCCCGCCTCCTCCCATGCACATGTGCTCTAGGTGCAGGGTCTACACCCCCCCGCTCCCCTGTGCAATGGCTCTAGGTGCAGTGTCTACTCCCCCGGCTCCCCTGTGCAATGGCTCTAGGTGCAGTGTTCTACTCCCCGGCTCCCCGTGCAATGGCTCTAGTGGCAGTGTCTACTCCCCCGGCTCCCCTGTGCATGGCTCTAGGTGCAGTGTTACACCCCCCCCGGCTCCCCTGTGCAATGGCTCTAGTGCAGTGTCTACTCCCCCCGGCTCCCTGTGCAATGGCCTCTGGGCAGTGGTCTACTCCCTCCCCCGGCTCCCCTGTGCAATGGCTCTAGGTGCAGTGTCTACTCCCCCGGCTCCCCTGTGCAATGGCTCTAGGTGCAGTGTCTACTCCCCCGGCTCCCCTGTGCAATGGCTCTAGGTGCAGTGTCTACTCCCCCGGCTCCCCTGTGCAATGGCTCTAGGTGCAGGATGTACTCCCCCGGCTCCCCTGTGCAATGGCTCTAGGTGCAGTGTCTACTCCCCCGGCTTGCCTGTGCAATGGCTCTAGGTGCAGTGTCTACTCCCCCGGCTCCCCTGTGCATGGGCTCTAGGTGCAGTGTCTACTCCCCCGGCTCCCCTGTGCATGGGCTCTTGGTGCAGGGTGTACTCCCTCGAGTCCACTGCGCATGCGCTCTAGGTGCAGTGTCTACTTCCCGGGTCCCCTGCGCCTGGGTTCTAGGTGCAGGATGTACTCCCCTGGGGCCTCTGCACATGGGCTCTAGTTACAGTGTGTACTCCCCTGGCTTCCCTATGCATGGGCTCTAGGTGCAGGGTGTACTCCCCCTCGGGTCCCCTGCGCATGGGCTCTAGGTGCAGGGTGTACTCCCCCTGCTTCCCTATGCATGGGCTCTAGGTGCAGGGTGTACTCCCCCTCGGGTCCCCTGCGCATGGGCTCTAGGTGCAGGGTGTACTCCCCCTGCTTCCCTACGCATGGGCTCTAGGGGGACAGTGACATCACTCCTGATGAGTGACATATCCGCTCAGCGAGGCTGTGGGGAGAGATGCAATACTCTGCACCCGCACCCCATAGCCTTCTATTGCCTTTGCTGAGCGTATTCGTGTTCGGCAGGATGGAAAAACGCAACATGCTGCATCTTTCCATCCTGCCACTCTCGATGAATGTGTTGATTACTAGTCAGGCTGAGGCTATGCCTCTCTCTGCCAGTTTATTTCAATGGGTACACTTAGCTCACAATTAATGATCTTTCCCGATGTATACACTAAGTGTTAAAAAAACAAAACGTAGTGTGAACCCAGCCTTAGTACAATTCCATAAGAGGGTCACCCTTAGGCTGGTGCCACACACACCGCTTTGTCTGCGTTTGAAAACGCAAAACACAGGCGGCTCATTCCCGAACGCAGGCGTTTCCACAGAACAATTATGCGATCGGGCCACAACCGGCCCCGTGTGGCACCAGCCTTAGTGTACTCTCTGGAGAGGCTGCAGGTCACATGACCCACCAGCTGCTGCTTTCAGGACTCCCTGTGATGCCCCGTGTCCTACAGTAATACACAAAGACCCCTGATCCGCCTTAAGGCTGTGACACGTTACATTTTGGTATGTGATTTTAAACACATGGGTTTTCCAATATTTATGTTTCAAAAACGCAATGCTTCGTGTGTGTTGATTGAACTAAGCTGTATCTACTGGAATATGTAAAAACGCATTGATCTTGTTCTCCCTGCTGTTTGTGCATGTAATCGCATACGTTTCGAAGCACAGACCACAAACGCAAAGTTAAGACACAATTCAAAAACCCAAAATGCAAAAAAGCACCAAAAACACCACGCGTGTCACCGGCCTAAGTCCACAGGAACGCGCAGGAAGTCCCAAAAGCGGATGTCGACCAGTTTTGTGCCTGCGTCTCCTTATACAGAAAAAAAACTTTATAAACCAAGAGTGACCCTTATATGTGGCCAACCCCTTTAAAGGAAATCTAGCAACAAACTGCATCATAACCCAGGACACTCATAGATCCAGGCACCGTGACTGTGGTAATCCTACATTTATTATCCATGGCCTTCTTCCTTCTAAAATCAACTTTTAAATTTATGCCAAAGAGCTAAAATGGTTCTGGGAGTGTTACCATAACCCCTCTGTGCTGTAACTTCACAGGCTTTTACACTGTCTCTCAAGCAGTGGTTGTGGGTGGAGGTGGCACCTGTACAGTGTAACAGTCTGTAAAGCTTGGACATCGATGGAGGAAGCCACAACACACCAGGAATTCCAAAGAATGAAGGCTTTATTCACATAGAAGGCATAAGATTCGCAACGTTTCGATTCACAATGAATTCCTCCATCGATGTCCCGGACTACAGGTTCATGTACCAGAACCTCTGGCTGCGAGCACCAAATTACATGAACTAACGTGCAGGATTTGGATTGCTGTCTCTCCCTCTCTCCTCTAGTCTATAAAGCTTCTCACTGGAGGGGTTTTGTAACAACCCCCCCCCCCCCCCCAGCCCCTTTGGCTCATTAGCATCATTTTGAAAGTTGATTTTAGAAAGAGGGAGACCATGGATAACATGGTTTACGGGAATGGATTTTATACAGCAGAGGTGTCCACATCACATTACACACAGGGCGCTGCTGGTCACCGATCCCTCAGTCATCATATGTAACGTATATGGCCAGGAAGATCAGCAGCCATTACTCTATAGAATAAGCAGTGGGACCTCCCTAATCCCAGATGTGTATGGGGCAGGGGAACACGGGACATAACCCCTATAGAAGGGAGAGCAGCCCCTGTTCTAGAGATGTGTGAGGGCTCCCATAGTCACTGTTCCATCATGGCTGACTACATGATACATGGTAATGGATAAAGCTCCCCCCGGTGTGGCATCACCTCTTCTGAGCCTCCAGCCCCCAGAGGCGGATCTGGCGGTCATACTGCGCGGCCTCCTCCTCACTGATCAGCACCTCCTCCTTCTCCACCATCTTCTCCCCGGTCCTCACACACCGAATGAATGGACGACAACAGAGGGCGGGGCTTAGCTACGTCACTACCCGCCGGCCGCACCGCGTGACCTTTTTTTTTTTCGCTTCCCGCCCTTTCCTCTCGGCGTCACGTGACACGCTGCCGCGCTGGGATTGGACAGTCGTCGGAGACTGACACTGTGTTCATGACTTAGTTTACACATTCACAGGGGAGCGCTAATTTTTGTCAGTTTTCACACATTATAATAATCTATTAAGTATAAAAAAAAAACAACGTTTTTTTTCAGTCCTCGCCTAGTCCCGTTTTACTCTTGATTGGTCTCAGTAACAGGGGGCGCCCTCTGGCTGCAGTGTTGGGTACTGCGCTGTCTATATTATACCTGAGGGCGCGTTGCATCACGTTTTTTATGCGTTTTCATTGCGTTTGAAACGCATATACAACAGCTGAGGAGAGGTGATTTGCCTGATTACATCACTGTTAACATTTACATTTGAAAAACGCATCATAAACGCAATGTTAACACATGCATTTTGTTAACGCGTGCGTTAACATTGCATTAACAAACGTTAACGGTAATGTAATTAGGCAAATTACCTCTCATCAGCTGTTGTAATGCGTTTCAAACGCAATGAAAACGCAACCAAAACGAAACGTGTGAATGCGCCCTAAGGTCAGCGCCACACTTAGCGCTTTGTCTGCGCTTGCAAACGCAGACAAAGTCGCGCCCACCGCGAATTAACTCAAAACACCGGTGGCTCGTTCCCGATCGCAGGCGTTTCCATAGAAACGTCAATGCGATCGGGCCGAGGCCCACCCCGGTGGGCGCGACTTTGTTTGTGTTTGCAAGCGCAGACAAAGCGCTACGTGTGGCGCCAGCCTAAGGCCACGGTCACACGTACCGCTAGGCGTCCGTCATAACGCACGCTAGCGCATGGGGGGGGGGTCCTCGGCCCGAACGCACATGCGTTTCCAGGGAAACGCATGCGCTTGATAAGCCGATCGCAGGCGTTTCTATGGAAACACATGTGCGTTCAGGCCGAGGACCGCCCCCCTGTGCGCTAGCGTCGCGTTAGGAACGGATGCCTAGTGGTACGTGTGACCGCGGCCTAAAGCTTAAAGAGAACCTACCACCACGAATCTACCTATAAAGGTATATCGGGTGGTAGGTGGATGTAAGGGACGTGAGGAGAGCTCTTTTTAGAGCTAATCCTCACGTCCCCGCTAACTTTTGTACACTTATTGACTATATGTAAATTTCGTTATGCGGCTACTGGCGTGGAGTAGCCGGCCACAGGCACACAGCGCGGCTACTCCACGCCCATTAGCCACCATTACTCCTCCTACCCTGTTGCGTGCGGCGCGCAGCTCCTCGTAGACTGCGTGCCCTCGTCCAACAGTAGCTTCCGGCCTTGGACTGGACTGCTCAGTGTCGGCTGCGTTCTGCGCATGAGCGAGCCTACGAGGGCTGCGCAGCTAGCCAGACTGCGCGCCGCAGCAAGGGTAGGAGGAGTAATGTGGCTACTGGGGCGTGGAGTAGCCGCACTGTGTAGCCTCGTGCTCGGCTCTCCCCCCCCCAGTAACCCGATAAACGAAATTTACATATTAGGTCAATAAAGTGTACCAAAAGTTAGCGGGGACGTGAGGATTAGCTCTAAAAAGAGCTATCCTCACGTCCCTTACATCCACCTACCACCCGATCTACGGTTATAGGTAGATTCGTGGTGGTAGGTTCCCTTTAAGCCTTGATCACATGTCAAACGCAGCGGAAACACAATGTAACCTCAGCATGTGATCAATCCTGAACCCTTTTGAAGCTGTCAAAAACGCATCACAAAAACGCAACATAACACATCATGTGAACGTACCCACGCATGGCGTTTTGAAACCGTTTTGGTCCGTTTTTTATTGCACAAATTCGGAAAACCTGTCAAAAACGGATGTGGTTTAAATAAAAAACATGCGTTTTTAAACGGATTGCTTAAAAACGGACCAAAAACGTTTTCAAAACACCATGTGTGGCATCACCCTTAGGCCGCGGTCACACGTACCGCTAGGCGTCCGTTCATAACAGAGATGGGCTTTGCTGCCGTCGGTGCTTGCACCAATCGCGGGTGCTAACCTTTTCTCTGCCAGCGGCAAAGTCACCGGCGGCACTTACAACATTGCGCCTCATGGGCGTGTCATGTTTCTTTGATCGTCGCTCCCTAGAAAGTCACCGGGGGGGGGGGGGGGGGGGGGGGCGGCGATTGGTTTCCATGACAGCCTTGGGTCTTCGTCAGACCCGAGGCTGCATGGTTTCTGCAGATTCGTTACAAAGAGTCAGTGGCTCATAATGAATCATATGCAAAAACTCCATATACTGCAATAAAAACGATCGGACCATCTAGGGTTAAAGTACCCTAGAGGGTCTAAGAAATAGTGAGAAAAAAAAATATTCGAAAATAAAAAATTATATAAAATCCCTTTTGCTAGAGCTGTTATAAAACATAATAAACAGTAAAAATCACAAACACATTAAGTATTACCACATCCAAAAATGCCCGATCTATCAAAATATATACACAAGAGGTGGACCAGCACTGCCCAACAATAACCACTGATCAAAACATGCCAAAATATGTAATCAAAAGCCACAAAAAGAACAGAGGCATGAAAAATAGATCAAACAAATAATATCTTTATTAATAGAAAAATACACCACAAAACATGCTTAAAAACCTTTAAAAATTGTGAACGAAGTCACAAATGAATGACATCCTCGGGAAAGTGCTGGACACATAATAGCTCACCATTTATAATATTTATTTCTGTACATTGTTGTATACTATATTGTGGCCAGTAGGGGGAGCTGAAGTTTTGTGTCCAGCACTTTCCCGAGGATATCGTTCATTTGTGACTTCGTTCACAATTTTTAAGGGTTTTTAAGCATGTTTTGTGGTGTATTTTTCTATTAATAAAGATATTATTTGCTTGATCTATTTTTCATGCCTCTGTTCTTTTTGTGGCTTTCGATCTATCAAAATGGGCGGCACGGTGGCTGGGTGAGTAGCACTTCTGCAGCACTGGGGTCCTGGGTTCAAATCCCACCCAGGTCAACATCTGTAAAGAGTTTATACGTTCTCTCCGTGTTTGCGTGGGTTTCCTCCGGTTTCCTCCCACACTCCAAAAACATAGGTTAGGTTTTTTTTTTAATCTACCACATTTGGAATTTTTTTCCTGCTTCCCACTACATGGCAAGGGATTAATAAATAACATCACAGGAAAGTAAAATTTGTTACGCACAAAATAAGCCCTCACACAGCTCTGTACACGGAAAAATTAAAAAGTTATGGATTTTTGAAGGTGGAGAGCGAGAAATGAGCGAAAAAAGACCTGCGTCCTTAAGGGCGCGTTCACAAGTTGCGGTTTGGTTGCTTTACATTGCGTTTTAAAAAGCACGACAACAGATGAGGAGAGGTGATTTGCCTAATTACATTACTGTTAACATTTGTGTTTACAAAACACACTGTAAATATGATATTAACGCATTCGTTAACATAGTGTTAACAAATTTAAATATTAATGTCATTAGGCAAATCACCTCTCCTCAGCTGTTGTCATGCGTTTTAAAACACAATGAAAACGCAACCAAAGCTCAACGTGTGAACGCGCCCTAAGGGGTTAATAGATAAACAGGTCGTAAGCAGCCAAATGCATGGTAAATGGCCAAAAAACGGATGTGTTTTAAAAAACGCAAGCTTTTTTAAACAGACCAAAAATGGATGCTTTAAAACGGACCAAAAACATGACATAATGGAATTAAGAAATGTGTTATTGATGAGTCCACATAACTCTCTCCCCGTCACGTTCTCTCGCGCCGTCTGTTTGTATATAGAGGTTGGAGATGATGCGCCCCTACGGCTTTTGTTTTTAGTTAGAGGCCGGAGGTGACGTGCATCTACATTCGTGTTCCTGCTACTGCACTTAGGGTGATGCCAAACAAGGCGTTTTGAACCCGTTTTTGGACCGTTTTTAAGCAGTCCGTCAAAAAACGGATGTATTTTTTGAAAACGCATCCGTTTTTGACAGGTTTTTCCATTTATCTTAATTAAGAAATTATCGTTTTTGGGCGGACTGTTTAAAAACGGACCAAAAACGGGTTCAAAACGCCATGTCTGGCATTACCCGCAGGCTACATTCACTCACACGCATGCTCTTCTGGCTTCGTTCCGTTCTTCTGGCTAAGTATAGAGGCCTTATCTTTTTTAGCGGGCAGGGAATGGTGAGCAGACATTGTGCTCACCGTACCGAGCCCGGGCGCCGTATCCATTTATGGGGATGTATATTTAACCCCTTAACGCTCTGCGCCACATCTCTACGGCGCAGACGTATAAGGAGTGTATGAAGAGGGCTCACGGGCTGAGTCCTCTTCATACAAAGGTGGGGGTTTTTGCATTTTGCAGAAAACCCCCACCACTAATAACCGCGGTTGGTGCTTGCACCGATCGTGGCTATTAACCATGTCATTGCCGCCGGCAAAGTCGCCGGCGGCGTTTAAAAAACGGCGCCGCCATCTTAATTGTGATCGCCGCGCCCCCGAAAGTCATCGGGGGGCGGCGATCGGTTGCCATGGTAGCCTCGGGTCTTCTTTTGACACGAGGCTACATGGCTTCTGCAGATTCGTATACAAGTATTACAGTATATGGTAGGAGCGATCTGACCATCTAGGGTTAATGTACCCTAGATGGTGTAAAAATTAGTGAAAAAAAGAAAAAAAAGTTTAAAAAAGAAAAAAAATTTATAAAATATTAAAAATTCAAATCACCCCCCTTTCCCTAGAACGGATATAAAACATAATAAACAGTAAAAATCACAAACATATTAGGTATCGCCGCGTCCCAAAATGCACCGATCTATCAAAATATAAAAACGGTTACGGGCGGCGGTGGCCTCCGAGGCGGGAAATGGCGCCCAAATGTCCGAAATGCGACTTTTACACCTTTTTACATCACATAAAAAATGAAATAAAAAATGATCAAAATGTCGCACAGACCTCAAAATGGTAGCAATTAAAACGTCGCCTCATTTTGCAAAAAATGACCCCTCACACATCTCCGTGCGCCAAAGTATGAAAAAGTTATTAGCGTCAGAAGATGGCAAAAATTTTTTTTTCTTTTTTGTACACATTCGTTTAATTGCCATGAGCAGAGCATCGCTGGTTCAAGTTCAAGTAAGTATAAGTAAAAACATATAAAAACACTAAACACTACACATTAGAATAAATAAAAAATAAATACATAAAAATATAAGCCCCTAAAATGTCACTTAAAAAAACACAAAACCCCCCCCACATATTTGGTATTGCCGTGTCCGTAACAATCTGTATAATAAAACAGAATGGTTACTGGACCCGCACGTTAAACGCCGGAGAGAAAAAAACGCAAAAAACGTTCCGAAAAAGGATAATTTTTAATGAATACCCTATAAAAATGCTCTAAAAAGTGATTTAAAAAATGTTATGCATTTTAAAATAAGCCCACTAAAAATAACAACTCTTCTTGCAAAAAAAAGCCCCTAACAAGATTTGTCAGGCTAAAAATAAAGAAGTTATGCATATGAAAAGATGGTGATGCTAAAATTAACAAGATTTTCTCCAAATTAGTTTTTATTCAGTACAATTGAATAAAATACACAAACCCCCCACATATTTGGTATCCCTGCGTCCGTAACAATCTGCGTAATAAAACAGAATCGTTATTAGACCTGCAAAGTGAACCCCGTAAAAAAAAACCCCAAAAAGCTCCAAAAAAAGATAATTTTTAATTAATACCCTATAAAAATGCTCTAAAAAGTGATTTAAAAAATGTTATGCACTCTAAAATAAGACCACTAAAAAGAACCATCCTTCTTGCAAAAAATAAGCCATTAAACAGATTTGTGAGGCGAAAAATAAAAAAGTTATGCATATGAAGGACGGTGATGCTAAAATTAACAACATTTTTTGCCAAATTACTTTTTATTCAGTAAAAATGGGAAAAAAATAGAAAAAAATCGATATAAATGAGGTCTTTTCGTAATCGTGGCGACCCATAGAATAAAAATAATATACTATTTTTATGGTATGGTTAACGACCCAAAAAAAAAACACATAAAAATTTTCCTAAAAATTGATGATTTTCATTTCCTCCACCAACAAAGAGTTAATAAAATCTCACCAATTAGCTATAGATTCTCCAAAATTATGTACCAGAAAAGTGCATCTCCTGTGGCAAAAGAAATAAGCCCCTATAGGTGCACATTAAAAAAAAGAAAAAAATTATAGCCTGTACAATGTGACAATGCAAATCTGATCTGGATGGCGCCTCCTTCCCTTCTATGCCTGGCCGTGCGCCCATACAGCAGGTTACCAGCACATATGGGGTGTCCGTGTACTCGGGAGAAATTGGGTATCAAACTTTGTGGAGCCTTTTTTCATTTAATCCATTGTAAATGTTTAAATTTCCACCCAAAATCAGTGTAGTGTGAAAAAATATTACAATTTGCAGACTGCACCTCCATTTTGTTTTAACCCCTATAAAACACCTAAAGGGTTAACAAACTTTTTAAAAGTGGGTTTTCAAACGTTGAGGGGTGTAGTTTCCATAATTGGGTAATTTACGAGCCTGAAGGCGCATTCACATGTTGCGTTTTGGTTGAGTTTTCATTGAGTTTGAAACGCATTACAACAGCTGATGAGAGGTAATTTGCCTAATTACATTACCGTTTACATTTGTTAATGCAATGTTAATTTATGCGTTACCAAAACGCATGCATTAACACATTGTTAACACATGCGTTAACATCACATTTATGATGCTTTTTGTAAACAGAAATGTTAACAGTTATGTAATTAGGCAAATCACCTCATCTCAGCTGTTGTATATGCATTTCAAACGCAATGAAAATGCAGGTCAAAACGCAACGTGTGAACGCGCCCTCAGGGCACAGTCACGCGGTGCGTTTTGGCTGCTCTTCTATTGCATTTTGAAACGCATTACAACATTTGTCTAATTACATTACTGTTAACATTTTCATTTACAAAACACATTTTAAACGTGATGTTAACACATGTTACCACATGTTTTTGCTACAGCATGTGTTAACAAATATAAACAGTAATGTAAATGAACTGAAAACGCATGCTTTAAAACGGTACAAAAACGCAATGTTTGGCATCACCCTTATGTGGGTCCCCACCAGCAGCTCTGGGCCCTGACACTTGCCCTGGTTTACCCAGTGCTGCCTCCGGCCCTGACAATCCCTGTATGAAGATAGCTCAGCCAACGAGCCGTCTCCGTACACAGTTAAGGCTACATTCACACGATGTATGCCCGCCGTACCGTAGTACGGCAGGCATACATCGGCGCTGTGGAGAGGAGCAGGGGATAAGCGCTGCTCACCCCCGCCCCTCTCCATAGGAAGATACAGCGCACGGCGCCGTATGACGGGAAAAGATATGTGCACGTGTGCTGCACCATACCGCTCCCGTACAGGGCCGTGAGCCCATAGAAGGGTATGGGGGACATATATACGTCCCCCATACATGTGTGTGAATGTAGCCTAACAAAGATGAACTATAAAAAGGTTAAAAACTAAATATTATCAAACAAACTAAAAGACTGCAAAAAACTGCAGTATAGTGATAGTGACAGAAAATAATTAAAAAAACAGTTCTGTGTGTACAAAGCATTGATGAAAAAAAATTGCTTGGTCATTAAGACCCAAAACAGGTGCGGCCGTAAGGAGTCAGATTACAGATCTGTCACATGAGGCATCACCACTAACCCCTCAGGGACTGTGTGCCCTCCCTAACCTCTTCCCAGGGCTCATATACACACAGCACCCTCTGTATTGTAAATTTTTTTAGCTTTTATTGAAGGGGTATATTTAGTATCTTGGAAACACAAGCCCAGCACGTGACCACAACCACCATTTTGACCCAACAGGTCTATAGCAGCTGCCTGTCACACATGACCTTCCCTACTCAACAAGAAAAAAAAAACTACAATCCCCCTAATCCTTTGCGTCATGACGCCCGCCTCCCGCCACTAATCAGCCGCGCGCTCGCCCTCCCCCGCCCCACTCCTCCTCCCTTTTGGAGCGTGGCGATTGGTTCCACGTCGACCCGCCACAAGACTCGACCAATCTCTGCGCTCCGTTTCCAAACCGCGCCCCCCTGATTCCGGAAATAACCGAAGCTTTCGTCAGCTTCGTCCTCGGTTCGCTTTTTGTGATGTCACGTTGCGGAGCCGCCTCCTCCCAAGTCCTGCGCGGCCGCCATCTTGAGTCTGTATTCTTCTCACTGCGCCACGATACACGGAATCACCTTCTCCCAGGGACTAGCACCCCTAAAGCCCACCTGTGCCCCCCGCAACGTGTCCCTCCCGCCCTCATATCAGCATCACCTCAGCCGAGGTCTATGTCTATAGAGGGGCCTCAGTAGCGCCCCCACCCTCCTCTGGCCGCCGTGTTACAGTGCAAACCACACGTGGATTCATGTGATGTAGCCAAGTGATAAAGTCGTGTACAGACACTTAATGGTGTATAATGGCCGTGGAGGGCACCAGTGTCCATGAATCCTCCTCCCCAACATCAAACCATGAAAGTGAACACAACCTCCTCTTCCTCCCCGCCGAAAGGTCGAGTAACCTGACAGTCTGTGTGTCTAGAGTAACCCTTGTGTCCACAGGTCTGGAAGTGGGGGGCTGGGGATGGGCTGAGGGGGGCTCAGCAGGTAATCTGTGCCATTACAATGTCATGTCATGTGTCTCCTCTCCCTGCTCCCTCTACTTCTCTTATTATTATGTCACAATACAAGCTGATGATGTCATCGTTTTAGATTTAGGGGGGAGCAGTAAGAGGAGACCCCTCCCTTATTTATTTTTTAGCCCACCCCACCATACCATTACCAAGTTATATCTAATTGTCATATATGGGTGTGATAATTTGGGGGCTTTTGTTGTGACCTATGTTGTACTCGTTGCAATGCTGTAAATGTGAATAATTTGATTGGATAAGTGACCTACGAGTGAGTCTTGGGGGCACGATCACCCCTCCGGAGTCGAGGGGTGATTGATTGTGATCTCTGTGTCACTTTACAGCTACTAAGACTCACCCGTAGAAAAAAAATGTAGCTGCTTTCTTCCAGGAAAGGCGCCACACGTCTATCCGAGGGGCACTTATGATATTTCTGTTTATCTATATTGAAGGGGCTGCGATACCACACGCAACCTGGGGGAAGGGGTGGCGCTGTTTTTTGGAAGAAGGCAGACATTATTGTAAACAGGTTCTCTGTGGTGGTTGCTACTTCTCTCACTGCCTTTACATTTGTGTCCCATAGCAGTATAAGAGATCCCCGGGTATTGAAGGCGTCTTCCTTAATATGGTTTATGTCTTGGTGTCCATTGACTAAATCCAAATCATAAGGGATCAGTGCTACTTTAATATGCCCCACTCTGTTTCCATTCTGATGATCTGTCCTCGGGCTAGGTTATTAGTATATGATCGGGACGTAACATGGATCCGCACTGTAGTGCCCCTGCATGACCACTATAGTGTTGTCGGAGTCTTCTGGTGCTGTCTAAGCTGATTTGCAGCAGGTCCAGGATTTGGGCCTTCACCGATCACATTCTGATGACCCTTGCCTCTGCTATATACGGGAGTAATATAGGGCTTTCTATATCTCCCTTACAACCATAGGGTCACACATGCACTTGTGGACCTGGCTGATCCCCTGTTTTCAGAGTGACAGAGGCCTGTGTGTGCTGCAGCTGATTCAGGGATAGTTTACACCCCTCCACGTGGCACGCCGAGCCCCCTATATGGGTGATAGTGCTGCCCCTGCAGATGGGGGGACAGGCCTAGGCTATCCAGGCAATTTCTAGGAGCACAATATCCTGATTGTTATTAATCAACCAACCACCAATGTGATATCACCAGGTGCCATGCCCTGTACATGCGTATGGATTAGTAGCATAGAGGCAGCATTACTCCTGTGCCATGTATGGGTGTTTTGTAAAGACTTTAAGACAACCCATCCTCTTCCTTATGTGTGTTTTAGAAAATCATTGTACATCCCACAAAATAACAATTCTTATTGCACCGTTCCTCTCTTATTCCTCCTGGAAATTGAGTTTATCCAAAGCTTTTGAGTATCCAGCTTTGAAAGATAGACATTTCTAGGAGGAATAGAACAAATGTAAAGATACTGGGAAAAAATATTGAGTAGAGGTGATAGGAGGCCACGTCATCAGGTCACAAGTTGTGTTTCCCAGTTGAATCTGCTCTAGGAAAAACCTGGATGTGAACTGATCCAGTTGTTTGTTGAGAGCCTAGACTTGGCCTCAAGAACTTTGATTTGGGGGTCTCCGGCATCATTGTGTCAGTGTGCAAGGTTTGTGTTATCCCCCCTTTCCCCTGGGAGCGCAGAGTGTGAATGTGATGTAACAGCAGTGCAATCCTGAGGCCGCTGTAATGTCAGATTGATGGCAGCGAGGCCTCACAAGGGAAGACGGGATTGTTTGTATAGAGAGCAGGAAGGTGGATTACGGGGGCATCGCTGAGTGCTGGCAATAGTGGGCACACAACTGGGGGTAACCCCTGGATCGCAGATCTAAGATTGAACTTTCATAGAAGTCAATGGAAAAATGAAGGATCTTCTGTCTTCTTTTGGGATGCGATCCGTGAGGTCAAGTTATCTGTCTGATCATTTTTGTGTCCCTTATCTATCCAACCCCCCAGTAACCAGCGTCTGCAACGAACATCAAATCTTCTTTGTATTGGAATCGATTTAGCACTGACTTGTTTAAAGTGACTGAAAGGGTTAATGCCCGGGCCATGGTTTACATGAAATCCTTCTACGGAGTGCTTTGTCATGCCAGGCTGCTGCGTCCTGTACCTGACACTATCACTGTATCCCATAAGGTGGGACGGATGTGTCCTAAAACGGAGGAATAGCTTAACTTCTCCAAACTTTTTACACTAGACATACACATTACATGTATGTCAACAAAGTCTGACCATCTTCAGTCTATTGGGGCTCCCTAGACTCGCCCCTTGAGCTGGCCAAGAGGTATTTTGTGTGTATGGCCGACCTTAGATCCCGGGATGGTACAACCAGTAAGAAGGCCAAAAGAAAGGATTAGTTTAAGTTGAAAGAAATGTACTGTCCTAATGAAGCAATAAACCAGGGACACTTACTGTTAGATCCCGGCACGGTGGCTGTGGTAATCTTGTAGTACTTGTTATGCATGGTCTCCTTGTATCTAACATCTTTTATAATTCTGCTAATGAGTCAGAAGGGCTCTGGGATTGTTACCAGAGCCCCGCCGTGTTGAAGCTTCGCAGCCTAGCGATTGTATAAAGGACAAGGCTCTATGGAGAGCATAGGATCTGTATACAGGATGGATAGATCAGTGTCTGAGACCTCTTTGTGTAGTGATATTTTGCACTCTGTGTTTATGTATTTATTATAAAGATCAGGCAGTAAATATTGAAGAATAAGTTTTGTTTGTTGGAGTTTTGTTACATATTTACTTCCTGCAAGTGTTGGGATCTCTGTGACTGCAAGGTTTGGGTTAGAACACATGGATTTTTGTTGTATTTCAGAGTTGTTCTCATTCCAGTTTTATTCTGACACGGTTATGGGGTTTATCCGAGTTCTCGCTGGCTTGTGTGTTTTGTAAAATGGCAGCTGATGGGGGGGAAGGGCTTTCGGACACCTCCCAGGTCTCTGTCTGTACAAGGCGATGGCTTGCTGCCCTGTAGCGTGGACTCAGTTTAGCATAGCCTCGCCCTCCCTCCATTTTGGTGTTTGCAGATGTGAAGCCTCGCCCCTGCCAGCCGCCCTTTGAACCAGCTTCTCCTTTCTCCTGTAAATCCCTCCTTCCGAGCGGCAGACGTATTTTTTTTTCTATATCTATATAAGAGGCAACAAGAAGCCCCCAAATACCTAAGTCCCGTCATTGCCAATCCTGTAGCTCCCGCACTGATCACCCCACTTTTCCTTCATGGTTTTTTTTATTTTAACCCCTGCCTATCTGAATCTGGTGTAACTTCAGCCTCCCCCTTCCCCCCCACCAATCCTTCCCCTGATATCAGGAAAGCCAAGAAGTTGCTAAACCCCCTATGTGTTATTACTGTGATACTGACGATGTGAGTATAAGTCTCTTTCCCCCCCCCCCAAAACTGCAATGTCTTTTGTCAGCAGCAAGAAGTGTTGACGTCTTCCTCAGCTCTCAGCACATAGGCAGCGCCATGTCTGTCTGCATGCATCATCTGCCAGCCTGGAAAATAAAGAAGCACTTCTATATATAGAAAGCCTTGATCCAGCCTGTGGCTCGTGGCTTCAAATAGCCCTCCTAGATTCATTGGGAAATTGGGAAAGGGGTGCTCCCAGAAATTTATGTCAGATAATGCACATGACCTGTACCTTAGACTGTCTTTCATGTTAGTAGTTACATGTAAGAGAGGTTTATAGTGTAAGTTGTCACAAGGCTCTCTGCTTTAACCATTTCTGTGCTGAACACTCCCCCTTTGGAGATGTAATCAAGTTGATGAATGCGGGCAGACGCGGTATCTGGCACGATGATCAGCACAGGCGCCAACCAACAGCTTTATAGGAAAAAATTTGTCATTTTGCTTCCTAGGATTATAAGCTCTAGAAAAGTTTTTGTTGAAATTTAACTAGTTGAGTCTTCTGATCTGTACCCGCGAGGGGATCCTGAGAGTTGTAGTCTTGTGATCTGTACCCGTGAGGGGATCCTGAGAGTTGTAGTCTTGTGATCTGTGTCCGCCATTGGATCTGTATCTGCCAGGGGATCAGGAGAGTTGTAGTCTTGTGATCTGTGTCCGCCAGATATGCGCCAGGGGATCAGGAGAGTTGTAGTCTTGTGGTCGGTATGCGGGAGAGTTGTAGTTTTGTCATGGTGTATTTGTTGCTTTGTGATCTTTTTGAACATTTTACTTATTCCCAACTTTTTTTTCCAACAAAGAATTGTGTGTTGTGAAATGAGCGGCCACGTGGTCCCTGTGTTGCTGTGTATTTGGTGTACAGTAGTGGCCCCGGTGCTGGTTTCTTAGTATTCCAGACATGTACAGTACAGGATTACACGACGCTGCGCACCGCAGGCGAGTCCCCTCTGTGCCTGTAATCTTGTCTAGTGGAAAAAGCGCAGCGATGCTTCCAGCCCGCATGGACCTACCTTTCTATAGGATTGCTTATACTGTAATACCACTAATTAACAAAGCGCCTAATGTCTACACACGGGGCACAACAATTTGCCTAATTTTCCGCTAATTGAATAGGATTTCTCAGCAGATTTCTGTCATGGCGAAGGTAAAGGAGCAGCAGCAGTGCTCCCATTTATACATGAAACCTGAGGTGGGGGGGGGGGTACTAGTAGTGAAATATTTGGGCTGGGCAAATACTTAATTAGGTTGTTAGTATTTTTTTTAAAGCAAAACTAAATTCAGAGGGTTTAGTGATCAAATGCAACTATAGGGACATGAGATGTTGTAGCAGTATTATTCTTAGGCCTGTGCGGGTATATACTTATATTAAAATGTTATAATGCATCGCTTGGGTATCACCATGTTTGTAATAATCCAATCAGTTTTTTTTTTTTTTTTAGGCATAGCAGGGCACTGCTCCCCGGTGCGCCAGGGGCGGGCTCAGGCCTTCTAGTGCACCCGTTTTTCTACTTTCTACACCACTTTAATGCAAATTAAGTCAATCATTGTTTAAAGGGGTAATCCTGAGAAGCATGGCACACAAAACCTGGGTTCAGCAGCAGACATGACATCGCCCCCTGGTGATATGATAGATTACATATCACCATATAGTGCCCTGTATAATTTTATTTTTTTTAAATTTGTGAGGTGCTAAACTCCCTTTTAATTTTGGTTTAAATTATGTTTTACTGTACGCATCAGACAACAGTGCTTTTACTTTGAAGACCCCACAGTCACTTTTGAGATTTTGTATTTAAGGGGTTAGGCGGCCATCATCTATGTCAATGATCCTAAGCACCCTGGGAAGGGTTTCTATGATCACACCTATCTTCCTCTCTGATAAGCCGAGACAATCAGAAGAACGAAGTAAGGCCTCAGGCTCACTACCTTAATGGGGGGGGGGGGCCTTGATCTGGCCATAAAAATTAGCTTTGAGCACATGGTGTCCCACCGCACTATGACTGTGCCGGGCGGCCATTCAGCTTACTGTGGATAGAGGAGGGGTGAGGGAGCGCTCAACCCTCCTCTCTCCTGCAGTCAGCCTTGTGCTCTCCCGGGTTACAGCCAAAGCACCCACACACTTGTGTTTGCATGGACGGCCACCCAAACATTTTAATTGCTTCCCTAACACGGTCTCTCTATAGAATTCTATGGGAATGGACCGCATACACCCCATGCAGTCATTTTTTGTGGTGGGTTGCTTAGGAGACCAGGTCATGTTGGTGCCGTGCCACCATTTTTTTTTTTTTCCCGTTGACACACACTGCCCAACTACAAAAAAATACAGTCATGTGCATGAGGCCTTAAAGAAGCAATGTTTGTTGCAGCTTTCAGTCACCAGGACCACTAAATTAAACTCTGTGGACCGCCGGTATGCAGTGCCTACAAGTAGTATTCAACCCCCTGCAGATTTAGCAGGTTTGATAAGAAGCAAATACGTTAGAGCCTTCAAACTTCAAACAAGAGCAGGATTTATTAACAGATGCATAAATCTTACAAACCAAAAAGTTATGTTGCTTAGTTATATTTTAATAAATTTTAAACATGAAAGCGTGGGTCAATTATTATTCAACCCCTAGGTTTAATATTTTGTGGAATAACCCTTGTTTGCAATTACAGCTAATAATCGTCTTTTATAAGACCTGATCAGGCCGGCACAGGTCTCTGGAGTTATCTTGGCCCACTCCTCCATGCAGATCTTCTCCAAGTTATCTAGGTTCTCTCTTGGGTGTCTCATGTGGACTTTAATCTTGAGCTCCTTCCACAAGTTTTCAATTGGGTTAAGGTCAGGAGACTGACTAGGCCACTGCAACACCTTGATTTTTTCCCTCTTGAACCAGGCCTTGGTTTTCTTGGCTGTGTGCTTTAGGTCGTTGTCTTGTTGGAAGATGAAATGACGGCGCATCTTAAGATCCTTGATGGAGGAGCGGAGATTCTTGGTCAAAATCTCCAAGTAGGTCGTGCTATCCATCTTCCCATGGATGCGGACCAGATGGCCAGGCCCCTTGGCTGAGAAGCAGCCCCACAGCATGATGCTGCCACCACCATGCTTGACTGTAGGGATGGTATTCTTGGGGTCGTATGCAGTGCCATCCAGTCTCCAAATGTCACGTGTGTAGTTGGCACCAAAGATCTCGATCTTGGTCTCATCAGACCAGAGAACCTTGAACCAGTCTGTCTCAGAGTCCTCCAAGTGATCATGAGCAAACTGTAAACGAGCCTTGACATGACGCTTTGAAAGTAAAGGTACCTTACGTGCTCGTCTGGAACGGAGACCATTGCGGTGGAGTACCTTACTTATGGTATTGACTGAAACCAATGTCCCCATTGCCATGAGATCTTCCCGGAGCTCCTTCCTTGTTGTCCTTGGGTTAGCCTTGACTCTTCGGACAAGCCTGGCCTCGGCACGGGAGGAAACTTTCAAAGGCTGTCCAGGCCGTGGAAGGCTAACAGTAGTTCCATAAGCCTTCCACTTCCGGATGATGCTCCCAGCAGTGGAGACAGGTAGGCCCAACTCCTTGGAAAGGGTTTTGTACCCCTTGCCAGCCTTGTGACCCTCCACGATCTTGTCTCTAATGGCCTAGGAATGCTCCTTTGTCTTTCCCATGTTGACCCTGTATGAGTGCTGTTCACAAGTTTGGGGAGTGTCTTAAATAGTCAGAAAAGGCTGGAAAAACAGATAATTAATCCAAACATGTGAAGCTCTTTGTTCTTTGTGCCTGAACTACTTTACTAATACTGAAATACTTTAGGGGAATTAAACAGAATTCTGGTGGTTTGAGGGGTTAAATAATAATTGACCCACAATTTTATGTTTAAAATGTATTAAAATTTAACTGAGCAACATAACTTTTTGGTTTGTAAGATTTATGCATCTGTTAATAAATCCTGCTCTTGTTTGAAGTTTGAAGGCTCTAGCTTATTTGCTTCTTATCAAACCTGCTAAATCTGCAGGGGGTTGAATACTACTTGTAGGCACTGTATATAAAAGCAGCCCCCTCTAGCTATGTTCTTAAGTTGAATTTGTGAACGGGCACAGTAAGGACCGGACCAAGCTGGTGGAGGTGGTCAGTGGGAAACTGCGTATTTGTGGGAATGGAATATTGTTTGTCCACGAGCAACAACACAAGTGTATTTATCTTGCTGTGGCTCAGAGGTTCAGGTGGCCTCCTGATCTGCAGCACCTTTAACCCAGGTAGAAGTGCCGGTGGATCGGCACCCACATCAGCCAGCCACTGACTTTGGAGAACGGCCAATGCAGCTCCTGTGATTCCTGGCACATGTGGCCTAGCCAGAGACTACCACAATGTTGGGGGTGGTACATGATTGTTACGGCACCAGGGGGGGGGGGGGGTGTTACAGCTTTCCTGTGGTTTACAGCTTTCTGAACTCTCACGTTTTCTCCTCTTATAGGGAGGATGGTGAGCTTGAGGAGGGTGAGCTTGAAGACGATGGAGGTGAGGAGCCTAGCAATGAGATCTCCGAGCCTCCGGTCCCAAAAACGAAGGAGGAGAAACATCACAGTGAATCCGAGGATGAGAAGTCACACCGCAAAATGAAGCGGAAACGCAGAAAGGAGAAAGAGAAGCGGAGAGCAAAGAAGAAAAGAAAGTCCAAGCACAAGGTAAATACTGTATATAACTTGGTAAATGATAGATGCCTTGTCTTACTGCATGTTTATTATACTATCTTTATCATGAGGGACCCAAGTGTAATGTTTTGATATTGGCACCTATTTAGCGCCATGCATCATCGAGTGACGACTATTCTGACTACAGTGAAGACTCAGACTTCAGCCCAAGTGAAAAAAGTCACCGCAAATACAGAGAATACAGCCCGTCATACCCGCCGGTGAGTGCTACCGTCATCCGCTTTTGTTGCAACTTTACGTTGGGTTTCCCAAGGCCACTGTTTTCTATGGAGTTTAGATTGAATCCCTAGGGTTGCATTTTTCTGAATTATTCTAGGAGATTGATTGGTAACGGGATATTCCCTATTTATTTAGCCCCATCAGCCATACTCCTCACATAATGCCCCACCTTCAAAAAAGAGCTACCATGGAATGGACAGCAAGAACTACAGCATGTACGATGACTATGAAAATGACCAGTATGGGGAGTATGAAGAGGATGAAGGGGATGATATGGGCAAAGAAGATTATGATGATTTTGCTAAGGAGCTGAACCAGTATCGAAGGGCCAAAGAGGGCAGCCATCGTGGCAGAGGTGAGCACCAGTCCACACATTGTACTAACCTTCACTACTGGATAGATAGCTGACCGTTCTCACTCCATAAAAACACCCTAAAGTGAGGTAGTGATAAATGTATTATCACTGGTAGGCTGATAATACGGCACTCTCAAGAAAGGGCGTCTCCAGTTTGAATGGAGTAGTCGTGCACTTGTGCATTTACACAACTCTGCAGATCGCGAAAACGTCACTCCTTCAGATTAATGGAGCAGACAGCTGCGCATGACCGTTCTGCTCCATTAATCTCTATGGAGGTGACGGAAATTGCCGAGCGCCACGCTCACCGATCTCCATCAGCTTCATGGAGATAAATGGAACAGAGCGGTCATGCGCAGCCGTTTGCTCCATTAGTCTGAGAAGCAACAAGGGGTCCAACGGACCCCTCAATTTCATGATCTGCGGGGGTCTCGGCCCTGAGGATAGGGCCTAACTTTCTTATCCCTATCCCGTGGATAGGGTCTAACTTTCCTTCGTGGGAAGTCCACATGACAAAATCTCCTCTGTCATCCTTGTCATAGAGACTTTTTTTGCATCAATATTCAAATTTGAAGAGTTTTTCATGTTGGGTCTTGTGTGTTTATACATGCCTGACATTGACGGATGTGAACTGTGATTTTATACTGCACATTGGCCCTTTGACAATCCACAGGACATTGTAGATATTGTGGGACAGAAACTTGGAGCACTCACATAGAAGTGGCCAAGGTTTTACCTGTTTATCTCCACAGAGGAATATTGCAATTTTATTGAAATTTCTGAAGTGTGTGTGTTTTAGTTCTGTTTTCCAATGACTTTATTAATTGCTTTTCTCCCAGGAATGAGAGGAAGGATAAAGATGATACGAGGCCGTGGGAGAGGGATGCTACGTGGAAGAGGAGGCTATAGGGGGAGAGGAGGCAGAGGGAGAGGTTACTCAGGGGAGGAAAACCCCGAAGATGAGGAGATGTACGATGAAGAAATGGAAGTGAGTGGAGCAGATTTGTCACTTTTGTTCAGTTTTGACTTCTCCTGCCTTAGACACCGTTGCTGAGTTGCTTTACTCCGCCCGGAAATACTATGAGTGCTCACCAGGGCTGTGTGGGTGGGAAGCCAAAATTCCAACTCCACAGTCCTGGTTTCCTGGTCACTGTAGCAGTGCTGAGATAAATGCAGGCATTCCCTGCCAGTGCCCTATTCCTCTGATCTGTAGCGGACGAGCTTCACTCCTGAGCATGTAAATAAAGTGCAGCTACATTCATCTTAACTCAAAGCCGAGAATAGGAATCACCACCTGTGGCAACATGCACTCTGCTGACAGAGCGCTTCCATAACTCATAGAAGCGTTTATTGGTGCAGGAGGATAGTTAACCGTGATGCAGATGAGAACTCCTTACTGTTCCTGGGTCCGCTTTCTGCTCTGTTTTCGGTCACCTGACCCTGGTTGTATGTGTTGGGGTAAGGGTGCAGAGTGTTCCTCTGGTGCAGAAGTCTTAAGTACTTGTCAGCTATGCTGTATTGTACTGGTCCTGGGTTATCTGCCTTACCTCTCTACATTAACCCATCCACAATGAAGACTTCATTAAAAATTATGTTTAAAAAGCATTGCCCTTATCCCCTAAATCAGTGATGGCGAAACTTTTAGAGACCGAGTGTCCAAACTACAACCAAAACCCACTTATTTATCGCAAGTGCCAACATAGAAATTTAATTTGTGATTTATACTCCCTACTCTGTCACAACTTTCATTCATATCAGCACCCTGAGGACACCAATAAAGCAGAAAATAGAAGAGAGTTGGATGATCATTGTACCTTCCTTCTAGGGTCCCAAAAACAGGAAGAATTGTCAGGGCCGGAGCAGGAGCTACAATGATAATCCAGATCTGTCCACACCTTCCCACTCCTCCAGTAGTCCCAGGTAGCACCGACGCTTTAAAATAGCTCTGTGCACAACACGTCCTGGGCTGTCTGGGACTGCAGGACGATACCTGGTGATGGCCTGGGTGCCCACAGAAAGGGCTCTGAGTTCCACCTCTGGCACCCGTGCCATAGGTTCGCCACCGCTGCCCTAAATGGTTCCTTTCCATAGCTGCAATGTTACAAAAATCAGTTTGTAAACTTTTACGCAACTCACCTGATGTTAATCATTCACACAAATTGAGTAATTCATATTAAAATTTACTTACACTGCCCTGCCGCCTTGTTCCTGATTGAGTGGTTTGAGTGGTATGAATATTCTGCTGTATGGGATATTGAGAGAGCTCCTACATCTTTGGACTCTTAAAAGCATTTGACCAGTATGACATCATCTAAGGTCCTGTTACATCTGCAACATCTACCTCAGGAGGAGTAGAAGTCCATGGAAGCTGTTGCGATTTCATGGGATCCAATATATGCATGGTGTACAGTTTGCTAATGTTAGCAGGCTAAAGGACTTGATGTCACCCTGGTGACATGACATGCTGAGAAGAGGCGTGGGACATGGGAAGGAGTAGATGGGAGGGTTTGGCCGAGCAGGACATGCCCCCTCTGATGCCAGGGAATATAGGGTATAGTTGAGTTATGCAAATGTAAAGGAAGCAATTTTTAGCTAGAAGACGGGTGTCAGTTAATAGGACTCTATAGGAACCTGTAACCATATACTGTATGTAACCTGTAACCATATTCTATATATACGACGTCACTGGCTCTCCCTCCATTATTCTCATGCTATGCACGATCATAGTACTCCCATAGCTACAGTCTGCTATGATCGTGTATAGTTCGAGAATAGCTTGGGGAGAACCAGTGACGTCATGGGCTCTGTTAACACAGTGCCCTGAGCCTGTTCCCCAAGGGGCATGAATAAATAAATTACTGACGGAGCCAAGAGGCGCTGTATATAATCTGATGATAGATCTCTTAAAGAGGACCTATCACCCCGAATAAACCCTACCTGGCAATTACCGCCGGCATATGGTGTGGTCTGCCCCCTCATGAATACGCTGGACCCCGCTGTAGGCTTGGTCCGGCGTTCTGAGGGCTATGGCAGTGCAGTGTTTGCTAGCTTATTGGTATGTACCGATAAAGCTGTTTAACACTGCTATTACTGGGATAGGGCTGGGGCTAGCGTTTTTTTTCGGGGTGACAGGTCCTCTGTACTGGAAAATCGCTTTAATACCCTGTTTCCCCCGAAACAGACAGTCTTATATTAATTTTTGCTCCTTAAGAGGCACTAGGTCTTATTTTCAGGGGATGTCTTATTTTTCCATGAACAACAATTTACCTTTATCGTTGAACAAAAAAATCAACTTCTCTAACATCATTATGGCTCTCCAAACTCATTGTCCCTAATCTCTCATGTTTAGTAAAAGCACTTTCCATTAATGACCCCTTCTTATCCTGGTATCCATGTCACAACCTTCTGCGGCATCTAAATGATCTATTAATACTAATGTATGGCGTGGGGGGAGCTGCTGCAATGACTGCCACTAGGTCTTATTTTCAGAGGACTTATTTCTAAGGCTAAATTCACAAACACGCGTGTGCCCACCATACCGTAGCACAGCAGGCACACGTCCGTGCCGGGGAAAGGAGGAAGGGGTGAGCGCTGCACAGAAATACACAGCACGTGGCGTCCTATCTTTCCACGTAACTGTACGGTGCGCCACCGTATCGCTCCCAAACGGCAGCGTGCTCCCATTGCGGTGTGTGGGGGACATATATATGCCGTATATAAGTCTCCCATACATGTGTGTGAATGAGGCCTAAACCTGAACATAATTGTATTGGCTCTTATTTTCGGGGGATGTCTTATTTTAGGGGAAACGGGGTGTGTAGGTTCCCTTTAAAATCCTATTATCAGAAATCTATCGGCATGCCACTAATCTGATATGATATTCCCTATAAATTTCTTAGTTTCATAGAGAGTTAGGGCTAATGCACACAAATGTGCCGAGTCCTTGAGTCCTGTACAATGTGGCTAGATATCTTGGACCAAACACAAATACAGTTCTGTTTTCTAGTTGTATGTGATAACCGCACTGAACTCGAATCATGATCACAATATTGCACTGTTTTCCGAAAGTTTTATGGCAGCTCCTTGCACAATATGTAGCCATGTTGTGATTAGTCCCATCCCTGACTCTGTGTTCGTGGTCCAGGATTCACGGACATAACACATTTGTCAGCTTCAGTCCTTAGGAGTAAACACAGCTGCAACTTTTTAGTTATTTTGTTGGTTGTACCTATTTGTTTCCAGTATGATGAGGAGATGATGGGTGATGAGGAATATGATGACTACTCAAAAGAGCTCAACCAGTATCGAAAGTCTAAAGAAGGAAGAGGTAGGGGTAAGTCTTTTTCCACATATTTAACAGGTGATCCTAGAGAGTATGTATGAATTTGGCCACATTGGCATTTTCTACTCTTAGGCTTTTACAGGCCCAGAGGTCGAGGACTACGAGGACGAGGATTTAAGATGATTCGAGGTAGAGGAAGAGGTAGAGGGAAAGGTGATGAGGACGACTACTACGATGAAGACGGTGTAAGCTGATTTTTTTTTTTTCTTCTTCTTGAGAGCAATTAAAGAGTGACATCCTAACATCTTCTGGTACAACCAGCACCAACCAGCCTTCACTACAAATCTATGATGGTTTCAATCCCATCTGCAGGTCCCCTTTATCTTCTGCCTCTTTCAGGTATTGACACTGTCCAGAGGTCTGTAATTTGTCTTATGTGATCCCATCATACAGCACAGACCAAAAGTTTGGACACACCTTCTCATTCCAAGAGTTTTCTGTATTTTCATGACTATAAAATTGTATATTCACACTGAAGGCAACTATGAATTAATACATGTGGAATTATATACTTAAAGGAAACCTACCACTTAGAAGTGGTAGTTCTAACCCACATATACATGGCACCAGCTCCGGGTGAGCTGGTGCCGGAACATATTTTCATTAATACAAGAAACCCCCGATTGCTGATTTATACTTTATATAAAAATCCGTTTCGGGGCACCAGAGTACGGCACTGCGCACCATATGCGCGACCGTGCGTGCCCTTTATTCGGCCTGTTTCCCCTGCTTTGCACAAGTCACTTGGTCCAATTCTTTTTCTTTTCGCCCTTTAAAAATGTTTATTACCTAAAAATACATGTTAATATGTCAAATAAAAAATAATTGTTCCGTAAATTGGTGGCATCTTTAATGTGTTGCTAATCTGAAGCAGCATACAGAGAGCAGTCTTCACAATCTACTGTCTTGACTAGGATGGGGGAATGTACAGGAGCGAATATGACAAATCGTACCATCGGCAAGACAAGAAGGGGCGAGTCATCTGTAAATACTTTGTGGACGGCAGGTGTACCTGGGTGAGCATAGTCATGATTTATATAGCTTTTCCTTTGCTAAAAATTGTGGGTTTTTAATCAAAGGGGTTGTACACTTTCAGCAAATGATTGATGGTTTGTGTAAAAAAAAAAAAAATTATAAAATTTTCCAATATACTTTCAATCAATTCAATCATTTCAATCATACTTTCAATCAATTTCTAGATCTCTGCTTGCTGTCCTGCTATAAATGTGTCTAGGTTTATTTCCACTGGATAGAAATTTGTCCCTGGTCATGTGTTGTCACACAGTTTTTTTTATGAGTCTTGTGATATCTGCGCACATTGGACAGATTTCCATCCACTGGAAGTAAACATATACACCTCTACAACAGGTCCGCAAACAAAGATCAAGAAAACCGTGAGGAATTGATACAGAAAGTTTTTGGGGAAGTTGTATAACTTTTCAATATGAGTTATTGAGCACAGCGTTGGGTATTTCCATTACTCCCATTTCTTACCTATGAGACTGCTGTTCCATTACTCAGTGGGTTTCCAGCACTGATCAGCTTGTTAATTGGTCATAAGAAATATTAGTGGGGTATCCTCCATTTTCATGATGCATATCCCTTGTTAGAGGATAACATGCAAATTTGGCACAACCACTTTAAAGGGTATTTATAGTCTTTACAATAACTACAGATTACGCATTTTCTTGTCTGTTTTTTATGGATGAGGGTTTTTAACCTGAAGTTGGGGTAACTTCAGGTTAAAATGTTTTTTTAAATGAACTCCGTAAGAAACAACTTCTGTTGAAACACCATGTAAAATTTTAAATTTACCTGTCTGCTAGGATGTCATTCCCTTTACATTCTGCTGCTGTGTTTGGTTGTTAGGAGCATTATTTTTAGCTAAAAATAAAGGTTTTCTGTGTAATAAAACGCATAGTCGAGGTTTTAAATCCTGTTTACAATTTTTCTATCTTTCTGCAGGGGGAGCACTGTAATTTCAGCCATGATGTAGAAGTACCAAGACGCCGTGGACTCTGCAAGTTTTATATGACTGGCTACTGTGCCCGAGCAGACAGCTGTCCCTACATGCACAATATCCTTTACAAGTTGATAAAATACATAGATGTGATTTCCCGGGGAATTATGAAACCCCTCTGCCATTCACAAGGTGCTGATGTATCAGGTGCAGCCACACTCATATCTGCATTGCTGGGTCTGGTTAAACCATAAAAGGGTCATTGTGGGTCGACCTCACAACAATCCTAAAAATATCCACCCCTAATCCATTAATAAAAGGCTTGATCAGGCACCCTGCACGACCAGATGTGGTTCTTCCCTCTTGTTTTACTACTTTGAGACCTCAACATCTTAGATTTGTTCTTGATATGAGTAAGTCTAGGAGTTGCTTATCGTTTGTGCTCCTTAACCTTTCTCACATGACTTCCCTTGTAAGGTGTATCACACTACAGGCAACTGTGTCAATGGCGATGAGTGCATGTTCTCTCATAGCGAGCTGACTGACGAGACCCAGGAATTGCTCGATAGGGTAAGACGGAAAAGTAATGAGAAAATAAGGTTTTGTCTTTAAAGGCTGGGTCACCAACAGCAAACGTAACCAGGATTAATACAAGTGAAGGCTATATTCAAACGACCGTAGGGGGGGCATATATACGGTCGAAGCTTGCGGCAGTACATGCGTCCTTCTTTGGCCGGCAATGGGCCCACTGAGCGCACGTGTGCGGCACCGCACCGCTTCGTACACAGGGAAAAGATAACACATGTCCTATCTTTCCCTGTGTTACGGCGCCGCTATGCAGAGGGGAGGGGTCACCACTCTTCCTCTCCATCGTGGCGATCGTACTTAGCCCGGCAGGCATACGTTTGTGTGAATGTAGAAAGTGAACCTTTGGTTTGATGTGCTATGTTGTATCTCCTCAGATGTTGGCTGAAGATGCTGAGGCTGGCGCAGAGGATGAGAAGGACTTGGAGGAGCTAAAGAAACAGGGAATAAACCCTCTTCCCAAACCCCCGCCTGGAGTCGGGCTCCTGCCTACACCTTCTGTACCAACCGGATCTTCTGGGCCATGTGAACCGTTGTCCCCAACATCTCTATCTCCTAATGCATCCATATCAACTTCAGGCAATTCCAACTCTACCTCACTCCCCAGTGGTCCCCTAACAAGTGGGCCAATTCATGGTGGACCAGGTATAGATATTCAGATGCCTGGCAGTCCGTTATCGGGGAGCAGTGTTCTTGGAGCTTCAGGAGCACTGCCTGAAGAACCTGTGCTGGGAACTCAAGATCTTGATGGTCCAATACCTGGTGGTCCTATTCCAACAGGTCCAATGCTCTGTGATCCCATGCATGGTATTCCAATTCCTGGAGATCCAATGCAAGGAGGTCCAATGCTTATTGGGCCTGGTGAACCCTTATCACCTGAAGGCCCTTATCCCGGAGGCCCCATGCATCCTTATCAAGGAGGCCCCATGCCACCCATGGCAGTTGGACCTGGAGGTCCAGTCATGCCCCCAATGCAGGATGGACCTGGTGTTCAAATGCTTGGAAGCCCAGGATCTGGAGGCCCACCAATGGAACAAATGCCTGGAAGTCCCCCTGGATCTGGTCCTATGGATCCACAGATGTGCCAACGAAAAATACCTTCGCTGTTTGAAATTGTGGTGCGTCCTACAGCCCACTTGGCTCACAAGTTAGGTGTCAGGTGAGTCCTGGTAAATAGGCAGTCATTTTGGCATACTGTATATACATAAGATTGTTTCAGGTTCTGATGCATCTTTTTTTTTTTTTTTTTTTTTTTTAATTCTTAGACCACCAGGTCCTCCAGGCGGGCCACCAGGACCACCGGGACAAAGGTTTCCTGGACCAATGGGTCCAGGAGGCCCTATGCATCATGAAATGGGTTTGGAGGAAGATCCCTCTATGATTCCTTATGGGCCTGAGGAGGGCTCTGAAATGATTGGGGAGGGTCCTCCTCCACCAGACTTCTATGGTGAATATTATCAAGACCCCAGTATGGAAATGGACCCTAATATGATGGGAGAGGCTGGTAAGTAAACCTTATGTTGCTTTTATTTATAGTAGCATTTAGTAGTTATTGTATAGTATAAGGTAAAACATAAGTCACAACATCAAATACTGATCTCTGAACACAAGGTACCAAAAATTACCACATGACCCAGCCCCAAAGTATGTAGACGCAATGCTGTCATTTTCTAATATGTCTTGAGGATGACAAAAATTGTATATTTAGGATTTTGTTCATATTTTCCGTAATATACATGTATTTTTTAATTTGGTTATTAGGTGTCTATGAAGACTTTGGTGGCATACAGGAAGACCACTGCCAGTACCATGAGCAGCCTCCTGAGCAGGGCTTAGACAATCCTGATGCACCATCAACGTTCAACAAAGCAAATATCTCAGACTTTCTGCCTTCTGCCCAGCGCGCCCTATTCCTGCGTATCCAACAGAAGCAGCAAGAAGAAGAAGAACGAGCAAAGAGGTCGGCTGGAAGCTCCCTGCAAGAAAAAGACAACGAAGAAGGTGATGAGATATTTCATGTTCTGGGTTATATTTCCACATAATTTTAATAAAAGGACCTTGTTCTCTTTATGTTGTGTACGCGATTGGGGTCCATCTGCTGGGACCCACACATCTCCTGTTCAAATGGAGCGCTAATGCACTTGCCTAGCTGTGACACTTCAGGACATTTACGGGCAAAATCCATTTTATCTATATAGGATGATAATTAGTATAGCTGGAAAAAAGGTTGTCGGCTTTTAATTGTTGAATTTCAACTTAATGGAGTGGCAAGTTATATATTATATTATATATTTTCCAATCCATAGGAAAATACGGGTACCTGCTGGAGAGCGAGGGCAGTGCACTATATGAAAAATGGGGGACATTTCCAGATCCTGCCTATTGTAGATTTGCGCTATTCAGCAACCGTTTGGATTGAATGGTTACTGGCTGTAGTGAGTGCACAGGTGCAAGGCAGGAACGCTTCCTCCACACTCTGTTGGTGGTTCGCTAAGCATTCGAGAGTAACCATAAAGGTTTTTTTTTTTCACAAATCAATAGATCCTGGGATGTAAAACAACTTTGCCTTTATCTTTGTTACCTATATGCAGTAGTTTCTTTGCTATCCCCCTCAGATTACCTCAGTGCTGCAATGGCTTCTTTCTCTCCCTCTGCTGATAAGCCCTGTGAATCTGTACTTTGTTTACACTGTTTCGCAGACAGTTTCATGGGAGGGGAGGAGCTGCGGCTCACAGAGGAGGTCATGTGACGGTGAATGTAACAGAGCTGGATGTGTACAGAACAGTGAATGCAGATGTCCATACCAGTCTGTGATTTTACAGAACTTTCTTTTTGTCTCTGCACCTCATGCTGCTCTCCTCCCCACCTTGTCATAAGCACTATCGGCTCTGTGCAGATAAGCTATTAACCCTTCGTGCTCACACAGCACCGGCTATAGACTTCATGTATTAATGATTTCTTCCACTTATTAAATGTTCCCTGCTCCTCCATGTGATGGAATCTGACAGGCTTTCCCCATATACATCCTGTATGTGCTCTGTGCAGTGTTCAGTGGATTTACATGTGGGAAACTAAATGGATTTAATGCTAAAGGGCAAGCTAACTGCCCTCAGCCTGAGGGCACAGACTGACAGACATTAGTCTCCGCCCACTTCACCTCTGGTAAGAGAATTTTGTCAAACCCTTTCGTAACAGAAAATGCCATAACTTTATAAGGAAAACTGAGTAGGACCAAGTAGGCATTGTTGTGTTTGTTTTCATAGGGGGGATCACATATAACAATTTGGTAAAATCACTATAGCTTTATAGTTAGGCCCCAGATTAAGCACCTCTCCTCCATTATGACCACTTGCTTGTCTTTCACCAATCTGATGCTGATTTTTTACGTTTGCTGATTGTGTTTGTTTTCCCCCCGTAGGAGATACAGGAAACTGGTACTCCAGTGATGAAGAAGAAGGTGGAAGTAGTGTGACTTCAATCTTGAAGACTCTACGGCAGCAGTCCTCTAGCCGCACAACTCAGCAGGTCCCACCAAGAGATGCCGGTTCAGGTGGTCCTGTTGATCCCCGTTTGCAAAAGAGTCAGGCAGCTAGCCGCCCCACAGATCCACGTCTGTCCCGCGATCCCCGGCTTTCAAGAAACGCAGATTCCATCCCTGCTGATGGAGCGCCTCCTGATCCAAGGATGGTTCGACATGCACCTCCATCCAAACAGGACTCGCCAGTCGGAAAAGCAGGTGCCGAAGAGGAAGAAACGGAGAGGATTTTGCGTGATAAAACCGCTAATATTCCTTTAGATCCTCTCCCTGGGCTGACTTTGAAAGACCCTCGCTGCCAGTTACAGCAATTCAGCCACATCAAAAAGGACATAAGTTTGGGCAAGCCAAGTTTTTCCAGGACTATTTTATGGAGTCCTGAAGATCTAATCCCCCTGCCCATTCCAAAGCAGGACTTCATCCCGGTGCCAGCTGCACTTCAGGCTTTGCCAGTTCTTGATCCTCGACTTAACCGTCCAGCCGCCTCAGTTCCTAACGACCCACGGCAGCGGGCAGCTGCCCCTGACGCACCAGCACCCAATTCCAGCCTCCCAGATTTTGAGCTGTTATCCAGGATCTTGAAAACTGTCAATGCTGCTTCTGTTACACCGACCCCTGCCCCACCTCCAGCTGAGAAACCATGCGACCCCCGAACCCGCAAACCACCTGCTGACCCACGACTGCAAAAATCAACAGAGCCCCCAAAACCAGCTGAGCCCAGCCAATCCCTTCCAACAATTCCCACCACTGAAAGCACCCCAACCATAGCTCCTTATGATCCCCGTCTACTGACCGCTGGTGGGGTGAGCAAGCCTAGTGGTCAAAGTAATGTTCTAAGCAACATTAGCTTGTATGACCCTAGGGCGGGGAGCAAGACATCGACTGAGGCTGCTCCTAGTGAAACGGCCTCCAAGGGACCAGAGAACAAAGCTGCCAGTAAATCAAAGGAGCCGCTCTTTGTGCGCAAATCTGCTCTAGACCAGCCAGACGCTGACAAATCCAATTCTGAGTCTGCCACGGACCGTTATAATAGTTATAACCGGCCACGTCCTAAGACCCAAACCGCCTCAGAGAGCAGCCAGCCCGCTGTCCACAACCTCCCAGTGCCACCTGTCTACGGCCTGGTCAATCAAGCCACCAAGTCCGGCACCGGAAGCCCCTTTGCAGGCAACAGCCCGACACAGGAAAGTGAGCAGGACGCTGGGTCCTTGAAAGATGTTTTTAAAGGATTTGATCCCACGGCGTCTCCGTTCTGCCAGTAGTGGCCGGTCATCCTCTTCTATATACCATTTTTTATATACTCCCTCTGCTGCATACGTTATTCCTTCTGTATATAAACCGAAAAACAGTGTAAAGTCCTGACAATGTTTTTAATGATTAATCAGTGTCTTGTGTAGTAACGGATGCTTTCTGTTTTTGTACATTATTTTAAAGTTCCCTCTACCAGTATCCATCTATATGTATGTAGATATTGCAAAGAACAAAGCAACTCTAGGAAGACCTGGCAGCTCTCCCGACACCAAAATCCTAGAGAATATAGTCATAGAATTGTGTCGTTTCCTCTTATTCATCCTGGACACCAATAAATGCATTGAAAACGGGTGTTACTATCCTCCATGCCGTGTAATGTCTGACATCATCAGTGCTCCGTGTAGGGTCATGATGGAGGGAATAGGAACACCCGGTTTCATAGGAATAATTGCATCCACGGCTTATCTGTGGGATTGTAACCTCATTGCATTTAAGAGCGCAGAGATGCAATATCTCATACAACCTGTGGACAGACATGGGGCCATTTTCAGACAGAGGCAACCATGTTCTTCTGTCCCCATCCAATGGTTACGTCGGGAGAGCCGTCAGCTCCTCTTTAAGAGTTAAACTCTGATATACAGACCCTCCTCTGTTGTGTTGGGTGAACAGGCAGCTACGTTCCTAATATATTGTACAGAAAGCTGATTACGCTCTCATCTGGTTCTGAAATTGCTCTGCGAGTGTCTGTACTGCCGTGCGAGGGGCTCGTGGTGCATGTGACAGACACATGACTGTACATATATATATATTTATATATATAAATATCATTTTTATACCACATTAATGTATGTGCTATATTCTACAAAGAGGAGCGAGAGAGAAAACAAAGAGAAAAAAAAATAAGTATTTATAATCAAAAAGACGTAATTCTTGCCATTGGAGTATTGTAAATTGAGTCGCCACCCTTCCTGCGCCATCATGTTTTTTTGGTTTTTTTTTTTCCCCCTTCTATGATTGTTATAAATTCTCCATATATCACGTCCACGATGGAGCGTCTTTACTCTTCACATTGGGCGAGACTTGGTCTATATATCTGTCACGTTTATTACAGCTACCTGTACAGGATCAGGGTGAACGCCAAGGGTTACATCTTTCTATCGCCATTTGTGTAGGCCAGCACCGCGAGTACATATTTTCAAGTATTAGGGACAAAATGGTTCATGTATTAATAGGTAATAATTCATGTCTGTGTGTAAATATCAGTGAATGACTGGTGCAGAGAATAAATGGATTTTTTCATACAGATTTTTTTTTATGGCTTTTGACTTTACATTGGATTTGTATCAAAGGAAGGGGGGCGTATAGTAAACTGGGCTTATCCTTTACCTTGTGTAAAAGGATAAGATGTGGGGGTCCTACTCCTGCCAGTTCCAAAAACAGCATTGGATACATGCTGATACTACATGGCCAAGGGTGTGAGTCCCACTGCCCATTCCAGTCATTATTGAGGAGGTATAAGCCTGGTTTGGTGTATTTTTAGAGTGTTCCAACCGTGCAGTACAGTACTATCACTTACTGATCGTTTCAGGGTCCCACAACCATGTAAAATGCAGCCACTGCTCCAAAATTATTGGATTTCATTTGCATTGGAGGTTCCCATACACATTAATGGGACTTAGGAACAGGGAAATACTCAAAAGTCAGACCCCCATCAGCAAGTGAAACCTATCCATGTGATTGGCTTCTACTTTAAAGGGGATATACCAACTATTTAAGTTATCCCATACCCAAATTATAGGGGTAAACTAGCTGATCATTGAGGGTCTGACTGCTGGGATCCCCACTAGGGATGGGTGAACCTTGAATACAGTTTAATGTGTGACTCTCTGAATTCAGGCAGTAACCTTTTAAATAATTTGCCGGTGGCATTTTAGTGTAGACGCTCCCAATTGCACTGATCACAAGTATTTTTGCTGAAGTGTCAGATTTCTGCATTTCAGATCCACTCATCCTTAATCCCCACAGGCCATTATAATTGGACGCTCAGCAGTCCAGAGAATTCACAATTTGAAAGACCTACCGCTCCATTCAATTGTAAGGGGGTGTTGGAAATTGCTGGGCACAGTGCACAGGTATCTCGGGTTCTCCTGTATACACTGAATGGAATTATTGGAGTTACCTAAGCGCTGGGCTCAACAATTTCCAATACTCATTAAATATTGTGTGATATTTAATATCACACAATATGAAATGAAGGTGCGGGGTGGATGCTTAAAGGGTTATCCCCATTTCAGCAAAGTAATGTTATTGTTTGTATTATAAAAAGTTATACAACTTTCCAATATACTTTCTGCATCAATTCCTTGTGGTTTTCTAGATCTCTGCGTGCTGTCAATATATAGAAATCTTCTATGTTTACTTCCAGTGGACACTCGTATTTGATAATAAGATACAGAGGTATTTTAGTGAATCTTAGGTCTAGGGCTTCGGGGATCTCCTGGTCCACCAAATAAACTCATCTATGAATAGTGCCCTATAAATCAACCATTTGAAACCATTTTTTTGTTTCATCAAGTTTTACTTCTTTCAAATATATACATGTATTTACATCAATTCATTTTCTTAAATCTTCTTATATATTACAAAATTTTTTCGGCTAGTGTACGTACGTCCTAGTGGGTGTGCTATCACATGAATTTTAGAGATATAAAGAAATTCACCTCATTTGGCGTTCTAGTAGTTTTTTTTCTTCGCAACACTCACATATTTGGAGGCCCCAGGGCTGAGACTGCCTGTCTCTGACGTTGGACAGGTGGTATCGTCCACTGCTGTGACGTTTCGAGGGACACGCCCCCTTCCTCAGACGTATACGACCACACCTCTCCAAGGTATTTAAACCCTGTTGGCCGGAAGTTACACGTATTGGTGCATAAATAAACTAGCAAATGCATACAATAACTAAGTGTATACAAATTCAATCTACGTTCTAAATGGTGGTATAACATTAGGTATATAGACGTCAAATATCAAAATGTGCAAATTTAACTGTGTAAACATTTTTTAAAAGTGTAAACGTAATTTTTTCGGTATATTTTTTTGATATATTACATTACCCTGTTATATGTTATTATAGAAATACTTTATAGTTACAATCTTCATTCAGACCTTTAAGACTTAGAGGTTCCAAACGGTTAGTCCAATAGACTTTTCTTCTGAGTAATCGAGTTTTTATTTGTTCGCTATCACTGCCTTCAATGTGTATACAAATTCAATCTACGATCTAAATGGTGGCATAACATTAAGTATGTAGACGTCAAATATAAAAAATGTGTAAACTTAACAATATATATTTTTATTATTTCTATAATAACCTATAACAGGGTAATGTAATATATCAAAAAAATATACCGAAAAAATGACATTTACACATGTTTAAAAATGTTTACACTTTTAAAAAATATTTACACATTTGAAAAAATGTTTACATATTGTTAAATTTGCACATTTTGATATTTGACGTCTATATACCTAATGTTATACCACCATTTAGATCGTAGATTGAATTTGTATACACATTTAGTTATTGTATGCATTTACTAAGTTTATATTATGCACAATACGGTACTTCCGGCCAACAGGTTTAAATACCTTGGAGAGGTGTGTGTCGTTACGCTGAGGAAGGGGGTGTCCCTCGAAACGTCACAGCAGGTGGCGATACCACTCTGTCCAACAGTCAGAGACAAGGCAGTCTCAGCCCTGGGCCTCCAAACAGCGAGTGTTGCGAGAAAAAAACTACTAGAACGCCAAATGAGGTGAATTTCTTTATATCTCTAAAATTCATGTGATGCACACCCACTAGGACGTACGTACACTAGCCGAAAAATGTTGTAATATATAAGAAGATTTAAGAAAATGAATTGATGTAAATACATGTATATATTTGAAAGAAGTAAAACTTGATGAAACAAAAAAATGGTTTCAAATGGTTGATTTATAGGGCACTATTCATAGATACTTCCAGTGGACAGAAATCTGACCATGGTTACACGGGTGCACGGCTCGTTACATCAGAGTAAACAGGAGGTGTGTGTTATATAACGAGCTGTGCACCTGTGTGACCATGGTCAGATTTCAGTCTACAGGAAGTTACTATAGAAGGACGGCAAAGATCTAGAAAACTGAGGAATTGATACAGAAAATATATTGGAAAGCTGTATAACTTTTCAGAATGCTAACAATAACATTAATTTGCTGAAATGGAGATACCCCTTTAACCTGCCGCTTGAGAACATTCTCCGGATTGCTCGGGCTCCGGTATGACATGGTACTATTTCTGGGGGGAAAAAAATACATTTTATTCTAATTCCAGAGAGGATTCCAACCCAAAACGTACAATGGATGTATACAGCGAAGTTGAAACTGTGTGGAGTTAGATTGTAGCCCTAAAGGGGACATGCCCACAGAGCGCTCACTACTGGAATGGACCTTTAAAGGGAGTCCACTTCACCAAAGGATGACCCGAAATATTGGACAATAGTGATGCAGCAAAATCACCCTAATATAAGGTGGCAAGAAGATGTCGTGCACAGGCAGGGTAAGACAACGATCATAAGGATGACCAGAGAAGCAAACCGCACTCACCGATGGAGTGAGCAAGGCTATTTCATAGACTACTTCCTGGAGACTTGTATGTGTAGTAAGTAGCAGCAGGGCTGTGAAAAGTGAACATTTTAAAGGGCTATTCCCATTTCAGCAAATTAATGTTATTGTTTGTATAATGAATAGTTATACAATTTTCCAATATACTTTCTGTATCAATTCTTCACGGTTTTCTAAATCTCTGCTTGCTGTCCTTCTATAGAAAGCTTCACCGTTTATATCCAGTGGATAGAAATCTGACCATGGTGCACGGCTCGTTATATCACAGATAGTAATCAGAGCTGTGTGATATAACGAGCCGTGCACCTGTGTGACCATGGACAGACCTCTATCCACTGGAAGGAAACTTAGAAGCTTTCTATAGCAGGACAGCAAGCAGAGATCTAGAAAACAGTGAGGAACTGATACAGAAAGTATATTGGAAAACTTTCCTTAATTCAAACAAGCTATGAGTGTATGTATATAAGGTTGTAAACAGATCTTTAGTTAGAGCACTTCCTCCCCTACCCTCTCTCTCTGTCCATTAGTTTACCCTCTATGTATATTTCCCTGTATTATACCCTTAATAAATCCCCTATAAAGATCCATTGAATATTGTTGTTAATTTAATATTAACTGGCACCCCAAAACCAAGCAGATTTTACACCTACGAAAGGGGCCAAACTAAAATCCTGGCAGCTGCAGGGTGCTCCTTCCCTTCTGCGCCTCGCTGTGCGCCCATAAAACAAGTCACAGCCACATGAGGGGGGTCTCTGTACTCAGGAGAAATTGCAGAACAAATTTTATGGTGAGTTTTCTCTTTTTATCTTTTGGAAATGTGTAAATTTTAGGGCTAAATGAACGTATAACCGTCAAAATTTTAACATTCTAAATTTCACCTCCGTTTTGATTCAATTACTATGAAGATCTCAAGGGGTTAACGATCTTCTTAAAAGCTGTTTCTGATAGTTTGAGGGGTACAGATTAGAAAATGGGTTGGTTATATAGGGGGTTTTTAATGTTAAATATGTAAAACTTCATTCAAAACACTATCCCCAAAAAAATCAATTCTGAAAATACGGAAAATCAATATTCTATTTGTAAGCCGCGTGACATCAAAATATATTATCCAGACATTTCAAAAATGATGAAAATGTAAAGTAGACCAATGGGAAATGTTATTCAGCAATTTATTCAGGTGGTAAATCTATCTGCCTGAAAATGCGATGATTTCGCATTTCAAAAATTGCACATTTTTCAAATAAAAAATTTCTTTTTTTTTTTTTTGTAAACAAACGCAAAACTTATCAGCCACAATATAACACTAAAAAGAAGTACAGCATGCGGGGAAAATAGAATCTCAGAATCACTTTGATAAGTAACAGTGTTCAAAAGTTATAACCATATAAAGAGACGCAGGTCAGAATCCAAAAAAATGGGACTGAGCCTTAAGCTGTAAAATGGCTGCGTCCTTAAGGGGTTAACATCTTTTTGTTTTATGTCTTTCACTTTCATTTCTCCATTCAGCTGTAGCACTGAGGATCCAGCTGGATCTCCGGCACAGATCTGTCCTGCAGCCGGAAAAGCAACAGAATCTGGAAGGGAAACCTGAATGACTTGTTGGACCTGGTACTGGTGCTGACAAACAACTGGGTGCAGACAATTGGTAGGAATAATTTGCTAACTGTTAATATTGTGGTTATTGCTACTATTACCCCCTTCTCTGATATGTACACTTACCCTACCCTTCCCATTCCCATCCCCCCCCTCCACTTGTGATTTGTATTACCGCATTGTTATCCGCTTCGGTGCAATCCTGTTACCCCAGGAAATTAACTCCCTGTACTGTATAATTCTATTTAAAAACCTAATAAAAATGTTTAGTTTTTTTAAAAAAAGGTAGAAATAATTGGCATTGTTGCTTCCTGTCATCCTGCACCTAAGTATAGTCCTAGATCCCTATCACACTCCAGCTTTCATCCTTACAGAGGGAACCCGGCAGCAGCTTGTACACAGCTACATTTGATTTATTTTTTTAACCCGTGACGATGTATAACGCTGATGTCCTTTTGGCTTTTGGAAGCCGCGTTACTATTTTACTGAATAATGTGCCTTTTATTTTACACTGAATTATACATTGGAATTGTAGCTATTTAATCAACCTCATTAATCCACAGATCAGACCACACTGTGTTTCCCGGCTTGGGCTGCAGAGGGAGCTATTGCCCCTGGTATCAGGAACAGCAGATTTTGGAAATTCCTTCTTTTCTATAGGGTATGTTTATACAGGCGGTCCCCTACTTAAGAACACCCGACTTACATACGACCCCTAGTTACAAACGGACCTCTGGATTTTGGTAATTTACTGCACTTTATTCCTAGGCTACAATAAACATCTATAACAGTTATCACAGGTGTCTGTAATTAAGATTTAGTGTTAATCCTGGTTCTTATGACAACCCAACATTTTTAAAATCCAATTGTCACAGAGACCCAAAAGAATTTTGACCGGGGTTACAATAATAAAGTATACGGTTCCGACTTGCATACAAACTCAACTTAAGAACAAACCTACAGAACCTATCTTGTACGTAACCCGGGGACTGCCTGTATATATAGATTATAGTACATTAGGTAACTTTTCATCCCTGGTATATCCACTCTGTTACCTTTGCACTAAATTTTTACCAGCTCGTAGATACCTTTCATGTGTAATTATATAATACTTTGTATATATTCGTATCCTGGTACCTATGCAGCGTCCATGTCTATAGATTTATCCATGCCCAGACTACAGTGGATGTATAGCTATAATAACTGTAGTGACCCAAGATCAGGGCACTTGTTCACTTGAGCTAAATACAATGGTGAAGCTGGGAATCGTTCGGCTCCTTGCATCATCATTGAGCCTCTGCAGGGGCAATGTGATGACATCCTGTGAGGGAAAGGAGATGTTATAAGTACCACATTCAGGGGTGAACCTAAACTCTCAAGTGCCTGAGGCAAGTTATAGAACAGCGCCCCCTCTGCCCCATCCAGTAGTAATAGATCAGGTTATTTTTATAGTAGGTGGGTTCTCCATGCAGTGTCTCACATCCATGCTGACATCAGGTGTGAAGAGACATTGTAGCAGATAACTGATACTGCCCGCATCTTGTTGCTGGTGGTGCTGCCTGAGGCAAGAGGCTCGACTCACCTTATGACTGGCACAGCCCTGACCACAGGAAAGGAGGAATGAAACAGGAGGCATAAGTGAGAGGGACTAGAGAAAAGGAGGCAGTATAGTGTGGGGGGCAACAGAAAAGAGGACATTTTAAGTGGGGGCAAACAGAACAGGGGGGTGTTCTAACAATGGGGGCTACACAAAAGGGGACATAATACAGGGTGAGGTGTCACTGGAAGGGTGCATTATGGGTACCACTAATGTGTCCACCTAAGGGTATTATAAACATCTGTAGGTGGGGATAGGGGCAGGGTAAAGGCGGGGCTTGCCATAACACACAAATTTAGCACCACCCCCTGCCACAGGTAAATCTTATGTGAAAGTCACTATATGTATGAGGTAGTGGTAGGAATTACAGCTCTTCTTAGTGAGCTGGGTCATTAGGCTCCGTTCACTAAGAAGAGCCGGCTCTTCCGGCTCCTGAATGGCTCCCTATTAATATATAATAGGGAATCGCATGTCACCCCACACCTCTCCACTTTTAACCCAATATCGGGTTAAAGGGGCCGTGGTGAGGCAATTAGGGGTGCGGTTAGGTGAGCTACCGGCTCACTCAGGTGAGCCGGCTCTTTGTGGCGGCTCATTCACGCACAACCCATCATTAGTATTTGGCTTATGTGCACAAGTTACACGTCTTATACAGACCCTGAGGGGTGGAAGTGTCGCCCCCAACTATCTACTATTGTTACAGATAGTTAATAAAATTAACTATCTTCATTTATTAACTATTTTAATTTTTTTTTACAGATTTGCGGCTAAAAAACATGGCAAAATCCAGACAACCCCTGTTCGTTTCCCAGCCGTTACCCCGATACCCGCTTTTACAGTTCAAGTCAAATAAAAAGGACAATTCTGATTGGACAATGAACTTCCTGCAACCAAATAACTTTGGGTCAGGGGTCACGCAGCTCGGGCGGAGTCTTCATCAGATATTGGCCTCTCTGCTCTCCCTCCTGATATCTTGTAGTGACATATTCCTTCTGCTTGGCCACGTCCTTAAGATCTTGTATGAGATTGTGGAGTCGGTCCTGACCTTCCTTCTCTCTGTCTGTACAATCCTATGGCTTTTCATCATTTGTTCTGTAGTTATCATAAGAAGAGTTTGGGAACTCCTGTTTTTCACCCCCGGTCTGGTCTACATTGTTTTTGACCTGTTGTCTTGTATTCTAAATGTAATATTTAAAATCTTCCTCTTTGTAGTTTTTTATATCGTTACTGCTGTAGTATTAAATACATTATATTCATCCTCGAGAGAGGAAAAACTGCACCACCATATCAATGCCCGAAAATAGATCAATACAGGCAGTCCCCGGGTTACATACAAGATTGGTTCCGTAGGTTTGTTCTTAAGTTGAATTTGTATGTAAGTCGAAACTGTATATTTTATAATGGTAGATACAGAAAATAAAATTTTTTGCCCCAGTGACAATTGGAGTTTCAAAATTTTTTGCTGTAATTGGACCAATGATTTTCTATAAAGCTTCATTACAGACACCTTACAGCTGATCATTATAGCCTGGGACTATAGTAACATCCAGAGAGCTTCACCAGAGGTCACAGGGAGGAGGGGTCCGTCTTTAACTATGGGTCGTCTGTAAGTCGGGTGTCCTTAAGTAGGGGACCGCCTGTATGTTGTAAGGGATATCCATATATTCCCTGAGAGCAGGGACATTAAAAAAAACACAAATCAAAACAAGCCCACCAAATAAACACTGTCCCAGGTCTTCATCCTTTTCAAGATCTCTGCTTGCTGCATTTCACAGGAAACTTTCTCATGTACATACATAGGCCGGGCAAATTACCTCATAATCCTCCAGCTATAATCTTCACCTTTGAATACATTTTTATTAAAAAAGTTTTTTATTTTTTTTTGTTTTCCCCGACTTACAGAGATCATCCCCTTTTCTCTGATTGGCTATTTAATTTTCCTACTTTCTTCCCATGGTGCTTTGGGACCCATTTTTAGTCTCACCGCCTTCACCTCTTATTGTTATTGCGTATGAAATGCTGATGATTCCGTTTTATAAGTGTTTAATAAAGTGCCATATTTTGATCAATATTAGCAGTGGTATTATTTATATCCTAAAAAGGAAACATTTTAAATCAATATTCCTGGAAATTAATGATAATCTAGAGCCTGGTGCACGGAGGAAGATCCTACTACAGGCAGTCCCCCACTTAAGGACACCCGAGGAACCTATCTTGTACATAATCCGGGGACTGCCTGTATTGCATCAATAATTTTCCCCATAATTTCTCCTTCCTACAATCCTTAACCCTAAACCTAATTTAAAAAAAATTCTCCAAAGTCATGTGACAATGAGCAGAAGAGAGTCATTTACCACAGATGGGTCAAGTTTAGATGCTCATTTTACTCAATTACAGATTCCAATAGCCTCTCTTTTAAAAAAGCCTTTATCGGCATTCTGACTAGTCAATTCTTTTAAAAAGTTTATCCACTCTACCTGAGAAGAGGAAGAGGAGGCGTAAAGCGGGGCAAGGGGAAGAGGACGCCTCCTCCTCTCCTGGCCCGCTCTACGACTCCTCCTCTCCTTGCCCGCTCTACGCCTCCTCTTCTCCTGCCCCGCTTCTCGCGTCCTCTTCTCCTTTGCCCCGCTGTACGCTCCTCTGCCCCCAGGCCGGGACTCTGACTCTACGCCTCCTCTG